>CM053783.1:221207552-221807552 GCA_028749045.1 Cupressus sempervirens
TAAGGATGCTATGTAGTACATGATTGACATTAAATTCTATATATAAGGTATTATCTATGTGTGAGGTCCCCACATGTATAGGTCATGGAAACTAAACAATAAACCATAAGCCAATTTAGAGGAAATCTATATCGTGCTACAGTAATATTAGGGTTTTCAAACTAGGTGTCACTCTTTTTCCTTGAAACCTATTGGACATACCTTAGGGATATATTGAGAATTGTTAAATTTTGATACATTCATAATGCCTAAGAATAATAAAATACATCATTGCAAACCTAGAAGTGATGTATCTCTAATAACACATGTTATTGAATAAGGCTAGGAATTTTAAGTATCTCAAACTTAACATACTTGTCATGTTATTGAATAAGGCTAGCAATGAAGGTAGTTCATACTTGTCATGTCCATACAACCATTATGAAACATATCCTAGTATATATATCATTTGAATCACAATTATCATAAACATAAGTAAACCTTCAACCCTCCTATTTAGGTGTAACAACCAAGCCATTCTACATTCAGTATACCGTCAATCCAATTGTGACTTGTCATATCAATGTATGATTACCTTAAGTTTACCTTTCAAAAAAAATTGTAATTGTGTTTTTCCCTAGATATTCGGTATGACATGGCATCATTCAACTTCTCACTAAAATAATCAAAAAGTTTACCTTCTTGGCTCAAAATAGATCCTATTGCAGTACCACTAGCATCATAGTCTACTTGAAAAACATTGTTAAAATCTAGAAGTGCTAAAATAGGTTTCTCTATAGCTTTTTATTTCAATAGATTAAATCTCTTAGTTGCTCCTATAGTCCACTTAAATACTTTCCTATCCCCTCTCATTGTTTCAATCAAGGGTCCACAAATATTGCTAAAAGCTCTTATGAACTTTCTATAAAAGTTAGTCAGTCCATGAAAAAATATTACCTCTGTAGCACTCTTTGGAGTAGGTCATTCAAGGATAGCCTTCACTTTCTCCAAGCCCATTTTGAGACCTTTTGCTTAGACTACAAATCCCAAGTACACCGCTTGATGAAGGGTGCTCCCCTTTGTAGACACCTAAATTTGATTACACTGCTTTAGTAATCCTATTTAGTTATCTCTAAAGACATCATTAATTAAATTCTTATTTAATTAATCCTTTGTCATCCCCTAGCTGATTAATTTAATTAATCATCTATAGTCCTAATTGATAAATCAAATAACCTATAATTTATCAATTAAATCCTTTTCTCCTATCTAATTCCAAAAATCCTCATTTATTAAATAAATCTATTTGATAAATAAAATTCTCAAATCTAAAAACCCCTAACCTATCCCTAATCCTCCATTTAGCCTAATCCACCCCATCCACCCATACTAACCTAGCTTAGCCACTAACTCACCCAACCTCATTAATTCCATCCACTTGCACATCTCTAACATCCTTAATCTAATCCTAAACCCAAGCCTAATCCACCCCCTAATTTTGTCACATTTCCTAAATAAGTTTAAGACTTTCCTAAACCAAATCAAAGTCCCCTCTCCAAAATATCCCAACCACTAAGCCATGAGTGCTCTTACAAACCATAAAAGACTCTTACAAGCCCACTCATGACTCTTACATCCCTCTTCCATACTCAATCTCCCTCATCATGCCTTTAACCAACCACTTATCCTATCCTCTCACACTCATCCTCCTTGTGACAAGTGTCACCTTCCCATTGGTGGTAAACAAGCACAATCCATGTGCTCCCCTTTGAGTGCATCTTAGCCCTCCTTAACCATCTCTCCATCCTTGCATCTTAGCCCTCCATCCCTCTACCTTTTAGCCTATAAATTGAATCCCCTCCCAAGCCATTTTAATCACAATCATTTGAGTAAAATTATCATGTCCTTTTGAGAGCCAAAATCCATACCCATACCCTTATAATGCCAAATTGAGAGCTCACAAAGCTACCAATTTGCCATTACCCATCTCCATTGAAGCCATTTTGAGCACTTTGAGCATACATCCCCAATCCATAAATAGACACATCCCAAAAACAAGAGAACAATCTCATTGAGAGAGCCTATCCATGGCTCACATTCTCATTTGAGTTTGTCTTCTCTTTGTCTCTCATATAAGTTATGTTAGTTTAATGTGTAAATACTTTTTATTGAATTAGTATTTCTAGCATATTAGATTAGTGTATACACCCTTAATACATTAAAAACATAATATAAACAAAGAAATAATAGAAATGTGTGAGAGAAAAATATGGACTTCTTATTATCACCACAAATGTGAAATTATATAATTCAAAATTACAATATGCTAACCCACATTGATGCCTTCATTATAGTAATTTGCACTTCTTCAAGTTTATCAACAACTTTTCTTCCCTCAACTTATCAAACACCTTTTGAATATACATCAATGCTCCTGTAATGTATTACTAAAATCAATATATCATCTAAGTAAACAACAGCAAACTTACCAAGAAACTCCTTCGGTGCCTCATTCTTGAGCCTCGTGAAAGTTCTTAATGCATTGGTTATCCCAAAAGGCAAGACTAGCCACTCGTACAATCCTTCCCTTGGCTTGAAGGTAGTCTTCCACTCATCTCCTTCTCTAATGTGAATCTGATGGTACCCACTCTTCAAATCTATCTTTGTGAAATACATAGCTCCACTCAAATAGTCAATAATATCATCCATCCTTGTAAATGGAAATATGCACTTGATTGTGATCTTGTTGATAGCCCATGAATCTATATACATACTCAATCCTCCATTCTCCATTTTTCTTTGGTTCTAATACTACTAGTACAACATATGGACTTAGACTCTCTCGAACCAATGCATTCTTCAACAACTCGTGAACTTTTCTGTTCAACTCAACAAGACTCTCCTATTAACTAGGACTTCTCCTCTTTCAACATCTTCAGAATGGGATGATTTGGCATCTTCATCAATATTGACAACTCTAGCATGGACTTTGGTTCTTCGATCTATCCTTCCTTGGGATTGAGAACATTCAAATACTCTATGTCTTTCTCTGCAGTGAAACCATTTGCCAAGAAAACCTTCTCTTCTATATCTTTGTCCTCTACCTCTTCCTCTCTGATCTCTATCAAACTTTGATCATGGAAACAATTGGAATTATTTCCCTTGTAGTTTTGACAAATACTGTCGGCCTCATCCTTGTTCTTCTGATCTTCATTTCAACCTCCATAAGACTGTCCACCAGATCTTCCACTATGACCTATTCTACTATTCTTGTTATCAAACTTTTTTCCTAGCTTCTCCACAACTCTTAGGACAAACTGAAATTCCTACTCAATACTAGTCATTCAAACCAAAGTTAACTCCTCATGAATGCTTGGCCTTAACCCATTAAGATAACATACAACTTTCTCCTTATCAACTTCCACATGGCCGGTTCTAATGAGAACTTAGTAGTACTCTTTGATATACTCTTGAACAGATCTTCTTGATTGCTTCAACCCTTGTATTTTTTTCAATAGATCAAACCCATAATCCAAGAGAATGAACTATCACTTCATTTTAGCTATCTTTCAATCTCATTTGGTGATTTTTTCCTTCCCTCTTCTATTTCACTCCAACTAGATCTTCTACCACTAGATCTTTGTGTGACCTTTCTATTTGGCCTTCGCAAACATGACCTTATCCCAATCTTCAATATCTTCATATTCAATGTACCCTTCCAATTCATTGACCCAATCAATAAATTCCTCTTGGTTAATATTTTTTGAAAATATGGGAAAATCAAACTTAGGTTTTTTTCCAATCTTATAAATGGCCTTAATTTTTTTTCCTCTTCTGGATTCAAAACTTCATCTTCTATTGCTTCATCAACATTTCCTTCTTCTTCTCTTTCATCCTCACTTTCATCATCTCCTATAGCAAGATTCATTCCTCTATGCATTTGTTCTTTCAATGCTTGCATTTGCCTCTAAAGAGCTATAAAACCCTCAAGTGTAACACCTAAAACTCTCCCACCTCACTCTCTTTGTGGAGGCATCTTCGCACTTCTGATGAAACCCTAGTATCCAATATTTTTCCATACATGCATAGTTAAACTATAATGGCATCCAAACATATTTAGATTCAGACTTGTTTGAATCAAGTAGTCACATGCATATTAGATAACCAGACAAATGACATAAGGAAGAAGGTTCACTTTATATCATTCATAGGTCAAAAAGATATAGTCATGCAAATTACAGATAACCACAATCCATTGGTGAAGGGAAAATAGATCTTACATAGTACATCAATGGCTAAAAAAGATAAAATTATAATGTCCTAAAGTTTAAAGACAAAGGGAATTTACAATGTGCATACCAAAACATGCCAAGGAAAACATAAAAGAATGACCATAACAAAGATTTACAACCTTGCTTTTATAATTCAAGCATAACTAAGATATTTCTAACTAAAAGATACTCCACAACTACTACCATTAAGAGTGCAAGCAAAAATCATATAGATCTAGAGAAAATATGATCTTGGCACACATTTAGATGCAATGAAATCCAATATTTGGCCAAAAGAACAACCCTGAGAAGACAAAAATTATGTCATTAAATCATTCTGACTAATTGGATGTATAACCTAGATGATGGAGAGATGTTCTTCATTGTTTCTAGCCTTGCATTCATTTGGGAGTGGTTGAGATCAATCAAGAAGATCAGATTGCGCAAGAAAACCATTCTTATCCCATAGTTGGCTCGAAAAATCAGCAAAAGTCAACAGGACAATTGAGTGTTAGGATAAAACCACAGACAGAAATAAAAACTACATGCAAATATAACCAATAACATAAAATAATAGATCACACAAAAATGAACATAAGACACCAAGATTTAACGTGGTTCACAATCCAGTGATTGCAACCTGATTACAATTTGTAATCCCTTACAGCTCAATACTGCCGCAAGAACCAATTTCGCATCACAACATGAAACAATCCCTAACCCTAAGCCCTTTTATAGAAGTATTAAATCACTTTATGGTTATAACATGTCGACCATAAATTAGCCATAACTTTAGTGGCGAATCTACGAATAGTACCCAAAAAAAAATTTTGAGGCGATGCCCTGAACCCCACTAATTATGAAGTATGTACAGTACTTTCTTGATCAGTCACCATAATCTAACAATCTCCCACTTGAGGACTGATCAAGCTCCACCCTAAACAACAATCTCCCACCTGGAGACTGATCCTGTAGCAGTACCACTACCACATGGGGCTCCCACTGGATCAAAACACATTGGACTCTGCTATTATTTTATTCATGTTCAATCTAAAAGACCAACCGAAGTTGAAAAGGAGTTTAGCTTCTCCCTTGTTACAACCTTTGTCAACATATCTACTAGATTGTCATTTGTATGTTTCTCCAGCTTTAACTGTCCATCCTCCAAAACTGACCGAATGAAATGGTACCGCAACTGTATGTGTTTGGTCTTAGAATGCAGAGCTGAATTCTTTACAAGATGAATTGCACTCTGACTATCTGTGATAAAATAATTATCCTTCTGAGGATGTCCCAATTATTCCAAAAAAAATTGAAGCCATATCATCTCCTTGGTTGCCTCTGTAGTAGCAGCATACTCTACCTCTGTAGTGGATAGAGCATTAATCTTCTTTAACCTAGAAACCCAACTCACAGCTACCCCACCAACAGTAAATACATAACCTATAGTACTCTTCCTAGTATCAATATCCCCTACAAAATCTGAGTCAACATAGCACTGCAATTAAGTAGTAGAGCCCCCAAAGTGTAAACAATTATTGTATGTTCCTCTCAAATATCTGAGAATCCACTTGACAGCATTCCAATGCTCAAATCCTGGATGACTCATATACCTGCTAACGACTCCCACTGCATGTGCAATATCTGGCCTAGTGCATACCATAGCATACATTAAGCTTCCTACAACTGAAGCATAGGGTACCTTGGACATCTTATCCTCCTCTTCATGTGTCTTAGGAAACATCTCCTTAGTCAACTTCAAATGACCAGGTAAAGGTGTGCTGACAGCTTGAGCATTCTCCATAGAGAAACGTTGCAACACCTTCTCAACATAATCAACCTGAGATAGCATTAATGTTCTGTTCTTCCTATCTCTCCAAATCTTCATACCAAGGATTTGTTTTGCTGCCCCCAAATTCTTCATAGCAAATGCATGTGCTAACTGGCATTTTAGACCCTTAATATGATCCATGTTAGACCCATCTACAAGCATATCATCAACATATAAACATAAAATAATGTAACTATCATCATCTAACCTCTTAAAATAAATACAATAATTTGAATGACACCTATTATAGCCATGCTCATACATAAACTTGTTAAATTTCAAACACCATTTTCGACGTGCTTGCTTCAAGCCATATAAACTTTTCTTCAATTTGTAGACTAAGTTCTCCTTACCTTTGACCTCAAATCTCTGTCATTGAGCCATATATATATCTTCATCCAAATCACCATGAAGGAAGGCTGTTTAAACATCCAACTACTCTAAATGCAATTCTTCAGTAGCCACAAGACTTAAAACAGTATGGATAGAAGTCATTTTAACAAAAAGAGAAAATATCTCATCAAACTCAATTCCCTTTTTCTATGCAAATCTTTTTACAACTAACTTGGCCTTAAATATTTTCTTACCTCCTTCATCTTCTTTCAACCTGTAAACCCACTTATTTTGTAAAGCCTTTTTACCCATAGGCAACTTGCACAAATCCCATGTCTTATTCTTCAGCAAAGAGTCCATTTCATCTTTCATTGCACACTCCCACTGAATCTTAGTATCCACCTGCATAGCTTCATCATAACTTTCAGGTTCACTAGCATCAGTAAGTAAAATAGAATACAAAGAGGGAGAAAATCTTTGTAGAGGTCTAATTTGCCTCATTGATCGTCTAACATTCACTGGTGTGTGTGATATTTATTGTTGTAGTTGTTGCACATCATGAGGAATGGCTAGAACATTAGCTTTTGCAATATCATCCAACACTACATAATCATCTTCTTTCTTCTCATGTTTTTGCAGCAGATCTTTGTACAACACTTTCTCATTGAATATGACATCCCGGCTTCTAACAATTTTATGATTTTAAAAATCTCAAAGTGTATAACCAAATTCATTAATGCCATATCCAAAAAAGACACATTTCTTTGATTTAGCTTCTAGCTTGGTTCTATTTTTAGAGTCTATGTGAGCAAAAGCTTCACAACCAAAGGTCTTGAGAAAAGAATAACTCAACTTCTTACCAATCCGTGCCTCCTCTAGAATACCATAGCCTAAAGGAGTAGAGGGACCTCTATTAATCAAATATATTTTAGTATTGACAGCCTCCACCCACATGTGTAAGGGAAACCCAGAATGCCCCCTCATGCTCCTTGTGCTCTCCATTATAGTCATGTTCATGCGTTCAGCCACTCCATTTTCCTGCAGAGTCCTTCAAATAGTTTTCTATCTACGAATACCATTAGTGGAGCAATAATCTTCAAATTCATGACTGCAATACTCACTACCATTATCAAATCTGAGACATTTTAATTTCTTACCAATCTCATTTTCACCAAGCATTTCCATTTCTTAAAAATTTGAAATACATCAGATTTCTGTCTAAGGAAATAAACCCATAATTTTCTAGTTGCATCATCAATAAATGTAACATAATAATGAGAGCTACCAAGGGAAGATACCTGAGCTGGTCCACATACATCTATATGTACAAGCTCTAATTTCTCCTTTTTGTTTTCCTTCCCAGTCTTTACAAAACTCACTCTCTTTTGTTTTCCATACACACAACTTTCTTAGCAATCCATATTAACACATTTCAGACCTAGTAAAACTTTTTTTGAATGAAGTACTTTCATACCTTTCTCACTCATGTGCCCAAGTCTATTGTGCCATAGCGCTGTATTAGAATCTACAGCAACTATTTGTTCTCCCTGCTCAACTGCAGCAATTGTTCCTGAACATTCATTTTTCTCTGAAACAATTAAAGTAGAAAGAACAATATGACCTATACAAAGATATATGGTGCCTACTTTCACACCTTTTTCTACTACAAGGGAACCTTTTGAAACCTTCCAATTTTTATCATTAAAAGTAACTACACAACCCTCATCACCGAGTTGCCCTGCTGAAATTAAATTCCTACTTAGCCTTGGAACATGTCTTACCTCATGTAGTAGCCAATGATTCCCATTCTGAAACTTAATCTTAATTTTTCTCTTTCCAACAATTTGACAGGGTTCATTATCCCTCAAATAAACAAGCCCAAAATCTCCTTGGACATAATCAATGAAATAACCTCTATGAGGTGTAGCATAAAATGAAGCACCAGAATCTAAAACCCATGAATCATCAACACTTTCTAAAGACAGAAGCAAAGCATCCTCTTTGAATTTTTTACTTACCACATTTTCCTCCTTGTCTCCATTTGATTTATCTCTTTCATTTTTCTTTCAATTCCAACAATCTTTCTTTTTGTGCCCTAGTTTTCCACAATACCAGCAGTCGTTTGATCCTCTCGATTGAGACCTCTTTCTCTTTGACTTTCCTCTTGATTTCCCATGATTTCAAAAGTTACTTCCTCTCTCAGTCGTTCTACCCCTGCTTTGTGCATTCAAAGCACTTCCTGATGTAGATCCACCTGAGGATTTCCTACGAGTTTCCTCACTCAAAACAACACCGATCACATCATCATATTTTAGGATATTAGATCCAAGAACAAAATTACTCACAACCATTACCAAGCCATTCCACCTTTCGGACAAAGAACACAAAATCAAGATAGCTCTAATTTTTTCATCAAAATTTATACCCATAGAAGATAACTGACTAGTAATAGTATTAAACTCATTTAAATGATTTGCAACAGATCCACCTTTTGCCATTTTCATATTAAATAAACACTTCATGAGAAATACCTTGTTTGAAGTGGAGGGCTTTTTATATAGTATCACTAGGGTTTTCATCAACTCTTCTGTCATCTTTGCTTTTGTAATATTAAATGCCACCGATGGTGCCAAGCATAACTGAATGCTTTCGAGTGTCTTTCTATCCAAAAGATCCCATTCGGCATCTAACATAGTTCCCTGATTCTTGGCTTTGCCTTCCAACAACTTCCATAAATCCTTCTGATACAGATAGTCTTCCATTTGCATCTTCCATAACTAGAAGTTCTACCCATTAAACCTGTCAACCCTCAGCTTACCCTCATCTGCCATTGCTCCCACTCAACCGTGAGACTCCCACTTAACTGTGAGACTTTCTTGCAAAGGATAACTGAAAGAAACCTTGCTCTGATACCACTTGTTAGGATAAAATCATAGATAGAAATAAAAACTACATGCAAATATAACCAATAACAAAAAATAATAGATCACACAGAAATGAACACAAGACACCAAGATTTAACGTGGTTCACCCAATCCCTAGGCTACGTCCACCAAATAGCAAGTCCAATCTTATTACAATCTAGTGATTACAACTTGATTACAATCTGTAATCCCTTACAGCTTGATTACAATTTGTAATCCCTTACAGCTCAATACCACCACAAGAACCAATTTTGCATCACAATGTGAAACAATCCCTAACCCTAAGCCCTTCTATACAAGTATTAAACTGCTTTAGGGTTATAACATGTTGGCCATAAATTAGCCATAACTTTAGTGGTGAATCTACGAATAGTACCCAAAAAAAATTTGGGGCAATGCCTCGAACCCCACTAATTATGAAGTATGTACAGTACTTTCTTGATCAGTCACCATAATCTAACATTGAGTTCTACAACCAAGATGATCCATGTGGACCAATAGTATTTTATCTCTCTTCCACCCAATGAAGTCCTCAAATGTTGACCACCTTATCCAATCACAACTTCGCCACCCTACAACCTCTATTAAATGTTTGCCTCATGAAACTGTGAAATCAGTCCTTAACCGTCAGTCATTGCTTCATAGCTTAGCATTGGTATCTCCTTCTAACCATAGTGACCTGGTGATAACTAGAATGCTTTGGGTTGCAACTTTGTAACATCTTCTCTAATTAACATCAAATGCCCATGACTATGCAATCAAGCCATACACCAACTTTTACTACTCAATCGCCACCCTAAATTAGGGTTATCTATAACTCATAATGACCCAATGAACAAGGTGTTTCATGGCCTCACTATACTAACCACAATTTAAGCTTTACCCCCAATGACCAACTAATCACGAAATTAATTGTCACTATTTACCCAACTTGACTAGGCCTGTTGGGACATGTGTCCTCATGTTGCTTTCCTGCATTGTTTAAAATCCTTGCAAGTTCACAAAGTGGGGAACTGCCAACTATAGATCTTCTTGTATTCAATGATGGAAACATAAACTAGCCCCCCTAGTACCCATGTCAGCATTTCGACCAATGAAAAGACACCAAACTGCCAATGTGCCCTGACATCTCCATGTTGTTCTAACATGTTTCACTTATGGCTCACAAGGGAGGTGACATCATGAAATACACATAGCAGTAAGGCGCTTTCCTACATTCCTTAAAATCCTTACATCTTGATAAAGTGGGGAAGTGCTCATTGTTGATCCTCTTATATCTAACAGTGGATGAAACATGCAGCCACCTTACAACTTGTTGTTAATACCTTATCCAATAAAATGCATGCCATATGGAAACTCATCTTTCACACACTTTCTACCTTGCGGCCCACAATCGAAACAAGTCCCACATGCCACATGGCACAAAGTTTCTTCCTCACATTGTCTAAAGATCATACATGTTTAGAATGTGGGAAAAAAATCGTCGTAGATCTATGCAAGATCTGATGGTAAAGAATGTTGCAAGGCTGGGTAATAAAATTAGGCATATAAAAGGTATATTAAAGGTTTATTTCATATTTCTATTGGCATTTAATATTTTAAATATTGGGGTGATCATTGAGTGGACCTAAGCATTTAAATTCAAATATTTGGTGGGGAGGTAAATAGGGTTAACAAAAACTAAAGAAGGAAGAAGATGAAAGAGAATTAAAACTGTTGATTATGAATTAATCAATCCCATAAATTGTCAACAAAGGCCTTTCACTTTATGATACAATATTGGATGATAACATGATTGGGAGTTCTTATATTTCATACCAATGCATTCACCTTGATAATCATGGTGTTGCATCTTTTGATAGCCTCTAACTCTCTTTGATAGATTATTTGTTGTCATTTTAAATCTTGATGTGATCAAAAATTTTCTCATTCAATTTGTCGTAAATTTTCCTTTGTAGATCAGCACAAAGTGAAGTCTCTGACACTTTGAAAACCTTTCCTTGAATCAACTCAAGGTAAGCAAGAAGTTGAATGATTTTGTAAGGGGTGTTACTAATATTCTTTCCTCTTAACTTTTAGGAAAGAATCCACTTACTCGCAGAAGGAGTAATGGGCAAGATGAAATCTCTAACTACACTTATATCTAGTAGCTTAAAATAGTGATACTAATTAATCAACATCAACTCAAAGGAAGATTAAAATCATATTGATTTGGCTCGAAGTCCTATTTTATTAATTTATAAGAAAAATCATTACCAATGGGGCACAAAAACTTCCAGAAGTAGATGATTTCTATTCTATAAGAAAAATATCTACCATTGGGGCACAAAAACTTCTAGTAGTAGGGAAATTATAACTATTTTTTTGTGAATTTGAAATGATAACACAAGCTACAACCAAAGCTTCTAGTCTATGTATTACCACAACCACTCTCAGTCAAAGTGTCAGCTCTGATTGCTTCTTAATTCACTATTCCTTATTATTGAACACACAATAATAACACTAATCAAATAAAATAGGCACAAATTACAGTCAAAGCTTCTAATTTTCTCTATCACAATTACTTTTAGTCAAATTTTTGAATCCAATTGCTTCTTTTATTCAATTTTCTCCCAAATTTGTACTAAAAAATCAAAGTAATGCTTGCACAAGTGTGATAGAGCTTTCTTGCATACAAAAAAAGAAGATTTTTACAATGAGGGGGGAACTCCTTATAAAGGCAAAGGAGTTGAGAAAAAGATGGAGGAAAAAGTGAGAGCAACTCAACCAACTTTGACATGTTCTAATTAATAAGAGAAATTATTAGATTACATGTCATTACACATGTAATTCATATTACATGTAATTACACATTTTTATGTAATATATCCTCTTCAATTACAAACATGAAATAAGAAGAAGAAACACAGAAGGGAATTGAAAAAATCCTAGGGATTTTTCTTTGTACTTGGCGATGTAATCCTAGATGATAACAAGATAGGGAGTTCCTATGTTTCGTGCCACTGCATTTAGCTTGATAATCATGGTGTTAAATGTTTTGATAGCCTCTTACTCTCTTTGATGAATTGTCCATTGTTATTTGAAATCTTGATGTGATCTAGCTTTTTCTCGTGAATTCTCCTTGTTAGATTGGCATATTCTGGAGTCTCTGACACTTTGAAAACCTTCTTGAAGGTGTTCGAATGTAAACTCAAAATAAATTTCTATTAGTACGTTTAACTCATATATATATATATATATATTTGAAACAAAGTGCTTTGCACATACCATCACAAACTCAAGTTCTTATACAACCATTGGAAAAATGGAGTCCAAATGAATTATTGCTTCTTTGATTTGAAGCACACCTTTTTTATTGGATGTCTTCATTTTTAATTGAAATTCGAGCATATCTTGACTTGATGCAACATGAAGATAAGAACATCTTCCAATGAGATTGAATCATTTAGAACTTTTGGGATTTGAGTTACAATGACGAATCCATGAGGGGTGGGTATTCAAAGTATGGATTAGACACTTATGGAACACATATGATGGTTGTAAATGAATCAAAAAGCATATATATTTCAATGGAAAGGACCAAAGTCAGACTTGCAAGAATGGATTGTATGTAAGAAATCATAGGTTTTTATGGGTATGGACAAGAATTCAAGTTGAGATGCATATGAATGCATGCAAATGATAACTTTTGACTTTAAAAGTGTGACTTTTAGTCAAAAATGGGTTCTCTGGATGTCCTAACATGTAAAGTGAATTATGTGTGAAATGAAATTGTATTTAGATTTAGAATATGGAAATGCATGTAAATGGGAACAAAGGATGAGATTGCATGTGAATGTGGATGGATGGTGACATTACATGTAATCACATATGGAGAAGGAGATGCAGTGTGCCATGACATGGAAAGTGAAATTTCATGTAATTTCTCTGGAAATGTAATTGCATATGAAAGGAATGGATACAATGTACCTTTGCATATAATGGTGAATATTCAAAATGAAATGATTCTTTTGCACAAATAAGAAGGTGGGTGAAGTGAAATGTGCTCAAGTTCTTGGGAAAGAACACGCAATTTCTTCCAAAACAAGAAAAACAAGAAAAAAGAAGAAGAAAACAACCAAAACAAGAACAAAAGAAACATGTACCTTTGTTCTTAGACTCAAACATGTCAACAAGAAAGTTACTTCAAAATTAAAATTCAAATTTGGAGTTTGGGAAAAATCCAAAACTACGAAAATGATAATTTTCATCATATTTAAAGGAAAAATGCACTATTCATGGCATATATATGAACAAGTGTGCAAATTCAAGGTAAAATATGCATGGAAATAAAAAGATAAGCATGAATCAAGACAAAAATTGAAAATTTCCACTTACTTGGAGATCAAAGAGTCAAAATAGCAAGAATCATAAACTTTTAAAACCAATTCACCTCTAAATCCGGATTCTCAAACAATAATTTGACTTCTTCCATACTTGCATTCAAAAAATATTAATGAGAAATGAAGGGTCAAATTTGACATGAAAATGCCAAATACATGGTCTCTAAAGACAATATCACACATTAAAACTCAAAAATGACCCCAATTGATCCAAATGTATGATCTAGAAATATAATTTTTTGAGTTAACCCTAGGTCATTTTTGGAAAAATGTGGCTCACAAATGCATATATATTGATCAATTTTGCCTTAAGAATGCCAAAATGTCTTCCTCATGCTAAAATGTGGCTCCAAAATACAAAAAAGTAAATGAAAAACCCAAATTTTTTGGGCGTTTTTAGCAAAAACGTGATTCATGGAGGGCTTAAAATGAAGCATTTTTATTCTTTAAAGGAAAAAATGTGTTCTTAAATAGTATATATATGGATTGAAACCTCAAAAAAACTTATATTTGAGCTAAAAAGTGATCAAAACTACCCCAAATCTAAGCATTTTCACAAAAATGTAGCTCAAAAATGCAAAAAAATTAGGTCATTTTTGTCTTGGATATGTAAAATCATGACCCCCAAATGCATGAATATTTATTAAAACTAAAAAATGACTCCCTTATGATGGATTTCAAGCCATTATATGGAAAAATATAAGCATTTTGATGAAAAATGTGTTCTTGGAGGAAGAAAATATCAAGTTTTTCCCCCTTGAATCTTCAATTTCAGGTTTTTTGAAGAGAAATGTATGCTCTTAGAACAAAACACACCTTTAGGATGCCATTGCATGTTCTAAAAACTTCAAAAATGGCTTCCTTATAAAAAAATGCACCTTTTGGGTGCAAACACATGTTTTAAATTGAAGCCACAAGCAAAAACACACCTTTTGGGTGCTATTGTATATTTTGAAAAACACATATAATATGCATGTCTCACTTTTTGAAAGTCATTGCACATTTTAAAAAACATGTAATAACATATTTTTTGTGTTTTTACATGACATTTTCATTCAAAATTGCAACTTTTAGGTGTAGTTATATATTTTTGATAAAAATATGCTTGTAGACATGTTTGCACAACTTAAGTGATGAATTAAACATATGCCAATTTAAATTTTCAAGAAATATTACTCAAACAAGTCATAAATAATATTTACATTATTATAGTTAATATATAATGTGCAAATATCACTTTAAAAGTAATATTTACTAGAAAAATTTATTTAAAATTCAAAAATTAAATCAAACTATACAGTTAATATAAACACTTAAGTAAAAAATTAAAAAGCAACTCAATTTTAAAACATAGCATAAAGTGCACTATAGTTACCTTAAATGAAAATTTAAAGGATAAATAAACTTTAAAACATAACATAAAGTGATTTTATGTTAGATTTTTCAAAAAGTGAATATCAACTTAAAAATATAACATGATATTTTTAATTTGTGCAGTTGCACCTAAAAGGTCTACTTTTTGGGCACTAAAATAATCATATCTTTTGATTGAAAATTCTAGTAAAACCCTAAGATATATCGATTTGGAGGAAAAATCGAAAGCAATAACTTGAAAAAAATTGAAGGACCAAAAGCTAACAAACACACACTAAAAAATAAGAAAAATGATGTTGAAGGATTAAAAAATCAAGCATAGGTTCAACAAATAGAAAAACTAAAAAAACTTGATGAAAGCCTTCAATAAAAGAATTCATTATATCAATTAGAATCAATTATTTGATCAATACTAACCAATTAAATACATAACTAAACTCAAAGAAATGTGAAACTAAGTTGAATAAGTTTTGTACTATTACATACATTTTGTGGTAACAAAATGAAGGATAACAACACTTCCTGGAAGAGATGGAAGAATTGACCATTTTGAGATGAATCTTGTGTATTGTTGTTCCAAGATATGAGGATGAATTGAAACTACTCATCTAGAACCTAACATACTTCTTTGACATCTTCTTGAATGGTATTTTCAAGTTCAGGTATACATGGAATCTCTAGCTTTTCATTAGCCTCCAACCAAGCAAAATGTCGAATTGGACATCCCTTTGATCAAACAAAATTTGGACTCTTCTTGCCAACCACAACTTTTTTTACTAGTTCATTGATCATTGGCATCTCAAGATGCTTAAGAAAACCTTGGTCACATGATTTCAGTAATGACATGTTTACACTGCATAGATCAACATACTTCTCACAAATTTCTTACTTGGGAAAGTATTTATTATTTATGAGAAATTTCTTTTCAAGCTCCAAGGTAGAACATTTATGCAAAGTGTTCCCAAGTTCATGGCCTTGAGACACAAATTCATCATTTCTCATCTTGCTTTGAACTTGCTTGCATGTCCACTTTAATGACATGATTATTTTGAACATTGGAAGAATTTTTTTTTCTTTCCTCATATTTTAGCTATGTCTATTTCCTTTTCTTGGAAGAGAATAGCAATATCACTAGCTTCAAACACATGATTCTTCATTTTTATCTTCGCTAATGGTTCCTCAAAACCAAGCTTCTTTGATGGTGACACCAATTTTTGCTGACTCCCAAAAATTGAACTATGAGGAATAGTTGGAAGAGGCCTCCTTTGTACATCTTCATTAGGAATGAAGAAGATGCCATGAGTTATTTTATTTTTGAGGGAAAGTAACTCATTTTCTGACCTCTACACTATAGGATCCATCCTTCTACTCAAATAAGATTAATTTGAAGAATGATGACTTTCTTCAAATCCTCTTGCTCTAATTCTTATTTTCCTAGCAAGAATAAGATCATCTTCAATTCAATTACAAATATATGTGCAACTGCAAGAGTAGTCAAGGCTTCTCTTAATAGAAAACTAACTTCAGGAATTTGAGCATTGATAAAGAAACACTTCAAATTGGTAGTTGTGAGAGTAACCTAGTTTGTGATAATACATGGTGGTAAATGGTAATATCAATCAACAATCATCCCTTGTTGACTTTTCTATTAGCCATTTTTGCCTCCCCGCCTTCATTTTCTTGACACCATCATCAAAATCCAATCAAAGATACCTTTAATGTTGTCAAGATTGCTCAGTTGATCAAAATCTGCTAAACCTTATCTTTTTGTGCCATATTTCAAATTTTCATATTCCTTTCCAAGAGTCTCGATCTTACGATTGAGGGTTTCATACTCCATTCATAAGCTTTCTTTCTGCCTCTCTTAATGTTATGAAGCATAATGTTGTCAAGTCATCATAAGCTCATGTGCTGAGTCTCTTGATCATACGATCTTCCTTTTGTCATGGTTGTATGCACCCCAAAATGGTCGCCTAGACTATGGGCCCCAATTCTTCAATTTATCAATTTCTTAAATCAATGTGTCACAATATTTTTTGAATCAATTCAAATCAATTTCCTTGATCAAATTTCAATTAATTTAATTATTTCAATATTTTCTAAGGTTTGGTCATTTCATCAACAATCTTATTTAATTAAAAGAAAAAATCTTTTTTTAAATAAATAAAATAATCTTATTTAATTAAAATCTTTCTTTTAATTAAATAGTTTTATCTTATTTAATTAAAATCTCTATTTTCATTAAATAATCTTATCTTATTTAAATAAAAGAAAACATCCTTTTAAATAAATAAAGTAATCTTATTTAATTAAAAGAAATCTCTTTTTTTTTTAAATAGGATAAGCATCTATGAGAAACTATGGAATATTACACCTGCAATCATTATGTGGGAAATATAGAAGGAAAGAAATAGATGGATATTTCAAAATCTAGAACTTAGTAAGATGACTTTTTTCAATAAAATCAAGGTAGCCATCACAGAAGTTATGACTTACCATCTTAGGAAAATACCCAAGGTGGAAGGTACATTCTCAGCATGGGATGAGAATATGAGGAAAAATTGGCTTCATTTGATTATTCCTCCCTTAGTTTATCCTAAAAAAGGATAATATAGCTAGGAAAGAATGTAAATGGGTTGCACCTCCAATAGGATGGAAGAAATTAAACTTTGATGGAGCTTTTAGAGGGAATCCTGGGAAAGCAGGATTGGGTTGTATAGTTAGATCAAAAAAAAGAGATTGGATATTAAAACAAGCTAAATGATTAGGTAATATAACTAATAATATAGCTGAATTAGAAGCATTAAAAGAAGGATTAAAATTAAGCATAAAAAAAATATTAAAATGTAAATTATTGAAGGTGATTCACAATTATCCTAAATGCAATTAGAAAGTGACAAACACTTAATCGGATATTAAATGCTAAACTAGAAAGTGTACTTAATCTTATAGATCAATTTGAGGAGATTAGAATACTACATATTTATCATGAAGGGAATTTAGAAGCTGCTAAATTGGCAAATAAAGGAGTGGAGGGAGAAGACTTTATTTATTTAGCATAATAGAATTAAGTAGAATATTAAGATTAGAGCAAAGGACAATTTAGAAGTAATTATTAGAAGAAATATGACACACCTTTATTAGAAGTAATTATTAGACAGGCATTTGTAGCAAGAAAATGTACTTACATTTATAAGACATCTGAGAAACAATCATGAAACATTAGGTATAGTCTCTTTTAGTGTATCTCAATAATTCCACACATATATCAGTAGGCATCAATCAATGCTTAATAGCTCGTGAGTCGTCATCTGTTATTTAAGGATCAGAATACTAAATCTTTTTACAGCTCTTCTTTCTTATAAAACCCTATTGTTTCTCTATGAGCATGAAGTCTCCTATTTCCCTCTTTCATGCTCTGGAAGTGAGGACAATGGCATTCAGAGGGGCTATCAAATAGGAGAGGTGGAATTGGACCCTTAACCCGGTAGATGATGTTTCTAGGTTTGCAATCTCCTGGGCAACTAAGGAGAGGTTGTTTAATTATTCTCCTCTTAAACTCATAAGTATATGATAAGAATAAGAAAAATCAATGAACATCTAAAATTATTGAATTTAGTTAATATAATTTTGATTAATCTAGTCATTCGAACTAGATATGGACCCTAAATATCTAGTCCACTCTAAGTATAAACCGTAAATTGATTAGGTAATGGGATGAGATTCTAGATAAAGATTCACATAAAGCATATTATAAAATCTTTTGATTAACTCTATTGGTACAATTTAGGATTCTTATTATATGAAGAGTCTTCTAGTATGTTGATTGGTCTCTTTACTCCCTTTTTTAATGATCACATTGAATTGGTACTAATCCCATATTGAAAGATAGTTGTATTTTTTCATGCAGATGGTAGATGGATTAATTCTTTATGGTAGGATCCTTGTTAAATTTTGTTCCAAACCTTGTCCCTCTCTAGTTTTATGTCCCCTTTTCAAAGGATGTCTATATGTTATTACGTGCTTCATCAAATTTTGCATTAACCTATATGAAGTTTCATATAAACTGGGATATGCCCCTTTTAAGCTGTATAATATAAGACTATAGTCCCGGGCAAGATTGGAGGTTTTCTTACTCCATTCTTTCCTACTAGTGCTCACTGGAATGAAGAATTATGTAAATTAAATTAAATTTATTCAATATAATACAAGGCTTCAGCTGTTTACTGATTTTTTTTAAAAAAGAATATCTGTCTTTTAATCAAATAATCTTATCTTATTTAATTAAAAGAAAATCCCTCTTTTAATTAAATAAATAAATCCCCACTTAATGATCTCTTTTTGATGAAAAAAAGAAATAAATCGAATAAAATCTTATAAAGATTCCTTCTTCTTTTTTTGCACATATCTCGAAGTGGTGGGCTTTTCCCTCTTACTTGCCTTTCTAGGGATTTATCCCACATTGCTCTTGTGAGAAGCCTCCCACCTCCACACTTTCCTTTATAAGGAGTCCTATCCTTCTCATTTGGATAGATGTTAGTTGCTATAGTATTGTTATGTTGCAGGTTTGGAGAGTGATTTTGGAGGAGTTTGAGGCTTAGCGTTTGGACATTGGAGTTTCATTGTGACTTCTCTCTTCTTTTCTTTTTCTCTCATGCATCCATGGCTTCCATCATTATGCTTCATCTTTGCATTTTCATATTAGCTTAGAGTCATATTTTTTTTCATAGATTAAATTTCCTTTCTTGCATTTCTTTGCATTGTTATCATTTAGATTAGCTTGCATCTTCATTTGCATGCATATTTTGATCTTTGAATTTCTCATTTTATGATGTACTTGTATGGGCACAAAATAATTCAAACTGAGGGCCTCTATTACAAACCCTTGCACTTCACGAATAGAGAGCTATGAGTCGCCATTTGAGACCTCATTCTTGAGCAATCTTGCATATAATGACTCGTAGAAGTGTGTCAACTTTTTAGCACATATTTTTGGTGCCCATCATGGGGTAACCCACCTTTACATATTCGTTTTGGCTATTTTTGGAGCTAACCCCCTTGTGGTGATTTGTTTAGAGACAAAAAAACCCTAGATCTTAAAGATATGATCATATCTCCCAAATGGTTTGGTATTTTGTCTAAAATTGTCTTTGAAGGTTAGTGAAGTATCAAAGAAGCTTTGGTTAAAAATTTAGATTTTTCTAAGGTAATTCATATTTTTTATAATTTTTTCTTTATTTTTTGTGAAAAACCATTTTTAGGGGAAAACTAGCAAATTTTTCAAAAAAGACTACTTTTTTTGAATTGTATCTGAATTATAAATAGGTTTTTTTCTTTATGTTGTAATGTTAGAGCCCATATGAGGGATCAAACACTCAATTTACAAAAATTGGTCTATTTTGACAAAATGGGTCCTTAGGGCACAAATGAAAATATTTTTCTAAAATTCTAAATTCATAGCATATAGGTCCAATCTTGTTAGCTAGGTCAAAAATCAAAATTAAAAAAAGCATTTAATGATTAACTTGTATTTAATTTTTACATGGTTCAATGCATGATGTGAGTTTTCATTTAGGTTTTTCTAGTTACTAATACTCCTAAAAATTATATTTTGAGCTTGAACCCTAGGGTTTGCATAAGATATATCTATCTTGTAGTGTTTGCTTATTATTTTCTTGGAGCACTTTCTTGGTTCATTCGATCAATGGAGTGATACGCATGCATTGCTTTGGATATGAGGTATTCTTATACATCTCTATAACATTTGCACTTTGGAATTAAAAATGAACCTCTCATGTGTATGGCTTGAGTGTTTTACATACTTATGTAATTCATATTTTGATTGGTGCTTTAAAATTAGAACTAGATTTTCTTTCTTGTATACATGTTTCACATAGTAATTAGGCCCTATGAACAATATTTGTAGTGATTTTGAGAGAGTGCACTTCATTCACTTGCCTTACATGTGATTCTCTTCTTGACAATAGATTCCCTTGTAGGTAGGGAAGGGTTTGATAGTATTCCATTATCTCACTTGGTTTATCTTTGACATTTGCTAGTACTTTCTCTCTTGAGATTGGTGGTGATTTTTGTTGGCTTTCCAAACCTCAGTGAAGTGATTTCAAATTAGTGTGTCAATGAATTTGTTTTCTATGTTTGGGTGAGGTAAAGAGGCTAGAGGAGTATGCTCTATTCCCTTTTGGGTACATCAAAAATTTGGAACCCTTGAATCTGAACTAAGTCCCCATGTAGTCCAATTTTGTGATTCTTCCTTGATTAGAGGGGGTTAAACATAGTGGACACTCTCTTTATTGGGTAAACCACATGGATGGAACCTCAAGCGGTAGTAGCCACTTTCATCATGGTAGTAACATCCACTATATAAATGTCCTTGTAGAAAAAATCTTCACGAGTGTAGTCTTTTGTTGGGTTGTTAGATTTCCTCAGCATCTTTGATTGATTAAATTCTCAAAATGTATCAAAACCCTAGTGTGTTGGGATTGGATTTCACCCACTTGAGATTGCAAGAGTTGCAGATTTGGCCCTTACTGAGAAACATAGTGCAGCACAATTCTTCTTTTCTAAGACTATGTGCATGATTTGAAAATATTTTGAGAACATACATAGTAGTAGTTCTATGGATTAGATTTATACTAAGACACTATTCTTGTTTATGCGCAAAGTTTCTTTGTCTCTTGCCCATTGCTTCTAGACATTTTCTTGAACTCCTTGATTGTTCTCTTGCATGCTTGATTTATGATAAAAATCTATTGATGCATCTAGTTGGTCAATTAAAATGAACAAGAAAACTAAGTTTCTGAGTTGAAGCCTTTCTCACTTTTGTATTCTGTCATTTCCAATCCTTCTTGGTTGATCCAGGTTAGATTAGGTCACTTACCCAGCTGTTAGAAGTTTGTTTGCACTTTGGATTGTTGTGTTTTAACTTCTTGAATTAGTAACATTTGATTTTATGAGTGACCTTTCTTGGATTCGGTGAGTTAGAAACCATCCTTGTTGAGAAGATAAACCTTTGAATTATTTGTTAACATGCTTGGGGAGTCTTAGTAATCTCTTGTCTATTCACTTTCATTCAAATTTAATTTCAATTAATTATAATTTGGGTAAATCATCCTCCTAATCGATATGTGCTAAGGTATTCACCCAAAGTAGTGGGAACCTCTGTAGCAGATTTTGTTTATGCCTATTGGAAAAATTCTATCTTATCATCTCTCTTTTGGACAAGTGAGTGATTTTACTATTCTAATTTGGCACTAATGTTTCTTAGGGTTGTCCTATCAACTAGTACCTTTTCTTTCATGTTAGTTACAACAAGATGTCAATTAGATAAAGGAAAGAGACCTCAAGTTTTTTTTAACCAATTACCCTTAGTTCAAACTCACCAAAGATTTAAGAAAATTGAGCATGAAAAGAAAGCCTTCCTTATGAACAAGCTGCAAAGGAAGAGCAATTTAGATTCCTAGAGTTGGAGGGACGAGCCTTGTTGGAAATAGAAGAGACAAATGACCCTACTTACCTTTATCTCACTAAGTGTATAATGGGAATGCAATCTGAATTTGAAAAATTATTAGAGGAGAAGATTGCATCATTACATGAATCATCTTCTTTAAGGTCTACATCTTCTACTCCAAGACATCAATTGTCTTCATATTCTAGATCCAAAGACCTCTTGAGAGAGAAAGCAATTAATAACTCCTTTGAGCATATGCCAATATTTCATGATGGACCTATCTTTAACCAAGATGAGAATGACAAAAATGGTCCTAGACATACTTTTGAGAGAACTTTTACTCCTTTGAGATTTTCATATGACATGGTTCTTGATACCTTAGTTACAAACAAGATCATTACTTTATCATATAAATATTCTACACCTTATGAACCTAAGGTAAAACCTTCATGGAAGATAGATGATCATTATCACAGCTACCATACAAGAAAAGGTCATAAAATTGAAGATTGTATTGCATTGAAATGTATAATTCAAGATCTTATTGATGAGAAAATCATTGATCTTGAAATTCCTAATGACTTATGTAATGAGGATGCCTCTCTTGAGCAAGATCATGTTGAAGAACCTATGTCTAGTGATGGTCTCATTGATACCTCCACTTCTCCCAGTACTTATGAAACTCCCAAAAGTTCAAACACATCTAACATTCCTCCATCAAACAAAGAGGCTAATTCTTTCCACACTAACTATGTTTATCCTCAAGGGATACATCTAAAAGAAGCTCAAGCTAATCTACACCTGGTTGCAAACCCTTTTCATGCTACTAAGATTGAAGATGCTCAACCTTCATGTGATGTTATTCCTACTATCCTCACTTCAACTAGTCATTCACTATCTCCCCAAGATACTATCATACAAACCTCATATTATCCCTTGTCCTTAGAAGTGGTTCCATGTCAAGAGGACTCTCAAAAAGCTGAAGCTATGAATTTCAAGAAAGATCAAGATCAAGCACCCTTTCATCTCCTTCAAGATGTCACTTTTCCATATCCTATGTCTTATCCATCTCCTAAGTTTGATGAAGACACTACTTCCACTATTTCCCTTGAGCTTACTAAAAATTGTGAACAAAGTTCTATGTCTATTCTATCCAAAGAAACTTGTCAAGATCAAATTATTCCATCTTGTTGTTCTACCACTCCATGTTCACTTCCACTTTTTACTCTTCCTAAGTCATTTCAAGCTTCAAACAATCCTATCAAAGAAGTCTCTCCTATTCAAGATGATCATTATCCTATTGAAAATCCCAATGCTCACTCTAAAGATGTTGATGTCCTTTGTTGTCATATAGATGTTGATGGACTTATTGATTAGTGTTTCTCATCTTCCACATCCATCTTTGGACTTCCTCCACCAATACCAAGAGCTTCATGTCTTCCTTCCATCTTGGGTCCTTATTTACCTTCATTTTCCCCTCCTAACTTTCCTAATTCATCATGCATCTTGGGTCATTATGTCCCTCCATCTCCTATCTTTCATCATGATCAACGTAGATGCATATCCTTGAATCCTTTTCATCCACCCACCCACCTAAACCAATCATATCCTCCTTCTTCTTCCACAAGTTCCAAGCCTTTTGGAAGTAACTTGAATGTTAAATACAAGAAATAGAAGAAATAGAAGAATCCATCTAAAAAATAAGATCACCATGTCTCCTCTAATTGACTTAGAGGCATAAAGTCAAAAGAGATATCTAACAAGAGAAATACAAAACAAGTATGGGTTCCAAAATCCATCATTGAAGATATTATCTCTAAATCATCAAAAAGAAATGAAAAGCCTATGGCTGTATGGATTCCAAAGTCTTTCTTCAAAGAGTCTAATGTTGAGAAACAAGTGAAGTTGACATTCAAGCTTCCAATGATTTCCACTTCATCTTCTTCCAATCATGTTCTTCCATTCCATGTGCCTAAAACGCACCTTCTTCTATCCATTCACCATATGCCTTCATCTATTCCTTCATTTATGTTTCCTCCATCATCTCGCCACCCTTCAAGGTGTGTGTTGGCATTGATATTTCCTTCCTTTCCGTCTACCCTTTCACAATCCTTCTATTCACTATCCTTCTACCTTCTATCCTTTTTCCTCCTTTTCGTATTCCTCCTACCTTCCAACCTTACTCGCTTTGTATAAAACATTATCCTTCATTTTTCTCTTCCATCTTCCTTTTCCTATCATCATCTTTGAGCATATCATTTTGAATCCTTGGCATATCATAGTTTATCCTTTCAAGGAGCATTATCTAAAAAGCTTTCCTTCTTCCAAAAAATTGAAAAAATTCAAAATTCAAAATTCAAAAAAAAAGGAAAAAATATTCAAAAATTGAAAGTGTGCCTTGGTGAAAACCTAGAAAAAGGAGCCTTGGTAGAAAAATTAAAGATAAATAAATTCATCCTCCAGTGAAAACCACTCCCTTCTGGCACCTAGGATAAGTATCGTGATGAAAACCTGGAAATTAGGCATCATGCATAGTTCTTCTATATTTTTCATCCATTCTATCATCTCTCTTTGATCTTGACAATGTTGACCTATACACTAACATTTGGCTATCTTGTGAGCTATCTTATGATGATCTTTCTTTCATTCCTTTCGTGTTTAGCCTTCATATCTAGTTTTCTCCATTCATTCTAGTCTTTCACTATCCTTTTATCATTTGGTCTTCATCGAATAAAAAAGAGTAAAACACAATGATATGAAGTCTCTTGACAATTCTACTCCTTTGGACTATATCCTTTCCTACTTTTGCATTATGCTTTCATGACTTATCCTATGGTAACCTTTTCTTTCTTCTCCAAATTTTCTTTACATGACAATTTTTCCCTAGTTGGGGTACTCTTGAGGATTTTTCCCTTGAGGATTTCTTCTCTTTATTTTCCTTCATTCTCTTTCTTTCAGCTCTTCTGCTAGCTTGTTAATCCCTCTTGTCCTCCACCTTGCTAGATATTGAGACTACACAATGTGATATTGCTTAGGAGTTTGATGCCTGCTCTATCTAGGGGCATCTTTTGTATATATTTATTGATCATGAAAAAATCCAAAAGAAATGATATATTTCAAAAAAATCCAAAAAATGACATATTGTAAAAAAACCTAAAAATTAGAAAATGTCTTGAAAAAATGATCATCTTAGGGAAAAATTAGCAATATGTGCTTTGATGTATCTCCAAAAAATTATATATTCCAAAAAAGTCAAAAAATAATAAAAAATCAAAAAAATAAAATAAATAAAATAAAATTGCAATAAGATCCAAGTAGTGTAAACCTGGAAGTAGGCACTACTTGAGGCCTTTGCACCCCTATTTCTCAGTGCCTATCCTCAACACTTAGCCTTTCTCCATCATTCCTTTTCCTTGTTTCCTTGGTTTGGAATTGGTCTTTGTCTTTGTCTAGGGGGCATAACTATGTTAGCTTTGGTCTCTTAGATGCATTAGTTTTTAGGAAACCTCACAAATAGTGTTTTTCAGCAACACCCCAACTTTATTTTTCAATACAAACCCTAATATTGAGTGTTTTTTTTAACACTTATTGATTTGGTCCTACCCAGTTTTGTCATGTGATCTTGCCTACTTATAAGCATTCAATCCTTATCCTCAAAACTTAGTATCAGTTAACACGCTTAGATTTTTAAACACAAACACTTAATGCTTGAGCTATGTCATGATCTTTTCTTTGTGTGCTAACTATTATTGATTTTTGTTGCATGTTCTTGTCTAATAAGTCTCTCTGGTATGCATAGCTAGAGGACTTGGGACATGGGACATTTTTTCTTTTTCTTTATCTACTTGTGGGAGTGGTCTTTAAACTCTAGAGTGTCTCTTGTTGTCCCCTTGAAACACTTAGGGGATTTGAGGCATCATCCTTGACTATTTTTGCATAGCCGTTCTTATGGTCATCCCAACATTTATGCCTTGATATGAGCATGGTTATGCTACATTAAATTGGGTAAGATAATATCAAAGTCATCTTGACCTTCATGTCTTTGATGCTTATGTTAGAATCTTTCCACATTCCAATCCGATATAAATCACATTCATATCTTCATAGTTGCTCTTGTGACTAGTGATGATTGTGTGATTTTTCAATATCTATTAATAATAGCCCAATGATGAAAATAAGTTCCTTAATATTCTCTAATGAATGATGAACACAAAATCCTATATTACATTTTATCTACTGCAAGTATACCTTCACATTTTCATGTAGCTTGCATTGTTAGACTTCATTTTTAGGTTGCATTATGAGTTTGAGAGGGTTTTCCTTCATCTTTCTTGTAGAATTTTAATCAATTGTGGTCATGTCTTGATTTTCATTTCCTTATCTTCTTTCGTGATCTCAATTGAAATTTTCTATCTTAAATAGTTGATTGATTTTGAGGCGTTCTCTTTCTTGAGGCAAATTCTCTTTCTTCTTTCCATTTCTTTCCACCTCTTCCAAACTTCTATTTTCTATTTGCTTTCACCCCACTTCTTTTCTTCTAATTCAACTCTGGGGCATAATCTTGCATGCTTGACAATCCACCTTGGTTCTATGATCCTTATATCTTTCATCTTATAGTGGTATCGCTAGTATGAGCTTTCAAGGTTACAATGTTACGATGTGCTATGTTTTCATAGCATCAGGTTGTCTGACATCTTAAAAGTAGAGGATCGTGGAGTCAAATTCAAGTTCTCTCGATGGTATGATGGTCAATGTTTTCATGACATCATAGAGATAGGTGCTTATAGAAGGAAAATCAAGGACTTGGGGCCAGATAATAGACCTTGTTCATAAGATTGCAAGGGGCAGTAATCAAACTTTTGGAGATATGGCAGGCTAGATGGTTGTTGTAGCATCAAGTTATCAGAGAATCATGAGTTCGGATGATCGTAGAAGGGATGAAGTAGTTTCCAATGCTATGATAGGTCTATTTATCACAAGGGAAAGTCTTCCAATTTGAGATGCTATGATATTGAGTTTGTTGAAAGATTGTGTGATCATAGCATCACAAGGTCAAGTGATCACAGATGCAAAGAATGAAGATTCTCAATGCTACAATCATAGTTGCATCAGAGGATTGTCAAGAAAGCTAGGTGAAAATAAGATGATATGATGGTCATAGCATCATAATGATCATAGGATCATGAACCAAGAAGAGAACCTTCCTGATGCTACGAAATGGTCAACAATCATAAGATCCTGGAGTTGAGTTGTCAAGCTTCCAAAGCTACAAAAAGGGAATAATCATAAGGTTGTAAGCCTTTACGTGTTGGAGGTGAACAGGTGGCTAGTCTTGATTAGTTGAGGGTCTTAAATTATGCAAGTGCCTCAACTATATCGTGATTGTCAGATTTGAAGATAGATCTATAGTTGTCATTTTGTCACTATCCAAAGTTGCAAGGTTATTAGTCATAGCAAGATAATGACAAGCTGCCACATGTCCAGGTGGGTTTGGTTTCTCTAATTCCTATTGTTGAAGCATTGCAAGTGCCAGTTTCAAAGGGTCAATGCATCAAATAAAGATCAAACCATTCATTCAAAAAGTTTCCACTAATAAAGTAGACCAGGTGGTCTTCTAACCTTATGATCCCCCAGGTGGTCTTCTAACCTTATGATCCCCCAGGGTAAATGAAAGGGCCTCTGATGTTGCAACATGGTCAAATTGTAGGATCTCAATGCTAGAAAGATTGACCACCGAAGGCATGATACAGTTAGCTAGTCATGTTCTTAAGGTTGTAGATGTTAAAGTTTAGAGTTGAGATGCTATGATATGGTGTTGTTGTAGCATTGTATGATCATAGCATCAAGGGAATCATAAAATTGTCAATCAGGTGAAGTAGTGTTCTGATGCTAAAAGTGGTCAATTATTGTAAGATCTAAGAGATGAATTTATGTGCTTCCAAAGCTATGAAGAATAAGGATGTTATCATGTCATCATATGATCATAAGATTGTAGTAGGCATAAAAAGGTAAAGGGCCAATTTTGGAAAAGTCATCCATCGAATGAAGAAGCAAAGGGTTCAATCAAATTTTCCATTACAAAGGAAAGAAATTCAAGGTGCTAATCTTACGACAAGGCAATTTTCTATAAGATCATAGGGTAAATTTTTGAGATCACTGAAACTGTGATAGGGTTAAGCTAACCACAATCGTAAGATCATGAGGGTTATGGTTGCTACTATCGATGTTGTGATAGAATGTTATCTTAAAATTGTAAGGTCAATTAATCATGCCCATAACATTGCAAGGAAAGTTAAAGTGTGTCATGAGCATGTGGAAGATGCGACCATGCAGAAGACAACAGATTGAAATATCTCAAGGGTAAATTGATGGCCCTGTGACCCTACACCAAAGGTCTTGTCATGTGTTCATATGATCATGAGATCATAAGGCAAAGAGTAGTTCCAATGTCATGGTACAAGGGTGATCGAAGGATCATAGAATTTTGAATACTTGTTGTCGATGCTACACTAAGTGTATTATCATGTCATCATTCTATCATGAGATCACAAGCAATGGTGTGTCAAAGGATTGTAAATGAGTTTCAAGGAGGGCTCAATGCTACAATAGGTTGGCGATCATCAGATTTTAAGGAAAATAAAAGATACCCTCGATCATGAGATAGACCAAAAATCATAGGATTGTAAGGGTCAGCCTCCAAGCTAAAGATGATACAAGGGTTTTGACTTTATTTGATGATTGTAAGGTTAAAGGTTGACCAAAAGGAGTTTTTCACTTTTCCAGGCTAGAAAAGAACAGGGTCTTCGACCAATGAAATTATAGGAAACGTATAGGAGGAACATTGAATATACTTGCTAATATTTCTAAATTGGTGCATCGATAAAAAAGGAAGAGCAGCTCTTTAATGGAAAATCAGATATTTTCGACTATCTGCAACCACTTTCAGAGTTCTCCATGCCTAGTAAATGAAAAAGGATGCTCCATCAATGCCTGGCTTATCCATCTAACCAGTTAGATGTTATGGCTGCCATTTCTGTCTTCTCAGGGCTCTATTTCCTAAAAGATGTGATTTCCTACATCTCAATGTGGTCAAGATCAAATCTTCCCTAGATTTATGGTGATTTTTTTTTGCAAATTTAATGGTAGTAGTTGATATTTTCCTTAGGGTAGAAACTATCTCAGTAATTCTTGAACTATAAAAAAAAAAATTGTAACCCTTCTTAGGGTTGGTCATTTTTCTATGATTCTATAGTAGTAAGCATTATATGCTCTATCATGAATATATTTCTTTTCTATACCTCATTCTCCCATCAATGTTAGTGCAAAATTTTCTTTCCTTTGTTCGTGTTTTTTTTTTCATTCTTTAGTCTGCATGACAGTATCTATTTTTTCTTCTTGGATGTTATAGAGTAAAGTTCCTTCCTTGTAGCATTTTATTTGGTTTCTAATATGTTTGTGGCTATTGCATTGAAAGAAAGATTGAACATATGTATTTTCAGATTGTATTGATGAGTAGTGCATTGTTAGGCAGAGATAGGACCGAACATACTATTTTTGTGTATCACCTCCTCTTAGATTAGATTAGGTAGTTTTCTTTCATGCATTCCTTCTCCCTTTTCCTCTCAAGAAATAGTTAGATGCACCCTGATAGTAAGTAAGTTGGCCTTCTCAGAAGGTTCAATCTCAAGTCGCAAAGTCCCACACTTTCAAGATTGTTTCCATGTTACACGAGGCTGCCTTTAGGTAAGACATTAGGCAAGGGTGCAAGCTTTTATGTCAAAATTTTCACAAACAACCTTATTGACACATCCTCATATTTAATAGCATGAACACCAAATGCAGTACAAAAAGCAAAAATAAGTTCATTGGGATGTTGTTCATCATCACCGAATAACTTGGGAGAGTTCTTTTGTGAGCCATCAAGAAGATCATGTAGAGGTGGAGCTAGATTCAACAATCCAAAAGCATTTTCCTAAGGATATTGGGCCATTTAGATTTCCTTGGTAAATGTGTGAAACAACTTCAAAAAGTAAAATGAATATTTACAATGAAAAAGGACACAATTATGCTTCAAATGAAAGTATGGGCCTCTCAAATGTGTGTCATATCCCCAACAGAGTCACCAAAAAACTATTGGGCGGATATTTTTGCAACTCACAGTTTTGTAAAAATCTAGTCGCAAAATAGGTAGACTAGCCACAACATATGAGACCAATTCTCTCCTACATTAAAGAGAAGGCTCTCCCTTCTCACCATTCTGTGGATCAACTCAAGGTAAGCAAGAAGTTGAGAGATTTTTTAAGGGTGTTACCAATATTCTTTCTTCTTAACTTTCAAAAAACAATCCACTTACTCATGAAGTGAGTAATGGAAAAGATGAAATCTCTAACTACACTTCTATCTAGCAGCTGGAAAAACCAATAAACTAAGGCCAACTCAAAGGCTGATTGAAAGCGTACCAATTTGACTCTAAATCTTGTTTGTCTAATTTTTTAGGAAAAATCACTGACATTGGGGCACAAAGATTTCTAGAAGTAGATGAACTCTATTCTATAAAAAAAAACTCTACCATTGGGGTGCAAAGACTTTCAAAAGTAGGGAAATTCTAACTATTTTTCATGAATTTGAGATGGTAACACAAGCTATAGTTAAAGCTTCTAGTCTATGTATTACCACAACCACTTCCAGTCAAAGCTTCAGCTTTGATTTCTCTTAACTCGCTATGCTCTATTATTGAACACACAATAATAATATGGATCAAAGACAATGGGCACAAATTATAGTCAAAGCTTCTAGTTTTCTCTATCATAATTGCTTCTAGTCAAAGCTTCAAAACCAATCACTTCTTTTATTCACTTTTCTCTAGAATTCATACTACACAATCAAATTTATGCTTGCACAAGTCTGGAAAAGCTTTCTTGCATACAAAAAAAGATGATTTTTAAAATGAGGGGCCACTCCTTTATATAGGCAAAGGAGTTGAGAAAAAGAATGAGGAAAAAGTGGTAGCAACTCAACCAACTTTGACCCAATCTAACTAAAAATAAAAATGATTGAATTTGTTGGAAATATTCAAGATATAACAAGTTGCTGAGAGGGGAGGGGTGAATCAGTAACTTTAAATTCTTCCTTTTAAATTTTCCACAAATCAATCTATGCTACTGCATACATTAATACTGAAAGTTAAAACATTCATCACATAAACGAACACAATATTTTAGTGACCTAGAAACCTTCCAAATAGAAAGTAAAATTGGAGTGGGTATGATACCCACAAAACTTCAATATTGCAGCATATAGTTGTCCTATTAAGACTTACATTGACCACTTCTGGTGATCTACCCTGTTAGGAGCACAAAGGATTGCTAGGTCCACCTTGTTAGAGGATTTACAAACATACAATGAAGTATACACTCGGTTAAGAGATTTGTACAAAGACTGTTAAGTCTACCTTGTTAGAGGATTTAGAAACTGATTCACCTATTAAGATGAAGTAGTGGATCTACTTACAACTAATTGCTGATAAGATTCTTTATGAACTAATCACCTTATGTGATGGATATAACATTTATGCCTCTGTAATGACCTTGTTGTATTCCTTGAACTACTGCTGATAATCTTTTGCATGTACTTCTCAAAAATATTTCATATTACTTCACTATTGCTTCATACATATGATATCTTACAATACACCTTACATATATATCTTTCAAATTTACAAAACTGCAAGGTCAGTCAAAACACAAGTGAACAAATACATTACAAAGTCGGCCCAATAGTAAATAACTTGGGTTCACTGAACTGACTTGGTGACCTTCTCATATACAGCGTCCACTACATTACTTGGCATCGTCATGCACTCAGTAGAAGTGAAGGCTCAGTCCATACTAATCACTCGATGTAGTTCTAAACTCGATGACCATTGGTGACTTGGTAGATGTAGTGTCACTTGGTAGATACTACACACTGAGTTTGCGTTGCTTCACTCAGTAAATACTACTGCTTCTAGTGCTTGATTTACACTAAATATTCATGACACAAGCTTATTTCTCGATAGACACTGCTGATCTTCACATTGCTTGTATTCTCTTGGTAGTCACTATCTACTAGGTGTAAACTGTTGAACTCTTCAAAGCTTGGTTAACACTGGAATGCTCGGTGAGTGTAGCAAATTAAGTGTTGAGCTAGGTAGCTATACTGATATGGATAAGTGTTGTCACTAATGGAAATACTAACTTAATGCCAAAAATCTCCCCTTTGGCATTAGTGACAAAACACTTATAAGCCAAAAAATATGTACATAAACTAACTCACTGAATTTTGGTTTTTCAAAATTGATCTTTGTAAAGTTGTTGCATATACATTTCTACATATATCTCCTTGATGACACATAATGTATATAAAAACATACTTATGTACATAGCTATACACATATACATGCTAACTCTATTGAGTACTATCTCCCCCTTTCACTTATACTAATATCTCTCTTTATATACAGAATTTCCCCTTTTTTTCTTATACTCATATCTCTCCCCCTTTTTGACAGTAATGCCAAAGGGCTACATATACTATCTATATAGTTACACCAAAATGAGAGAGAAATTCTTGATGTACCTTAAGAATGAGGGTGAATGAGGTATCCCAATTCTCTTGAAAAATTTGGTAGGTGGCGAGAGCAATTTGAACTTATGCTGATAATTTGATCATGTGATCAACTACTGAGAAGTTTTGATCCTGGACCAATGTCTTGCAATGAGCAATATGTTTCTGTATTGTATCCATTATTGGCAAGATCATGTTCTGAATATCAATCAAGGTTGCTCTTATTCTCACTTCTTCTCTTAGAAGTTCTGCTTGCACTTCTGCTAGATATTTCACCTTGGTGTGATGAGAGGAGCTGGAAGAGGGGTTAGCCTACAACTTTGATGCACTAGATTTCATGTCAGCATCAATCTTATTTATCTTCTCCTTTATTTCATTGGTAAAACTAGACATATCAAAAAGTTTGGCAAAAAGTGATGCTGCATTATTAAAAGAATTTTCAAAATTACCCAAAAATGTGGACAACTCCACTTGTTTGATTGCAATCTGCTGAGCAATATGCTTTGGCACCTTGTTATCAAACTTCCTTTCAGCCTTTTCAATTAGTTTCTCTTTTCCAAAGGAGTCCTCATTATATTTCTATACAGCCTCTTCTAACTGAATAAAAATATTTTGCGTGGAATCCACTTCAATACCTATAGCATCTGTGATTATATTCTTGGCATTTTCAATTATTTTGTACTCCTTATCCCTTTCAAACATTATCTGCTTCTGCGTAGTTTCCTTCTTTATGAGTTGACTGGCTAACCTCATGTCTTCAATAGTAGCAGTCTCATAGTCAATCTTAAGTATTATTATCCTTGTGTCTAAGTCAATGTCTTCTTCAATTTCCTTTCTAGTAATCAAAAGTTTCAATGGTTGCCTTTGTTTTACTTCAGTGATGATTGGTTTGACTTTTGGGAAAAACACAATAGTAGAGAGAGAAGGGCTAGCAGTGAAAAATGAAATAGGGCTTAAGGATTGAATGCCAATAGGAGTACAGTCGAATCAAAAATTGAAACACTTCCCAAAAATGGTGCCACACTTGGTAGAATACCCATAGAAGTGTCTAAACTTATTGGAATCGAAGTAAATGCAGACAATGCTAATGAAAATAAAACTGTAGAGCTTATTGGAATTGATGAAGACAAAATTGTAGAACTTACTCATGCACTAGCTGAAGATGCAGAAGTAGAGGGAGCTAACTCAGTAGATGAAGAAGTAACAGTCAGCTCAGTAGATGAAGTGTGTGATACTTCTATTGTAGACACTCGGAGCTAGGAGGTGGCTGGTGAAGATTGAGCAATTGATGTTGCTGTTGTGCTCACAATCTCACTAGTAGAAGCTATCTCCATAGATGTGACAGTATGTGGTGGAGTGTGAGGAAGAGATGCAATTGCTTTTGCTGCAATTCTAATCGGATCATCTTCATCCTTTTCTTCCTCTTCTGCTTCTTCCTCCTTTCCTTCTTCATCCATTTCTTCTACTTCCTCCTCCTCTTCTTCCTTCTCCTCCATTAGAGCATGCAATTCACCTTCAATAACTATGATGGAAGGAGTGTTTTTATCATCAACATCATCATCACTCTCATCATCTTTAATTATAATAGTTTCATCTAATGGCTTGTTTAGATGATATACATCTCTCCAGACATCTGAGACATGCTTAACCACTGATTCTATGTTATTCATTAATATAAAAATGAGTTAATCTTTAGAATCATTCTATCTTCATGATCTTTTATTGCCTTCTTTACTTCTACATTAGTCATATTAGGTACTAACTATCTCAACTATTGTTCAAAGATGTCTTTTACAGTTTGCACCATGTTCTCCCATCTAACTTGGATTTTGGTAAAAAGATCTGCATGGATTTGAGGTTAAATTTGAGCAGGGGAGTATTTCCAAATACCCATCTTCTCCATGACTAAGTCCTCAATCTCTTTTTACTCAGCTAGAGTTCGAGTCTCACATTTGAGAACTTTGAAGTTACATATTCCTACTCCAACTCTTAGCTATTTCAGCCTTTCCTCAAATGTAGGTGGAGAGCGAATGAATATTGGTTCACTTTTACCTTTCCTATTTCTCTTGGAGAAAACTACAGTTGGTTTCTTCTGAGGTTTAGTGATAATCACTCTCCCTTTCTTCCTTTCTGGTTCCTCTTTCTCTAATTCTTCTTCTTCTTCTTCATCATATTTCTCTTCTTCATCCTCACCCTTGCCCTCGGTAAGCATTAGAGGGCCTTTAGCTATCTTCAATTTTGCAATTCTCTTCTTGCCTCTATTGAGAGCTTGAGGAATCTTGATACTGAGCTCTATCCTCTTCTTAACTTCCTCATAAGTGCCAAATGCAGGAAGATTTGGATTGGTTGGCACATTTACTAGAGCCTCAATGATGTCTCTAGCTTCATCAATGTTAATTTCATAAGGAAATGGTTTTACCCATGCTACTCTTGGTATGACTGCTTGAATGTACACTCTTTCACAGTCCACCATGAAGCATATGTCATCCTTGTAGTCTTCCACAAGCTTGGGTGGGATTTGGAATCTATTGTTCATTTTCTCCTTGAATGCCTCAAAATAATTATCCAACACTCTTTCAAAATTTTCACCCATTTCTTTAATAAATTCATTTATCTGATAAAGGATAGAGGTGTCTTTCCTCCATATGATTGTGCCCTTAGATGGAAAGAATTTTTTAACATAAAAGAATAAATAGGTAAGCAATGAACCAAACTTGAAGGAATTTTTCTTGGAAGTCTTCACACTTTCAATGTTTTTGTTCAATTGCTTCAGTAATACATCTGACAAATCAAATTCAAGGTTCTTCTTTATAACCTTGTATGCTAGGTCAACTGCCTCACAAGGAATGTTGTTTGATCAAATCAAGTTGTAGATCTTATGTGCAATGATATGGATTCCAAACCTAAGCTCTATGTTAGTGACATTGTTTAGTTTCAAACCTCTACCATCCCACTCAGCTAGGGTTTTCTTCTACGGTTCCCCCAACCTAGGGTTTTGGTTGACTTAGCTTTGCTTAGTACTGGCACACCCATAACCTTGTGTATCATCTTCTTTGTAATCAAAATGGGTTGCTCCAACCATAATTGACCACTGTGGAACTGACTAAATATATGTCTTATCCATTTTACTTGAACATTTCAAGGAATGTAAGGGATATGAGTTAATCTTGTAGCTTCCAAATGTTTATGCTCAGGTTTCAAAACTCCATCAACACGCATTTTTTATAGGGCATTATCCATTTCTAATGTCCCTAATTCTTGAACAAAATATTTAAAGTGAGTTCGTATGTCATTAATTAGGAGTACCTTAGGCAGGATTTGTTATTGAGCACCGTAAGGATCAAGTGATTCAGCAACGGCTAGAACGATCTTGAAATTTGGTGCTTTCCATTCAACACCCTTAACCAACATTTAAGTACCCTTCTTTGGTTTATTGCTACTTCCACTGGTAGACGCCATCACTACTTGGTAGATGATAAAATTCGTGAAGATCTCACTGCTAAATGGCTCGAAAATACTACAATACTCTTTCAAATAGCTCTGCTCTTCGAATGTTGTGGATGCAATGAAAAATGAAGTCAAAATTGCCCTTTTTGTCAAAATATTTTCATAAATGCTCAATTCCATTATGACAAAGTGTGTGACAGACTATCATCCACTAACCTAACTCGACAAGAGTATCAACTTGGCAAACAAACCAAATTTCCTTTATTCCTAACCTCGCTCAATAAGATCTACAACCAACTTTCCTCGATGGAGTCTGATGAAACTCGGTGAAGGATAACCTTTCTAGTGTATCTAGAATACTGATTGGATCATTTGCATTCCTTATTTTTTTGGAACTGCTTATGATTTTCTTGCTAAGTACAGCTCTAATACATTCTTAGGAATTTTAGTTTGTGGAGATAGAGTCACCCACTTCTTGAGTGACTTCACTAACATGATTCGAGCTTGTATCCTTGGTAGATTTAGGAATCCATTGTTCCCTCATTTGTTTCCTTATATTGTCAGCCCTTGCTTTCTTTTCATCTTCAACTTTGCCTATATTCATGCAATTTTTAGCTATATGACCAAGTTCAATGCATGTGTAACACCTTATAGTAGTATCTTTCTTTCTTAGGTGATGTCTTGCACAATTTATGCCGGTGTGTCCATATTCTCCACAATAATGACATCTGCACCAAGTATTGTAGTCCCATCCAAATATTGCCTTTACAAATTGTTCAGCTGGATTGAATGATTTGGATCTGCATTGAAATGCCTTGTGACCATGTTTTTTGCATTTGTGACATTTACCTTCAAATTCTAGTTTCTCCTTGCATTCATTGGCTTTGTGACCATTTTGATTGTAGTTGTAGCACTTTCCATTGAATTTTGCTTTTCCATTGCTCCAGCATTTGTTTGATGTATGACCAATTTTCCCACAATGACTACATGAGGGTTTTTTATTCCTTTTTGCACCTTGCTTGGAAGATTCACCCTGTTCTTCATTGTATCCAAGTCCTGCTTTACCTTTTTGCCTATGAAGATTATGCTCATTTTGTTGATTCAATTGATTCATGTCTTCTTGTGATTTCAACATTCTCTCATTGATTTATTTTTCAGCATTTAGGTCATTCTTCAATTTTTCAACGATTTTCTTTTCACATCTTAGTTCTCTCATTATTATTTCATTAATTTCCCTTTCATAATTTAGATCACTTCTTATTCTTTCATTCTGTGCTTTGAGAATCTTGATTTCTTCATTTGCTCTAGTGATTTGGGTATGTGCAAGATCATGGTGTGCCAAAAAGTAGCGATGTGAAAAAAATAGAATTTGAATATGTCTAAAAGCGCTTCAAAATCCGCTCTAACTTTTTCCCACCTATCCAGGTACCAAGCCTGGAAGGAAAGGCCGAGCCTTATTGGATATCCGATCTTATATCAGATATCTGATTTAATATCGGATATTCGATAATCATATGACATTATAATTATAATATTATAATAATATAAAAACATTATATTATAACAGTATAATACATTATAATATAATATTATTATAATATTATAATATAATATTGTTATTAAATATATAATATAATATTATTATTATTATTATTATACTATAATATAATAATATTATTATTGTTATATTATAATTTATAATATAATATTGTTATTAAATATATAATATAATATTATTATAATAATTATTATTATATTATAATATAATAATATTATTATTATATTATAATCATATAATATTGTACTATAATAATAATATTATATTATAATAATATAATATTTAATATTATAATATATAGTAATGTAATATAATATATATAATATAATATAATAATAAAAAAGTATAATATATTATAAACTATAATAATATAATATAATATAATACATGATAATAATATAATATAATATTTCAAAGCTATATGTTATATATCTTATATATAAAATATAAGATATTCGGGTGATCGAATATCCGGCTCAATATCGGATATCTAATATTATATCGAATATCCGATATTATATCGGATATCCGATACCTGAAGCATTACATTTTAAAAAAAGAACAGACCCATGGGACCTTATTTCTCACATTTTGGGGGCCAATATTGACGCGTGATCGAATATCAGTTATAAAATTGGATATCGGATATTAAGGTATGGTTTTTTTTTTAAAAAACTAATTTTAATCTAAATTCGATAGATTTTAGCATGATTTTGTTTGTTTTAGTTGAATCTAGGGTTTTTTTGAAAAAAATGCTAAAATTAAGGTTTTTTGTAATATATATTACGTTTTGCAATTCAATAGGAATGGCTGATCAGAATGATGACACTAAGGCAAGGAATAAAATTCCTCGTAACCCCCCACCAAACGATCTAGTACCCCCACAAAATTATCCACCAAACGATCCTCTACCCCCTCAAAACCCTCCTCGAATCGAGGATTTGATAAATGAAAATCTCATCGAGTTGAGAGGTTTGCATAGAACATATAATAATGTATCTGCATTGGCTCCTATGTTATCCACGTTAAACACCATAGTGGATAACATTGAAACCCTTACAAACCAAAAAAATGTCGCTCTTCATTGGCCTAATCAAATGCATGAGATGTTTGATGATGGTTTGGATTATGATGAGGTTGCGGCCCTCAACATAAGAAAAGACAATTTGGCCAGCCTTTTTGCAAACCCGAAAATGGGTTTACCAGTTGACCCAAAAAAATTCAAACTATCAATTAAATGGTGCACAAATGATGCCATACGTGCAAATTTTTGGGATCGTTGGTGGATGGTCTTTGATATCCCTCCACATGGAAATTTAGACATACCATTTTACTTCCTTAGAAAATTATATGCTGAATTTGTGTTGAAACTTAAAGTGAACTATTGGAGCATGAAGCCCAACATGGGCTTAGGACTAGGAACTCCTTAGGATAGACCCTCTTCCTAGTGGAAGAAAGATGGCACTTTTGTCCCCCCCACTGATATCTCCCCTCCTCCTTGAGTGTAGCATCTAGATATTATGATAGAGGCTAGCTCTCAGACTATCAGAGCCATTCATAGGCTTAGTAGCCTAATGATATCTCAGGCTAAGTCAATCTTGCCTCCTCGTGTTGATGATGCTAGTGCTAGTTCATCATCGACTAGCTCATCACATGTTTTTGTGCCTCACACTTGCATTACATGCAACAATATTTGCTTGGGTCCCATAGGTGATCTTCCTAAGTATCATTTTGTATTAGACGAGGGTACACCAGACACACACGTAGAGGCTACAGACCCTGATGCAAGAGAGGAGGGGAATGCAGAGGCATGGACTCCTTTGGTGTTAGTACGTGTATATATTTTTTTGTTATGACATATGTGATTTAATGTTAATTTTTATAATAGATTAATTTTAATTTTTAAGCCATATTGACTTTTATATGTATGTGATCTTCATTCACGTTTATTTGATGATCAAGGAGGAGCTCAAACAGATTGATGATGCCATGCTCTCAGCCATTTCATTTGGCCTTGAGACATCTATGGTACATTATGTTGTGTTCACATTTTTTTTCTATTTGATATTGTAGCATATATGGTTGCTAATATTTCTTTAATCTTGCAGGTAGCACCTGTCCTAGAGGGACAAAGTGCGAAGGGTGAGCCAGCACGCATTGACAAAGGAAAGGTAATTAGGAACTTTCTATTTGATTGAATATCGATGCATTCTTGTAAAATGTTTATGGTAATCCCATTTAATTACATTCTTTATTGTATATAGGGCATCGCTACTGTTGATGAGTCTGTACAAATTCTACGTCGTAGACCATCAGGGATTTCCATTCGCACTGAGAGTGCCATTGTATGTATAAGTATCATTTATTTTTCATTATCCTTATCTTCATAAATAAATTCAAAATTGATTTCAGTGATATTAACAACTACTATTTTGTATCTCATAGGAGACCCCTAGTGCATATGAGGTCTGATGAGAGAGTTATGTAGATTTGATGATGCAGACACTCACTCCTGAGGAGGAGCCTACAATAGTAAGTTGTAGTTTGAATTCATGATTAAATATGTTATAAATTTAGCATGCTATGAATTATAATGCTATGGTTTAAATTGTAGATTCATCTGACAAAGGTATTTGAACATATACAGCCCACAATCAAAGAGGTACCAGCATTGCCAAGAGCATACGAGAGGACTCTTGATCAGCATAGGAGGTCGATGAGAGAGGTATTTATTATGAAATTTTGATAGTATTAATCTCCATTACAAAAAAGATCATTATGCATTTGACTAATTCAATGTTAGATACGTAGAATCGTATAAATTTAGTAGTCTAACTTTGGGTTTTCCTTTTTTGTTTATGTAGGAGGCATCCAATCCACTTAGTGCAGTAAAGAGGTTGCATTTTGATCATCCACCAGCACCCTAGGATAGTATAGTTATCGTAGGATGCATCATGAGACATTTTGAGATGGCATATGCCACATTGTATACAGAAACATTGATATTATACACATTCTAATAGCATTATCAGCCACATTTTGTATATGGATCTATGTATTTTGATATATATTTGAGTACTTTGTCTATGGATACATGATCTTTGATATATATTTGTGTAAAATTTTGTCTATGGATAGATGTATTTTGATATATATTTTTGTCATTTATGTGCACAATGATATACATATTAATTTAGTATCTAGTATTGTTCAATTTATCGTGGATCATGTGTCATGCCCTAAATTTGACTAGTAAAAACACAACAATTTTTTTTTTTTGTAAGAAGTCATATAAGAAATTACATATTGTAAAACAAGGTTATCATTGAATAGGAGTTCAAGACTCATGTGGATAGTGTCATCCGGTTGTAACATTTTAATCACAAGTGGTTTTCAAATAGATTGGATGACAGTCTAGTTCAAGTTAGCATCACGAGTCAAAAGAGAAAGTTCAAGATACAACACTTATAAATTAGTGAGGTAATTCATATCCTAACAAGCCTCTGATACTAATATTCTATTAAGGTCTTTCGGTTGTATCATATGGACTAGGTTGTGATTCTAGCATGTAAGGGAAGTGGATCAGAATTACTTATTATCCTCATTACCAATGTACACACATTCATTAATCATTACAATATATATTAATGTGACAATTACTATATGGTCTGGAAGTGTAGTATATCTTAATCGATTAAACACATGTATGTAGAGAATTTAGATTTAGTACTCATAACATGAGCACCCTTAGTCAAATAAGAAAATGTACACTTATCTACCACACTATATCAGATCTAACCATTGGAAATTAGAAAAGAGATGCCCCAAAGGTAGCCTTGGAGTCTACATGATGGAGAAGGGGCCACTTGTATTCATAGTATCCATCATTCAACACATACTATACACAACTTATGGAATAAACAATTTGTTTTATGTGCCAAACGTGTATCATGTGCTTGCATCCATATCTTACTGGTTATAGGTCCTCTCGAAGATTGGACCAATACTGAGTCATTTTCTCCCTCTTTACTCTATTTAGTCATCCTTATGCATTCTATCAACATTTCTTCCTCACCAAACTAGCACTCACTACAGTTTCCTAAACACAAAAATTACTATTTCAATACGTAAATTAAACTCACTCTAACAGAAGACAATTACTAACTATCTAGCTCATCAACTACTGACTAATCTAGCTACATTGTCATGCTTTTACATTTACTATTTTAATTACTATAATTACTAAACTATTACATTTACTTTTTACATTATTACATCTAATTATTCACCATAAGCTTACTTTCTCACTATCAATATTATTATTATCAAAGCATGTTAAGATTCAAAGTAGTTTCATAGTACGAATTAGTAAGCACATAAAATGAGAAACTCTTAGTAAGTCTAAGGGCCAATTCAAAGTACTTAACTCAATAATAATTCATGATCAGTATTTAAAAACATCCTACTACATCATCATATTTAGTGTGTCAATTTAAATTTGTTAGATGAATTTTTTATGCAAGGATTAGGTGCAAGCGTATAAATAAGGTTTGTATATAACATACCTTGTCGTTCTGACATATACGTATTCATCATTTCATGCAACTAACATAGTAAAATGTGGTGTACATGAATCATATTATCATTAATTATACATAGGGTACATGAGCTGACGAGCTACCTCTAATGACATGCCTATTGACCCTTATTACATACTAGCTAACTAATGCTTTATTCTTACATTGCATTTTCAAATTGGTATATATATTCTATTGACTTTGATATTCTATTAATATCTTCAATCGAATACACAACATTCATTATCTAACTAACATTCCCTCAAGCCAAATATAAAATTCACTTGACATTAAATCCAACATCTACACAGGTTTGTCATGCATTCAATTCTATCTAGTAACTCTTATCTATCAATGTGTTTTATTGACTAGATAAAACTAGATTTCAGTTATTATTTTAATCCACCATCCATCCTTATCCTTGATTCTCCAATCTCATCATCCCGACAACTTACTTCATATTAACTCTATTATATCTACATCCAACTATCCTAATTTACAGTCTTAACACTAATTTAATTAAACCCTCCATACTTAACATCATGTTCAATTATATATGCATTCTCGTAAACTTATTTATTTCATTTAATTTATTTTCCTATATTGAGCTTTTCCATTACCATATGGTTTAATTGTTACATGTTTCTAAATGAGCCCCTTGATATAAACATTACCCTTAAACTAAGCTCAAATACACTAAGTGTCATTATCCTCTACTCAAGACTTGAAATGATTAAATAATTATCTGATAAAAATAAAAACAAATCTAAAGGGTGAATCTCCTATCTATCTTAAATCCTCATCATTCCCTAACTCTTACCAAGGCCACATTTCTTCCTACATGTCATCCCCACAAGGTCCCACGTGGGTCATGTGCAGAATTTTGACTAATCCAAGCCTTAGGACATCTTTTTCCCATCCCTCCAATCAGCAATCCTAATGTGAACAAGTCATATTAAATGTCAACTTGACATTATCCTAAGTACAAATCCCTTGGGATTGCTATCCCACTCCCCCTTAATTTCAAGTTGACCACCTATGCTTGGGAACACGTGACCACTGCTGAAAGAAATTTCAAGTCGACTACCTATGCTTGGGAACACGTGACCACTGCTACAAGGAGGGGACGACTAGTGCATAAGAGAAGGATGTGACATAAACCCTTTCTCCTATGCACCCAAGTATATTAATGGGGATGAAACCCCTTTTCAAGGAGGCAAGCTCAAGGATAAAAGTTTTGACATGACATGTCAGAATGAATGTCAGATTTAACAATACACCTTGGGGAGTGGAGAAAACTTTTTGCATTATGATGGCTTAGGAAATGTTGGGGGCTACTCTAGAAGGGCGGTCAAGATCAATCTTGGCTTTTATTAAGTGCATGTGCTATGAACATAAAATTTTCCTTCCAAATTATTGAGTGCACAACAAGATTGTAAGAAATCTACTAAGTTTTAAATTTATGCAATCAATGGTATCACATAACATCTATGGATTGTTATTATCAACTAGTCATTTACAATACCACAAGGAGAAAACTTTCTTTCACATTTTCAAATCATAACAATGATGTCAAAGTAAATCTGTGACTCATACCAATGCTTTCATAACAACATAAACTCCAAATGAAACATGCATATACAACCTTATCAATTATTTCCTCTACATGTACATTAGGTAACAATGATACAATCTCCTTCCATCACAATGGGGCAACATAAGGGACTTTTCAAAATCATAAGGAACGTGAACATTGAAAGATATGGACAATGAGTAGCATGAACATTGTCCAACATGATCGTTGAGAACGTGAACAAGCTGGTGAATCCTCCTTCACAAATGAGGGCACAATGTCAAGTTTTCTCATCCAACATCAATCTGTAAGATGATCATTCCAACCCATTTCCATTACTCCCTTGGACACAAATCTGCATATGCAACACAAAAAAATAACAAGGACCATGGGTGCTTTCCACCCAACCATAGGCCCCAAAGAGACCACCCCCACGCTAGGGAACAAGGCTCAAACTGGGATACACATATAATCTTTCAATGCATAAATATTACATTTCAAACTTGAACAATTTCCCCCCAAGGCTATTTCACAATGGCTTCACAAATGGAACCATAAAAATAGGGTGAAGGTGTGTTCTAAAATGGAGACTTGCCATACCAAACCATATCTACAATAAACAATTTTCATGCCCTCTCGGGGCTATCATAATTAAGAAAATTCCATGCCCTCTTGAGGCTATCATAAATCAACAATTTAATGCCCTCTCGGGGCCTTGACATTTCCTCCTCCAAACCCACTACCGTCAGCTGTAACTCCTCAAACTTCCTTTCTACACCATACTTTCCTTATCAGCCCCAACAAGATATAATGGTTATGGCATACAATGGAGCCCATACTCCAAGGTTCTCAATACATTTTTCGAACCCAACTTAAGCCCTTCACCCTGGAATTCTCTTCCCTTCCCACAAGGGTGAGTGTAAGTCACATGCCCATAACAAAACTCAAGCAGAAAACAAGAAAACAAACCCAAGTAGAAATAAAACAAGAAATTTTCAAGAGCACAACTCAATATCAACACCCATAATACAATAGGGAAATAGATGAAATCCAAACCTCATACTCACAATACTCCACACAATACAACAAGATGCACAATGGTGTCACACTAATATACATGGAATGAACACCATTCAAGCACTCACATGAATGCTACTCCACAATGCAATGCAATGCATACTCCATTGATAAACTCCACACTTGCATATTTGCTTAACCATGCTAAAAGAAAGAAATGGAAAAGAAGCAAGTTTGAGATACCAACCTTAGTCCAAGCTAGGGTAAGGATAGTTGTAGTAGAGCTCCCCTAATTTCCCTCCAAAACCTAACTGTCTCTAAAATTAGAGTGTGGGTAGACACCCCACTAGTTTGGCCAAGACCCTCTAATAAAGCCTTCCCACTAACTTATTTTAGATAAAACACTAAGCCACTACTTCTTACAAACTTGTCTCCTCTAACGGTTCATTGATAGCCCTCACGAGCTCTGAGTTATGACCCTCAAAATATCAACCTCAAAATGCACTTAGAGCACCTTGGAGACTCCTCGGTATGGGGTGGCTACGGATGATGGATGGTCTTCGTGGCTAGAAAAAGAGTGTCACTAAGGTTCACCCACCCACCCGGAGCTAATGGTACTGACAATTTGATGCCAAGATCAGCGGTTTCAAAGTTACGTTGTGGTGCACCTATGAACTGAGGCACACTGCAAGTTTTGGCATCGAGCGAGATCACTGTGTCGAATCCAAACAGAATATGATCTCTCAAAAATGAGATAGTTTATTTTAGGCCTCAATATCATTATCTTGTAGCATTTGACAGTTCATCAATAGCCCTCACGAGCTTCAAGTTATGACCCTCAAAATATCGACCTTCAAATGCACTTAGAGCACCTTGGGGACTCCTCGGTACGGGGTGGTCGTAAATGATGGATGCTCTCCATGGCCAGAAAAAGGGTGTGACTAGGGTTCACCCACCCATCTGGAGCTAATGGCACTGACAATTCGATGCCACGATCAGCAGTTTCAAAGTTATGTTGTGGTGCACCTATGAACTGAGGCACACTACGAGTTTTGGCATCGAGTGAGATCATTGTGCCGAATCCAAATAGAATGTGATCTCTCAAAAATGAGATAGGTTATTTTAGGCCTAAACATCATTGTCTTGTAGCATTTGAAAGTTCATTGATAGCCCTCACGAGCTTCAAGTTATGACCCTTGAAATATTGACCTCGAAATGCACTTAAAGCACCTTGGGGACTCCTCGGTACAGGGTGGCCGAAAATGATGGATGGTCTTCGTGGCTGGAAAAAGGGTGCGACTAGGGTACACCCACCCATCCAGAGCTAATGGCACTAAAATTTTGATGCCACGATCAGCAGTTTCAAAGTTACGTTGAGGTGCACCTATGAACTAAGGCACATTGCGAGTTTTGGCATCGAGCGAGATTGTTGTGCCAAATCCAAATAGAATGTGATCTCTCAAAAATGAGATAGGTTATTTTAGGCCTCAACATCACCATCCTTTAGCATTCAATAGTTTATTGATAGCCCTCACGAGCTCCGAGTTATGACCCTCAGAAGATCGACCTCAAAACACACTTAGAGAACCTTAGGGACTCCTCAGTACGGGGTGGCCATAGACGATAGAGGGTCTCCGTGGTTGGAACAAGGGTGTCACTAGGGTTCACCCACCCATCCAGAGCTAATGGCACTAACGATTCAAATAGTACTAGCCGTTAGGAGTTAGATTTTGAAAAGTTGTCAAGAAAATTGTAAAAGTTGCTAAGCAACTTTTTGCAATTTTTGCGCTAAGACAAGTTTTATTGCAAATTTGATTGCAAATAAACTCTACAAACTCCTAGGGACCCTAATAATGTTCTAAACATCAAGAAAATAAAAATGATTAGTTTCTTTGCACTAGTGTTCCCTGTATTTCATAAAATTTAAACTATAGAGTTTCGTTCCAAAATGCTCATGTAGCTGTTACATTCAAGATTTGAATTTTCTAAAGCAATAAGCTAAATTTTAAGTGACTTATTGAATGTTTCAACTTATGAAATGACTTGAGATTATTATGAGACCTTATTAGGACCTATGTAATGACTCACTTACCCTATGCAAACCTAGACATTACTAAAGTTCAAATCTCATAGTTCATCAAGTATTCTAATTGTTCATCCGTACTTTCTAGATTTTTCTTATTTGATTAGTTTGATAAAAATAGTTTTAATAATCATAATGTCAAATTTATGTCAAATAAGGAAAAAACCAAATTTTTAATAAGATATCAGCAAGCATCTTTCATATAGTTATAAATGTTCTTAAAATTGTCCTTATAGCCTTGTATCACATGCAAATATGATTTGCAAGAACTTGTTCAATATCTTCCTATTCTAATTCCTTACAAAGAACCTACCAAAATACAAATTAGAATGTGCAACTAATTTAACCTGTCTTTTTCATTATTACAAAAACCATATACAAAAAAGTTCACATTTTATGTCATAATACATCATAAATCTTAGGAATTCTCTCCAATACCACCCCCCCCCCCCCCCAACTCTTCATGATGTACCTACATTCCAATATCATAAAAAAATTAGTAACTTATTGTATTAAACAAGATAATAATCAGTTCATCGAATCATTATGAAGAAAATAACATAAGAAGTAAATAACATAAGAAGTAAATATACCTAGTCGAGTGTTCCAATAGGGTCCTCTCTTTGTTTTAGGGTCTCCAACAGGGCTTCATGGTCAACATTAGCAATAGTAAAAAGTTCTTTTACTTTTGGTCTTCCTTGATGCTTCAACAACTTTACGTTTGTTTCTATAATAAGATGCAAATATATGAGAATCATTTTGTGCTTCTGATAGTCTTCCAATGTAGGAATTTCATTCCTTCTAAGCATGTATGTCCGCAGCCATGTTCCAACGACAACCACTAAACCAATAGGATATGTGAATCCATCATCATCTGTGATTGGTTGTGAAAGTTTTTGTTTACCTCTTACACAATGTGCTAGTGAATAATCAGATTTCTCATCATTCCCTTATGGTGTAACCAATGCAAATACATGTTTTGGCTGAAGTAGATCTGATAGATGGTTATGCTCAAGTGAACTTTCCATGTCATCATTTTTGATAGAGGATATGATAGACAATGGAGTAAGATAATGTGGAGCCCATGTGTCCACCCACTCACTTGACTCACAGTGATCCCAATCACACTGAAAATAATTAAGACAAAAGCAAGCTAGTTGTCGTGTCCAAATGGTCCATGTACTAGAATCAGAGCTCTGAAATGAATGCATTTTTTATGAGTTTGTCACTGTAGCACAATCTAATCTATCAGCTATGGACCCTTCCTCAACCAACCAAAAGAACCTGCATACCACTGAATCAAGAGCCCCCCCCTGTGATAATGCTAAACTACACCAATCAACAATGCTACAAGCATCAAGAAGCTGTGTTGTTGAAATCTTCAATTGCTCCTTGACTAGAGCTCTCTTCACACATGCCCCTGCTCCATCATATTCCCCTTTTCCATGGCCAGACTCAAAAAAATTCCAAATATGAGGCACCCCTCTCTCTACATGCATCCTACACAATCAATAAAATATGCAAGCATTCTTGAATTGACTTGTACAGTTATCTGACCAAATGATATGTCTATCCATAGCAATTGCATGCTCATGTAAGAAATCAAAATAATTCTTGAAACAATGTTGTACAAACTCATGAGAGTGAGATCTATCATCACTCATATAAAAATGATACTCTCTAATAATCTTTCAATTATCTTTCGCACTATCAGGGGCATGTCTATATGTTATGTGAACAAAAATAGCAATCTGAATAGAGTTGTAATACTAAGATTATGTCTCATTTTGAAGTTGCAATGTGTAATTATCAGCAAAATCAACAACTGATATAATAGTGCCAATGGAAGAAGTCTCCTTGCACATTCTAAATTGTTCATCCAACCACTGAGACCTGTGACTATGTCTTGCATACTTGTAAAAAAGATTTGCCTTAAAATCTAAAATAAAACTAACCACGCTAATATCTTTTCCAACCAATTCACATCTAGAGCTCTCACCTCCACTCTTGAATGTGTATTTCACCATTTCATATACCTTTTTTTCACTATTGTCTTTCTAAGATCTTGTTCGCACCTCTCATGAAAACATGTGTCAAACTTGGATAAGCCATCACATTTTGAACACCTCTCATTTAAGCAAGCATTTCTATAAAAGAAACAACCATCAACTCTACGACATAAAAGTTGATCTAGCAAGTCTCTTGATAATTTTGGAAGCTCACTAGCACCACAATCCTCCAACATTTCCTTACTATGCAAAGTAGAACGGATGGAGTTTAATAGTTCATAGTGCATAGAAAACTCAACATCTTATTTGCAACAACATGTATTTCAAATTTTGAGTGGCACACAATAAAATGGCTTCAAAGATTCAAAAGCCCTTTGTGATATATGAAAACTTGGATGACTCTCTCTAAATTGTTTAAACAACATAGTTTGATTTACCTTCAAATAGTGTTTAGGACGTGGCGTGCGGTCTCTAATGCCAATTCTTAACTTTAACATGTCTTTAGCATTGGGTGATACTCGTGAGTTAGAGTGCCAAAATTGTGTAATTTCTTCCTTCACATCATCGGATAGCTTCTTATCAAAATGTGGAAGTCTCCCACCAAATGCCCATGTTTCATTTTGAAGGGAATCATCAATTTTTTCTCATCGACTAAGTGCTCTTCTCAAAGTAGTACAATTTAAATTCAAATCACTACAAGTTTGTCTCATATATCTACCCTTTCTCAAATGATGACTTACCAAAGAGGTTGTAATAACCCTTCGAGCTTGTAATAACCCTTCAAGCAGCTCTATTATCATTCTCCCTATTATTTTTTCCAATGCTATTGAGAGCACTGAAAAGATTCTTCACAATAATGGCATTTCTTTTCAACTTTTTATTGACACAAATCTTCAATTTGGAAATCATAGGTCTCATCTTTTGCATCTTTAATAAGTGCATGAAAAGCTGACATTGCTCTACAATTGTCTTGTTGTCGAAAAACATCTGATATAGTCTTAAAGCCCATAACCGAATGGTTCTTTCTAATTTTTTCCCTTCCAAACTAGTAATAATCATTTCATCAATTTTAATTATCCATTTTGGTGTTTTAGAACCTTCATGTCAATTATAATTAGGAGATATGTAACATTCTTGTGCATTAGGTTCCTGTGCATTGTCATGTTCGACATGGTCAATTATGTAATTTGGATTATGACTTGGTATCATTTCATCTTCAAAATTTTCATTCTCTAAATTTTCAATTTCAGCATTATCATTTTCAATAGGTACATTTTCATTCCCCAACTGTACATACTCATTATCTCAGTATGTGATTTCACCTTCAACTAATTCATTGTCAACTTGACTGATATTTAGCATACCTTGTCTTTTTCTTCGGTGTTCCATTTTGTCTCTTTCCCTATATGTCGCAATGTCTTCATTGGATATCTTCCTTTTGCATTTATCCTTTCGACGACCAATGCTCCCCATTGAGATGAAAATTTTGAACCCTATGACCCCCTTTGACCCATATATACCATTCTAATATGTCCCTAGGGGTCCTAGAACCCCTAGGGACATATCTCATCATTTAATGGGTCATGAGAGGTCATAGGTCAACCTATGACCCCCTTTGACCCATATTAACCATTCTAATATGTCCCTAGGGGTCCTAGGACCCCTAGGGACATATCTCATCATTTCATGGGTCAAAGGGGGTCATAGGTCACCCTATGACCCCCTTTGACCCATATGAACGATTCTAATATGTCCCTAGGGGTCCTAGGGACATATGTCATCATTTAATGGGTCAAAGGGGGTCATACGGCCTTTGACTTGTATATACCATTCTAATATGTCCCTAGGCGTCTTAGGACCCTTAGGGACATATCTCATCATTAATGGGTCGTGGGAGGTCATAGGTCAACCTATGACCCCCTTTCACACATATTAACCATTCTAATATGTCCCTAGGGGTCCTAGGACTCGTAAGGACATATGTCATCATTCAATGCGTTGACCTATGACCCCCTTTGACCCATATTAATATGTCCCTAGGGGTCCTATGACCCATAGGGACATATGTCATCATTTCATGGGTCAAAGGGGGTCATAAGTCACCCTATGACCCCCTTTGACCCATATGAACAATTATAATATGTCCCTAGGGGTCTTAGGACACCTAGGGACATATCTCATCATTTAATGGGTCAAAGGGGGTCATAAGTCACCCTATGACACCCTTTGACCCATATATATACCATTCTAATATGTCCCTAGGAGTCTTAGGACCCCTAGGGACATATCTCATCATTTAATGGTTTGTGGGGGGCCATAGGTCAACCTATGACCCCTTTTCACACATATTAACCATTCTAATATGTCCCTAGGGGTCCTAGGGACATATCTCATCATTTAATGGGTCATCGAAGATCATAGGTCAACCTATGACCCCCTTTCACAGATATTAACCATTCTAATATGTCCCTAGGGGTCCTAGGACCCCTAGGGACATATGTCATCATTTAATGGGTGACCTATGACCCCCTTTGACCCATATTAACTATTCTAATATGTCCCTAGGACCCCTAGGGACATATGTCATCATTTCATGGGTCAAAGGGGGTCATAAGTCACCCTATGACCCCCTTTGACCCATATGAACGATTCTAATATGTCCCTAGGGGTCCTAGGACCCCTAGGGACATAGCTCATCATTTAATGGGTCAACGGGGGTCATAGGTCACCCTATGACCCCCTTTGACCCATATTAACCATTCTAATATGTCTCTATGGGTCCTAGGACCCCTAGGGACATATCTCATCATTTAATGGATCGTGGGGGGTCATAAGGGTCATAAGTCAACCTATGACCCCCTTTCACACATATTAACCATTCTAATATGTCAACCTATGACCCCCTTTGACCCATATTAACCATTCTAATATGTCCCTAGGGGTCCTAGGACCCCTAAAGATATATCTCATCATTTAATGGGTCGTGGGGGGTCATAAGTCAACCTATGACCCCATTTGTGTTAGATTGTGGTGACTAATCAGAAAAGTATTGTACATACTTCATAAAAAAAAGATTGGTACTATTCGTAGATTCGCCATTCATAGATTCGCCACTAAAGTTATGGCTAATTTATGGCTGACATGTTATAACCCTAAAGCGGTTTAATACTTGTATAAAAGGGTTTAGGGTTGGGTATTTTCATGATGTGATGCGAAATTGCTTCTTGCGGCAATATTGAGTTGTAAGGGATTACGGATTGTAATCAGGTTGTAATCACTAGATTGTAATAATATTGGACTTGCTGTTTGGTGGACATAGCCCAGGGATTGCGTAAACCACATTAAATCTTGGTGACTTGTGTTCATTTTTGTGTGATCTATTATTTTTTGTTATTGGTTATATTTGCATGTAGTTTTTATTTCTGTCTGTGGTTTATCCTAACACTTTGACCCATATTAACCATTCTAATATGTCCCTAGGGGTCCTAGGACCCCTAGAGACATATGTCATCATTTCATGGATCACCTATGACCCCCTTTGACCCATATGAATGATTCTAATATGTCCCTAGGTGTCCTAGGACCCTTAAGGACATATCACGTCATTTAATGGGTCAAAAGGGGTCATAGGTCACCCTGTGACCCCCTTTGACCCATATATACCATTCTAATATGTCCCTAGGGGTCCTAGGACCCCTAGGGCATATCTTGTCATTTAATGGGTCGTAGGGGGCCATAGGTCAACCTATGACCCCCTTTCACACACATATCAACCATTCTAATATGTCCCTAGGGGTTCTAGGACCCTTAGGAACATATCTCACCATTTAATGGGTCGTGGGGGGTCATAAGTCAACCTATGACCCCCTTTCACACATATTAACTATTCTAATATGTCCCTAGGGGTCCTAGGACCCCTAGGGACATATGTCATCATTTAATGGGTCAAAGGGGGTCATGGGTCACCCTATGACCCACATTGACCCATATTAACCATTCCAATATGTCCCTAGAGGTCCTAGGACCCCTAGGGACATATCTCGTCATTTAAAGGGTCGTGGGGGGTCATAGGTCAACTTATGACCCCCTTTCACACATATTAACCATTCTATTATGACCCTAGGGATCCTAGGACCCCTAGGGACATATTTCGTCATTTAATGGGTCAAAGGGGGTCATAGGTCACCCTATGACCCCCTTTGACCCATATATACCATTCTAATATGTCCCTAGGGGTCCTAGGACCCCTAGGGACATATCTCATCATTTAATGGGTCGTGAGGGGTCATAGGTCAACCTATGACCCCCTTTGACCCATATTAACCATTCTAATATGGACCCCTAAGGGTCTTAGGACCCCTAGGGACATATGTTATCATTTCATGGATCAAAGGGGGTCATATGTCACCCTATGACCCCCTTTGACCCATATGAATGATTCCAATATGTCCCTAGGGGTCCTAGGACCCTTAGAGACATATCTCGTCATTTAATGGGTCAAAAGGGGTCATAGGTCACCCTATGACCCCCTTTAACCCATATTAACCATTCTAATATGTCCCTAGGGGTCCTAGGACCCCTAGGGACTTATCTCGTCATTTAATGGGTCATGGGGGGTCATAGGTCAACCTATGACCCCCTTTCATGCATATTAACCATTCTAATATGTCCCTAGGGGTCTGAGGACCCCTAGGGACATATCTCGTCATTTAATGAGTCGTTGGTGGTCAGAGGTCAACCTGTGACCCCCTTTCACACATATTAACCATTATAATATTCCCTAGGGGTCCTAGGACCCCTAGGGACATATTTTAACATTTAATGGGTCAAAGGGGGTCATAGGGCACCCTATGACCCCCTTTGACCCATATTAACCATTCCAATATGTCCATGGGTCAAAGGGGGTCATAGGTCACCCTATGACCCCCTTTGACCCATATTAACCATTCTAATATGTTCCTAAGGGTCCTAAGATCTCTAGAGACATATCTCATTATTTAATGGGTCAAAGAGGGTCATAGGTCAACCTATGACTCCCTTTGACACATATTAACCATTCTAATATCTCTCTAGGGGTCCTAGGACCCCTAGGTACATATGTCATCATTTAATAGATCAAAGGGGTTTATAGGTCACCCTATAACCCCCGTTGACCTATATGAACAATTATAATATGTCCCTAGGTGTCTTAGGACCCCTAGAGACATATGTCATCATTTAATGGGTCAAAGGGGGTCATAGGTCACCCTATGACCCCCTTTGACCCATGTGAATGATTCTAATATGTCCCTAGGGGTCCTAGTCACCTATGACCCCCTTTGACCCATATGAACGATTCCAATATGTCTCTAGGGGTCCTAGGATCCCTAGGGACATATGTCATCATTTAATGGGTCAAAGGGGGTCATAGGTCACCCTATGATCCCCTTTAACCAATATGAATGATTTTAATATGTCTTTAAGGGTCCTAGGACCCCTAGGGACATACGTCGTCATTTAATGGGTCAAAAGGGATCATAGGTCACCCTATGACCCCCTTTGACCTATATTAACCATTGTAATATATCACTAGAGGCCCTAGGACCCCTAAGGACATATGTCATCATTTAATGCATCAAAGAAGGTCAATGGTTGACCTATGAGCCCCTTTGACTCATATATATTAATAATATACATATATATTAATAACATATATATATATATATATTACGTTATTATATATATATATATATATATATATATATATATATATATATATATATGTATTATGTTATCATATTTAATGAAAATGTTATGTTATTATATATATATTAATAACATACATATTAATATAATAATATATAATACATATTATATTTAATGAAAATATTATGTTATTATATATATATATATTAATAACATACATATTAATATAATAATATATAATACATATTATATATATATATATATATATATATATATATATATATATATATATATATTAAGTTATTATATTTAGTAAAAATAATAATATAAATTATATTTATAGATTGTAATAAGATTAACATAATATATTATTATATATTAATAGATTATATCTTATATATTTACATTACGTTATTATATATATATAATATATTAATATGTCTTTACATAGTAATATAAGTGAAATAATTTATAAATCATAAGCTATAACTTTTAAACGCAATTTTCCCTCCAAAATGGGTTGGGATTTGAAATTTCCCACCCAAATTCTGTCGAAGCAAATCGAATATCCGATTAGGCTTGGTATTTACCAAGCCTACCTGGTCAACCCAAAAGACGTGTTTGAAGAGGGTTTTAGTGATACTCAGACTTCGGGTAGTCATCTAACAATGTTATTTTGATCAAAATTGAATGAAACGAAAAGAATTTTTTAAGATCGCTCTCGAGATTCCATCAATATAATTTCTGTCAAATTCTGAGTTTGATAAGTATTTGTTAGTTAATTATCAATGAAGATTATTGTAAAGTGTTGATTGACATACTGATTGAAAAATAGCTATAACTTTCAAACAGTATAACATTTTTTAAATCTAAAAGTTGCATCACATTCTATGCTTCGTTTAGTATAAGAAAAAAAAATTGGTAAAATTTTCTATTAGTTAAGGTGTACAGACACGGGACTTTTTTTTTCAAAAATTTTTTAGTAGAAAATTCATATTTAATTATTTATTTAGAATAAAAATACCAAAAAATATGTGTCACATCCGGGCATGAGTCTACTTTTCATATCTATAATTATATTTAAAAAAATTATCATTTGATTTTTATTAAGGTGGTCAGACATACACCTACCTTTTTTTTTGCCCTGAAATTTTCGTAGTACTGCATTAAAATTCAAACTTTTGACCAATCAATTTTTTTTTCTCCTAATAAGGCCTATTAGTTTAGAAACTACGTTCAATTTCCTACAGATTATTTTCTTACAACTTTTTAATATATAGTCCATAACCACTTCAAAATTATGTGTCAAGTTGACATAACCCTGATTTGTTGATTTTTCACTGCCACTTAAGGCCATAGTTTGGTACACCATGATCCTGCACATGCCCATTTGATCAATGAGGTCTTCATGCTGATTGGATTGATTTTGTTCTTCATTTTTTTTTTGCCTCCAAATCTTCATTTTCCTTATTCCTTTGTTCCAAAATTTCACATAGCCTGATTGGTTAAATTTCTTATTCTCTTTTGAGTTTCCTTACTTCTTTTTGCAGAGAGCCATTCTTTGCTAGGAGTTCCTTGATTGCCTCATTAGCTTCATCAGAGATACTTGATGGAAAAAAGTCTTCAATATTTTCATCAACATACTGATGGTCATCCATTTGTCTTGCAAGTTTCTTCCTTCTTTTCAGGGATTGGCAAAGATGCTCCTTTGCTTCTTTGAGTTGAGCTATGGCCATCTCCAGATCTAGCTTTTCATTTTCAATTGCCTTGTCAAATCTGAATATCTCCATTTGTCCTTGGATCTTTGCTCAAGCTGTCAAATTTTTATCTTGAGAACCACAAAGCTCTGATACCAATTGTTAGGAATATTCAAGATATGACAAGTTACTGAGAGGGGAGGGGTGAATTAGTAACTTTAAATTCTTCCTTTTAAAAATGCCACAAATCAATCTATGCTACTACATGCATTAATACTGAAAGTTAAAACATTCATCACACAAAAGAACACAATATTGTGGTGACCCAGAAACCTTCCAAATGGAAAATAAAACTGGGGAAGGGATGATACCCACAAAATTTCAATACTGCAGCATAAAGTTGGCCTGTTAAGGCTTACATTAACCACTTCTGGTGATCTACCCTATTAGGAGCACAAAGGACTGCTAGGTCCAGCTTGTTAGAGGATTTACAAACATACAATGAAGTATGCACTCTGTTAAGAAATTTGTACAAAGATTGTTAAGTCTACCTTGTTAGAGGATTTAGAAATTGATTCACCTATTAAAATGAAGCAGTGGATCTACTTACAACTAATTGCTAATAAGATCCTTTATGCATTGATCACCTTATGTGATGGATATAACCTTTCTACCTCTGTAATGACCTTGTTATATTCCTTGAACTGCTGCTGATAATCTTTTGCATGTACTTCTCAAAAATATTTGATATTACTTCACTATTGCTTCATACATATGATATCTTGCAATATACCTTACATATATATCTTTCAAATTTACAAAACTATAAGGTCGGCCAAAACACAAGTGAACAAATATATTACAGAGTCGGCCCAATAGTAAATAACTCAAGTTCACTGAACTGACTCAGTGACCTTCTGATACATGACATCCATTGCATTACTCGGCATCATCATGCACTCGATAGAAGTGAAGGCTTGGTCCATACTAATCACTCGATGTAGTTCTGAACTCGGTGACCACTGGTGACTTGGTAGATGTAGTGTCACTCAGTAGATACTGCACACTGAGTTTACCTTGCTTCACTCGATAAACAATACTACTTCCAATACTCGGTTTACACTGAATTTTCATGACACAAGCTTACTACTCAGTAGACACTTTGAAGCTCGGTAGACACTACTGATATTCACATTGCCTATATTCGCTCGATAGCCACTATCTGCTCAGTGTAAATTGCTAAACACTTCAAAGCTTGGTTAACACAGGAATGCTCAGTGAGTGTAGAAAATTAAGTGCTGAGCTTGGTAGCTATACTGATATGGATAAGTGTTGTCACTAATGGCAATACTAACTTAATGCCAACATGGATTACATGTCACTAAACATGCAAATCATATTACATTCAATTACACAATTTCATGCAATACATCCTCTTCATCTACAAACTTGGAAACTAAATAAGGAAGAATACAAAAGAGAATTAAAAATTTTAATTTTGAATGAATCAATCCTATAAATTGTCGGCAAAGGCCTTGTACTTGATGATGTATTCCTGGATGATAACATGAATAGGAGTTCCTCTATTTTGTGCCACTATATCTTGATAATCATGGTGTTGCATCTTTTGACAGCCTCTAACTGTCTATGATAAATGGCCCATTATTATTTATAATCTTTATGTGATCAAGATTTTTCTCATCACTTTGTTATAAATTCTTCTTTGTACTTTCTATCAGCATATTTAACTTTTTTTTTCCTTTTTTTGAAACAAAGTGCTTGGTGCATTCCCACATGAACTCAAGTTCTCAGACAACCATTGTGAAAATGGAGACCAAATAAATAATTGCTTCTTTGATTCAAAGCATGCCTTCTTTACTGGATTGTCTTTACTCTTTATAAAAAATTTAACATCTCTTGACTTGCTGCAACATGAAAGTTTCAATGGAAATGAATCCATAATTGGAAGATATGGATTATGACTCCATGCGAATATTAGCAAAATGGATCTCTGAGGAATTGTATATTCAGAGTATTAATCAGATACTCATGGAACATATGCAATGAATTGGATGTTGTATGGAAAGTACATGCAAAGGGCTAAAATGGGATTTAGGAAGATGGATGGAATGTAAATGTGTATTGGAAAAGGATGAGTTCTTATAAATATGCCTTGCGGAATGAAGGCTAGGCACATGGCAATGCATGAAAATGATAACTTTTGATTTTGAATTTGTGATCTTTAGTCAAAAATGGGTTCTCTAGATGTCATTACACGTAAAGTGAATTATATGTAAAAAAAACATGCATTTAGGTTCGGAGAATAGAAATACGTGTAAATAGCAACAAAGGATGAGATTGCATGTAAATATGGATAGAGGGTGAGATTACATCTAATGGCATGTGGAGAATGAGATTTAATGTGTCACGACATGGAAAGTGGAATTACATGTAATTTCTCTTGAAGTATAATTCCATATGAAAGGAATGAATGCAATGTGCCTTGGCATGCAATCGCAAATATGGAATGAAATGATGCACAAGATGGTAGAAAATAGAGTGTAGTGAAACGTGCTCAAGTTCTAGGGAAAGAACTTATAGTTTCTTCCAAATGAAGAAAAACAACAAAAACACATACCTTTGGTCTTAAACTCATACATGTCAACAAGAAAGTTACTATCAAATGCAAATTCAAATTTGGAGTTTGGAAAAAATCCAAAAGTATGGAAATCAAAATTTTCATCATTTTAAAAGAAAAAATGCACTTTTAATGGCATATATATCAGCAAGTGTGCAACTTCAAGCTAAAATATGCGTGGAAATAGAAAGATAAACATTAATAGATGAACAAGTTTCAAAATATCAAATTTCTTGGAGATTAATGAGCCAAAATAGAAATAATTATAGACTTGAAGACTAATTCTCCTCCAAATCCGGATTCGCAAACAACTATTTGACTTCTTTCATTCTCACATTCAACAAATATTAATGAGCAATGAAGGGTCAAATTTGACATGAGAATGTCAAAGATGTGATCTCCAAAGGCAATAGCACGAATTAAGACTAAAAAACAATCCCTATTGATCCAAACGTATGGGCTGAAAATGTTATTTTTTGAGTGTTTTTAACAAAAAATGTGCCCTTTTCATGCAAAAATCTAGCTCATTTTTGCAAAATCGTGGCTTGCAAATACATATAAATTAGTCATTTTTTACTTTTGAATGCCAAAATGTCTTCCCCAAATGCATATACATGGACCCAAATTCAAAAATGTGACTTCAAAATGCATAAAAGTAGATAAAAATCCCAAAATTCTAGATGTTTTTAGCAAAAATGTGATTCATAGAAGGCATGAAATGAAGCCTTTTTAACTTCTAAAGGCAAAAATGTGTCCCTTCAATAGCATAGATATGGATCAAAACCTAAAAATGACTTCTATTTGAGCCAAAACATGACTTCTATCACTACAAATCTAGGATTTTTTTAAACCAAAATACAACTAAAAAATGCAAAATAATGAGTCATTTTTTGCCTTGGATATGAAAAATCATGACCCACAAATGTATATATGTGTGAAAACTAAAAAAAGCCCACTTGTGATGGATTTCAAGTCATTATATGGGAAGATCCAGTCATTTTTTTATGAAAAACGTGTTCTTGGAGGAAAACATCTAGTTTTTTGCCCTTGAATCTTCAATTTCGGGTTCTATGAGGGCATATGCATATATTAAATGCAAATCACACCTTTGGAAAGAAATTACATGTTTTAAAAATATGTATAAGTATCTCTCTATTCAAATCACACATTTTGGATGCAAGTGCATGTTTTAAAAACACATGTAATGGAGTCCATAAGCAAAATCGCACCTTTTAGGTGCATATGCACATATTACAATTTGCTCACAAATGACTCTTAGTGCAAAATCACACATTTTGGAGGTCACTGGATGTTTTAAAAATACTCAAGTATGCATGTCTCACTGCATGTCTCACCTTTTGGGAGTCATTACATATTTTAAAACACATATAATGACATGTTTTATGTGTTTTGAAATTTCTTTTCCATTCCAAATCACACCTTTGGATGCAAGTGCATATTTTGATGCAAATGTGCTTGTAGACATGCTATGCACAACTTAAGTGATGAATTAAGCACATATCAATTAATTTTTTGATGAAATATTACTTAAATGGGTTATAATTAATATTTGCACTATATAGATAAATATATAATGTGCAAATATCATTTTAAAAGTAATATTTACTAAGATCTTTTGAATTAAAACTCAAAAGTTAAATCAAACTATATAATTTAATGTAGTCACTTTAGTGGAAATTTCAAAAGCAACTTAACTTAAAAATATAACATAAAATGCTCTATTGTTACTTTAAGTGAAAAATTAAAATGAGAAAGTAACTCAAGAATATAACATAAAGTAAGTTTATGTTATATTTTTCAAAAAGTGAATGTCAACTTCAAAATATAATACGATATTTTAATTCATGTATTTGCATCTAGAAAGTCCACTTTTTGGGCACTAAAATGGTCATATCTTTTGATTGCCAACTTCGATTAAGTCCTAAGATAGATCGAATCGAAGGAAAAATTGAAAGCAATAGCTTGAGCAAAACCAAAGGACCAAAAGCCAACAAATAGACACTCAAAAATGAGAAAAAGGGCATTGAAGGCTTCAAAAATCAAGCATAGGCTCAACAATTAGAAAAACTAAAAAGACTTGATGAAAACCTTCAGTAAGAGGAATCATTATATCAATTGGGTTCGATTGAATGATCAATACTAACTAATTAAATAATGAACTAAACTCACATAAATGTGAAACTAAGTTTAAAAAAAGTTTCGTACTGTTACCTATATTTTGTGGTGACAAAATGAAGGACAACATAGTCCTTTTGAGTATAAACTTGTTCTCACATGATTGATTGCATTTATCACTTAGGACATTTAATATTTTAGACTTTGATCATGGTATTCATTAAACTTTATGTAACTAAGAAAAAGCATTAGATGGTAGTCACTTCTAGAGGTAATGATTATATTCAACATTGCTTAGTGTTCAAAGAATGACCACCTTTCTTTTACTTTTTGCATGTGTATAATCATGTAGATGAAAATATAATTGGTTCATTGAGAACATAATTGCTATTTGTCATCACCCCTGAGGCAATGATCAATCTAAACCCTTTATCTCTATTTGACTTCTATTTTACTTTCTATTTGTAAATGAAATGGAAGATATTTAAATTATAAAAGATGAATTTGTAAATACACTTTCTATCATCTTTACATAAGAATATGATCCATCTTTTGTAATTGAATAATCAGTTATTTCCTTCTGCAATTTCTATACCTCAGTTACTTTTCCTCTAGTACTTTCTCAATTCAAAATGAAACACATGACATGTTTATCTTTAAATGTTACAAATTATATCACTATAGCTTAGCTATACAACTTTGTATAGGACTAGAATTTTTTAGTAAAATGCAAAAATCTGGTAACAAGAACAATACTAGCCCCTCCTTGGTAACATTAGCACTTTCCATTCTTAGCCAAATAGAAATAGACTGAGTATATATATATATATATATATATATATATATATATAATCATTATTTAGTTAACCATACCATTTATAATTTCCCTTGATAGGTTGGACATATTTATTACATATTCAATTCAAGCTTACATTGTATGTCCTAAGAACACAATAAATTAATTTTAAAATATTCATAAATAAAAAGTAACATTAATTTCTATATATCCAATCATATTACTATTTCAACTCAATGAAGGAAGTAGTAAGCGTTATCCAAGTTTCCTATATACCAAATTTGCAATGGATTCCCTCATCATTTGTAGGTCCAAGTCCACATCACAAGGCTTATGGAACATTGATCCCTACCCTATCTTGGGACAAAGATCTACTTGCTTGGATTTATACAAGCCCCTCCTTGGTAATAATTTAGTCTTCTATTCTTATCAAACAGTAATAGGATCAAATATTATATCAAACTATAAATAATTAAATTTAAGTAAATACATATCTGAAATATAATAAAATATATGTATAATTCTTATTTCAATATATGTTTAAGTATAATTGATTTTTTTTGTCACTAAAATAATTTTGCAAACCCATCACTTGTGATTCGTGAGAGGTTGTTGAATCCCCTCCTATCACAGAACCCATTGATGCATATACACTTTATTGAATTTTAATACATGTACTTGTTTAATCAATTGATAATTAAATTTATTATTTCACTAATCAAGTAAATTAATAACCAATATGTATTAAGATAATAACCATTTAATATTAAATCAAGAATCAATAATATTAATGTTAAGTTAGTTTAGAAATACACTTATATGAGAGACTTTGGAGATCACCCTCATCACTCTCACTACCCTAAAACAACAACTACTAGCTTACTTATATGCAATATTGCAAGCCATAAGTTGGCTTATTTGATCACAAATACTTACAATGAATAAAATATATTACAACTTATAGGCGAAGACCAAAATGCATAAGAATTCCATTAGATAAGGTTGATATTCCACATGATTGCATATGGAGGTCCAACACAAACAAGTTATCCTCAAACAATATGTCACCAATCATCACAGATCGTGATACAACATCACAAGATAAATCTTTCCACCCTAGTCATTAGACTACGAAGAATAATATATAACCAAATCAATCTTAAGATAACTTCAAAAGGATATAATGATCGATTTGTGAAGCTAGAAATAGGATCACCATGATTTCTAGAACATGCCATAAGGATTGCATAACTTAATGAGCCAGCTAAGAAAAATGCCACCTAAAACATCAAAATTAGAAAACAAGATCAGGAATATGAAGAAAATATTTTTGGGTAATGCAAGATTGCCAACTACCCAAGGATTGCCCTGCATCAAACACCCCAAGTGAATAAAATATATTCCATAAGAGGAACTTATGAACATCTAACAAGATTCTAAAAATTAATGCTCATTCTTGTGCAACAATTATAGTCCAAAAATGAACTAGTAACATTATTGAGTAAAAAGGAGTAAGTATGATGGAGCTAAAAAGGGAACTTGATCATTTAGTATTTGACAAGATAATGTGTTGTTTGATCATTTATACAAGTCAAGACTTTGAGTGAAACATGATCTTGACCGAGTGATAGGTTGCTAGGTCAATGAAGATGTTAAGCATTAACAAGCAGATGATTAAGGAACTTAAGTTGTAGCTAAGCAAAATAGAATTAGTTGAGTGTTAGTAATGACTAAGAAAGATGAAGGTAAATTGAAGTAATGATAGAGGAAAGCAATGGTTGAGAAAGCTAGTGTAAGCAAAGAAAGACATATCAATAGTGATCAAGATACCTAGTAATGAATGAGCTGAAGAGCATAGTGATGATTGAGTGTCAATAAATTAATAGTTTGTGAAAGAATCAAGATTTGAGGTTGACATAGTTGAATTTACAAATTGGTCAAAACATGTAAGATGTAATGATTGATGAGCTGGAGTATTTAATGCAAAAATTGAGTTTGTTAAGAAATCTAAGGAGAGGATTCAATGAGAATTTTCTAGAAATTTCAAGAGAAGAAGAACAAGGACAAAATGATGGATAAATTCAATGAATGTGATCAAACACTAAGATCTACGGTTATGATTAAGCATAAAAATATTAAACCTATTTATTTAAGGAGTCATAAGAAATTATTTGAGGTTGTTGGTTGGCATTTTTTTTGAAGAACTTCTGAAGAACAGAGTTGTAGAGGAAAAGAGAGAAGTTGGTGAAAGATTATTGCTTTAAGTGTTGCCAAGCATATCAAAGTTCAGAGATGGATAATGTGATAAATTCTAGTAAATGACGAGGAATGAGCCAAATGGAGATTTGAACATGTCAAGTTAGTTGTATTTTACCAGATCAACCTAGTTTTTACTTCTAACCATTGTGGTAGTAAAATCTTTTAATCAAGGTTTGACCTAACTATAGTCATATTACAAATCTTTTAATCAAGGTGGAATTCTAATGGAATGTTCTAAAGACCTCTAACAAGGCCACTCCTAATAGGGTGATTAAATAATTTAAAAGGGTCACACTTAATAGTGTGTTTTGTAACATTTAAAAGGGTTGGCTCCTAACTAATCTCACTTCAAAAGAGTGAAAAGTGGTAGCATGTTGGTAGTTTTTCTCAAATTATGTGTCCATGTTAAATCCTAATGTCATACTTGTGTGAATGTTTTTTTCATGTTTCATACTATTTATTGTTATATGTTTCTATTATTCAGCATATACTAAGTAGAGAGCTAAGTGATAATATGATAAGTTGGATTACTGATGAATTGCTATATTGGCTGAGTGGATTTATGAGTTTGATTAAGTTGTTTGAAGTTTTTTAAAAGTGGAATCGGTACATTTGGAGATAAGGATAACTGATTGAGCTAAGGATAACTGATTTTTATGAAGATCAATTAGAATAGGACAACAAGTTGAGAAAATATTATTGCATATATTGGTAAACTATTTTCAATCATAGAAACTTAAGCAAATTAGTTAAGTTGTCAAGAAGTATACCTATGATTATCTCTATTTGAATTATGATTTGGAATCTATTTTTGGTAGTGAAATAAACAACATGGTTTGTATATCCAATAATGTTTTGAGTCCAAATTTGTAAAGTGAATACGGATCACACAATTATATAATCAATTTGTTCAAGATCAAAGAAAGTTTTCTCATATTTTTGAGTATTTGTAGATTGTTATGGATGTGTTATTTGTTAGAGAAAAAGGTCAACTTCATTTCATTTATTAAATTACCTTCTATCCCTTCTTAAGATTTCAATTTATGCACTTTCGCATTCACATTTAATAATTATTTTTTTAGGTTACCCTTTTTTAGGTTTCGATCTCCTATAAGGATGGATCATTTGTAATTATCTCTTATCTTTTTCATTTTTAATAATACAATTTGCATATTTTTAGAGCAAACCCTTGCCTCTTCTTTTCTTTTTCTTCTCTATGGCAATTTTTTACATACAGGTATTCTTTGGGCTTTGTGGATTTGTATTGCTCAAATCCTTCATGGTATCAAAACCAGATTTGTTGTAGCTTGTTTGGTATTTGGAGAAAAAAGAGAACAAGAGTTTGACAAAACATATTTGACATTTTTCGAGCATTTTCTTTGATTTTTGGGGGTGTGACGATGGCGATTCATAAAAAAAAATTACAGAGGTGATTTTCAAATAATGACATCTCACTCATATGGACTCCTTTTTCCTAGTAATTTTATTGTTGGGGGTATAATTTCATGATCTACACAATGTTATAGGTTGTTTGTAATCTATTTTCTTAAATTTTTCTAAAAATTACAAATCTCAATTTTTTCAACTTCAAAGGCTTCGTTTGGGCTCACATAGACACATATTTAGGTGCTATTTTTTAAATTAACAATAGTAGATTTCCACAATTCATTTGTAAAAAAGTGATTTTTGGATTTGATTGTGTATTTTTTACATCAATGTTTCGGATCACACTACATGATCCATCATCAGGATGAGAAAGTGCTTTTTTTTTAAGTCCATAATTTTTTGTCTACTTTCCAGATTTGGTATTAGTTTGGAGTAATATTGAGTGGACATAGTACTTTAAGAATTTGGTCATTTTTTTGCCTCCAAAAATCATCCCAACACCTTCTAAAACAATAATTAAGACCTCTTCTTCTATAGAACTTCTTAACCCTCATAACTATCACACATGGAGGACCTTAATGACATGACTTCTTCGGTCAAAAGGGTTTTCACTTGGTTTAGATGTCATGCAACCAATTTTAAAGAGGACTTTTGAGGTCATGCAATGCAGGAACAAGATGGATGAGGCAATGGGGTTGATTGCTCTACAAGTATCTAATAGTCTATAGTTTCATCTTGATGCGTGCAATACCCCTCTAGCTATGTTGACCAAGCTTGAAGGCTTGTTTGGTACAACGAATGAGTTTAGGACATTTCAAATTGAGGCAAAGCTTACCTCTCTTGTACCAAATTATTTTCCTTCCATTGAGGACTTCTTGATGAAGTTCAATCAACATTGATCTTTATTGTAGGGTTGTGGGAAGACCAAGACTAATATTGAGTGCATATACACGATTATTTCTAAGCTTCGTGGAACCTTTCAGATTTTTTCTTCTACCTTGTATTCCACCAATGATGCTTTGGGTAATAGATTTAACATGAGTAATAGATTTAGCATGCCATCCTTTGAGGTTTTTTGTGACTGTTTGACTCGAGAGCAAGATAAGCTCTCTTAGTTGGATTCTCTCATAGGCTCATAGACTTATGCATTGGTAGCTCAACTATCTTCAGGGATGAAGGAGAAGACACATAAATCTCATTCTATAGAGTCTCAGATTGATCCTAGTACTCACAGTTCATCAAGTCCACCTACTCCTAAATGGGGTAAACTAAAGCCAGAGAGACCAAATTATTCTTATTATAATAAGCCTAATCATGATGAGTCACATTGTTATGAGAAGAAGTTAGATGGCTATGCCAAATAGGTTTGAGATTTGACATCTCTCCTTCAAAAGAGAAACATTGATATTCCTTCTACTTCTCACAAATATTTTTCATCATCATCATTTCAGTTAGATAGTAAAGATATAGGAAAGGGTCATGCACTATGTGCAACTACTATTCCTCATTCTTCTAGATGGTTATTGAATTCATGCATTTGACACCACATGTCATCTTCTTAGGATTTGTTCTCTTCTTTTGAGGCTTCTCCTACTCCACACATTTTGATGGGGAACAACATTGTTATGACTGCATGTGGGAAAGGTTCTATTGACATTGACGATGGTACATTTTATGATGTACTTTTTGTTCCATCACTGTCCTCTAACCTTCTCTATTTATCAGATTACACACAGTGGGATAGGGAAGACAGTTGAGTTTGCACAAGATTCAATACATATTAGAGACAATGAGACATGCAATATTATTGCTACAGGGACTATTGATCATGCTTCCTACCTATATTCCTTCTCACATTTTGGTCCACCATCTCCACTATCAGAGACTCACTCTCTTTTTTCATGAGAGTCTACTAAGGTGAAATTAGGTCGCTTGAACTTATGTGTTGTTCCTAAGACCAGTGTTGTGTCTTCAACACCTCCACCTCCTATTTAGATTCCATCTCTTGCACATGATTACTCTGCAACATTGCCTACTATTGCAGCTCCATTCATTGAGCCACCTACTACAATTTTTGAGGATATATCAGAGGACACACATCTTCTCTTGAGATTCCATTTCAAGATTCTCATGCATTCTTCTTTGAGCATCATCTAGGACTTCTAGCAGCACCTTAAATACATGATTTTTATCATCCTTGTCTACTACCTTTGTTTTATTCAAATTGGAGCCACATTGGTATTCTCATCAATATAGGAGTTCTACCATTCTGGGGGGGCTATGGAGTCTCAAGCTTCTATCATGGAGGCTTCCAATGTACTTATAGTCTTGAGATATTCTCTTAGGATGTTTCATTTGTGCATCCTTTTTCTATTTTTTTGGAGTAGAGTTTTTCCCTTTAGGTTTTCTCTATTTTTCTATTTCATAGAGATTTGGTTGTGATTAGATACCTCATCAGGCCTTGCTGTTGGGACCCAATTTCACTTTCAACATTATAGTTTCCTTGCATTGTTTGTAGTTGCATTGTTGCTCATATTAAGGGGGGTGTTAGAGAAAAAGGTTAATTTAATTTAATTTATTAAATTACCTTTTCTCCCTTCTTAAGATTTCACTTTATGCACTTTTGCATTCACATTTAACAATTAATTGGTAATTATTATATGGCTTTTACCTTTTAGGTTACCCTTTTTTCAAGTTTTGATCTCCTTCTATAAGGATAGATCATTTGTAATTATTTCTTATCTTTTTCATTTTTGAGAATATTATTTGCATATTTTTAGAGCAAACTCGTGCCTCTTCTTATCTTTTTCTTCTCTATGATAGGTTTTTACATTTAGGTATTCTTTGGGCTTTGTGGATTTGTATTACTCAAATCCTTCATTATTGAGGTGTTAAACTAGTTTATTGATAGATTTTATAAAACTAGAGTTAATTGGTTGATATATAGCAAAGTTTTAGATAAGTAGTTAATACTAGGTATCAAATCTTTTTGGTGAAATCACATGGAAATGTAACTAGGCACATATATATGATATATTTATTAGCTCATTATATGGAGATCATTCTAATTCAATGTGACTTCTTTAAGGTGGGTACTGAGCTCTAAAGACTGTGCTTGATTGAAAGTGCATTCTCTATATATGTAAAAGACAAAATTTCATCAAAGTATTGGCTAGTGGATATAATCTCCACCATGGTTTTCTCCTTATTAGGGATTCCATGATAAAAATTAGTGTTTTATGGTTATGTTATTATATACTTTGTATTCATGCATATTTCTTTCAATTTAAGTTTCAAGTTGTATGTAAATTTGTTGAATAAGATTAAAATTGTTAGAACACTTTTTGGGTGAATATTTTTCAACTAATAGTCTTGTTAAAACCCAATTAAAAAATAGGTAGACCAGCCACAACATATGAGACAAACTCTCTCCTACCTCTAAGAGAAGGATCTCTCTTTTGGCAATTCCTTAGATCAACTCAAGATAAGCAAGAATTTGAGACATTTTGAAGGGGTGTTACCGATATTCTTTTGTCTTAACTTTCAAGAAATAATCCACTTATCTAATAGTTGGAAATGGTGATACCAATAAACTCACACAAACTCAAAGGTTGATTGAAAGCATACCAGTTTGTTTCTAAGTCTTGTTTTAACCTATTCTATAAGAATAAACTCTAGCATTGGGCACAAAGACTTCTAGCAGTAGGGAATTCTAACAATTTTTTATGAATTTGAGATGGTAATATAAGCCACATTCAAAGCTTTTAGTCTATGTATCACCACAATCACTCCTAGTCAAAGCTTCAGCTCAAATATCTTCTTAACTCACTATGATCTATTATTGAACACACAATAATAACATGAATCAAAGCTTCTAATTTTCTCTATCAAAATTTCTTCCATTCAAATATTTGAGTCAAATTGCTTCTTATAGTCACATTTCTCCCAAAGTGATACTACACAATCAAAGTTATGCTTGCACAAGTCTACCAGAGATTTCTTGCATACAACAAAAGATGATTTTTACAATGAGGGGCACTCCTTTTATAGGAAAATAAGTGAGAGAAAAGAGGAGGAAAAAGTGAGAGAAACTTAACCACTTTGACCTAGTAAAACTAGGAGAGGAGAATTATTGGATTACATACCATGAGGACATGTAATCGAATTACATGAAGTGCATCACATGCAATTCATCTTCTACAACCAAAAAGATAGAAAATACTTGAAGAAATTATTAAAATTGTTGATTCTGAATGAATCAATCCTATAGACTATTAGTAAAATCCTTGTACTACATGATGATCCCAGGATTAGGGATTCCTATATTATGCACCACTGCATTCTCTTGGATGAGTTTCGAGTTGTCATTTGAAAACTTGATGTGATCAAGCTTTTTCTCATTCAAGTTGTTGTGCATTCTCCTTTGTAGATTGGCAGGTTTTAGAGTCTCTGACAGTTTCAAAACCTTCTCGATGGTGTCTGGATGTAAACTCAAAATAACTTTCTATTAACACCTTTGACTCTCTTTTTTGAAGCAAAGTGTTTGGCACATTCCCACAAAAACTCAAGTTCTCAGACAACCATCGGGAAAATGGAGATCAAATGAATTATTATTTATTTTCATTCAAAGCATTCCTTCTTCCTAGATGTCTTCATTCTTTGAAGAAGTTCTAATATATTTTGAAAAGTGTGTTGTAACATGAAGATGAAAACATCTTCCAATGAGATTACATCTATGAAAATTTTGAGATTTGAGTTACAATGATGAATCCTGTTTGAAAGTAATAGCAAGTTGATCTAATCTATACAACTTGCTTTGCATATATAGATCAAAATTTATCAACTCCATTCATGTCTCCATCACTATCTCTAATCTGCATGGAAATCCTTCAAGCAATCACTCTTCACCTCTTCTCCTTCTTCGCACCATTCTAATAAAGTTTGCCAATCAACAAAATTAGCAACTACTAACCTTTTTTTAGGTTAATACTCATGCCTCCTTGAATAGGTAGCTTTGATCTTTTGCCTCTTAAATATCACCATTGATCTTAGGATCAGGCCAGACTCATCGAATCTTTCCATCATTTTGTTTCCTCCTTCACCTTCTCAAAACTTCTCTTTGAGTTCATGTCTAGAAATGCTCAAATGCAATTTCTCTTGCATTCAATGTTCTTTCTCATTAATACTTATCCTTCACACACTGACCAATCCAAAATTTCAACTATGTCGGTTGGGAATCTCAATTCCTTCACAAACTAACAAACTTTGACAATCGTCCAAAATTGTGCTCCTCGGCCTGGGTCATCACTAGACAACTCAATCATTACCAATATTTCTTTCTTGGCTTGTAATATCTTCACTTGGTCTAACTTTTTTAATAATCTATCTTTACTAGTGCTCGATCAACACTATATTTGTTTGGCTTTTACTATTCACTCGGTCGACACTAGAACAACTCAACCTCAACTATAAGTTCCTTACTATTCTTATTTGTAAATCAATTTAGCCTATGTATTTTGGTCATTCATTGATAATATCTTCTAGGCTTCAACTCAACTATCTTCTCCACTTAGTGTTATTATTAAACAACACATTATCCTTTTAAGGTCTAATTAGTCAAGTGCCCATTTTAATTCCACATAAATCAACTTTTCCACTAGGTCTTCTTGTTATCTCTTCTTCTCAAATCCTCTACATCAATCATTTTTTCATGACACTCTACTCAAGTAGAAACTATCTCCCAAATAAAGTTTGACATCAATGACAACATAAACATTGATTAAATTATAGTTTCCAACAATCTCCCTCTTTGGCATTTATGGAAGCACCTCACTTCAAGTTATCATACAATCCAAAAACACTTGACTTGCTTCAATCAAATCCCTCTATGTTTAGTATCAGATCTTCATTAGTATCCTTAGCTTTATTCTAATTCACATCTATGCAAGTTTGATAGGAAACACCTCTAGACATCAATTGTAGCATCTCACAACTTTGTATCAAAACAAGAACTCCCTTTTTGATATATATCTTCTAAACTTGTCTCCCTTTTTCATGGAAACACCTTCACTAATCTCTTTCTATATAAACTCTCCCTCCTTTCTCATTACTACATAGGTAACTACTTCATGATCTCTCCATCTTTCATGTATGACTTCTCTCATCTTTAATATCTCCCTCTTTACTTTTTCTTCTCATGGTAATTGTATAATCTCCCTATTTGACAACAATGCCAAAGGCACTTCAATACCTTCAATAAAATCTGTATCTGTTCTTTGAACTAGGTTCTCCTTACATTTAGCTTCATTTTTTTTCTGCATATTCATCAACTTTCACATTTTCACTTTCCACAACTTTGTTAGTGTTAGAATTCAAATACTTATATGTTTTTTTCTTAGTGGAATTTCCTAAGAATATACCTTCATCACTTTTTGTATCAAGTTTTCCATGTCTATTATCTTTTAGTATATAGCATTTGCTTCCAAAAATGTTGAGCTATTTCACATTAGGGGCATACCCATACCATAACTTAGAAGGTGTGATACTTGAGCTTTTCTTGGTTTGTACTCTATTCAAGGTATAACTATAGTACTCACACTTTCTCTCTAGTTCTTAGGTGGAATATTCTTCTCCATCATCAATTTCGTAGAACATTCCATGATTGATTTGTTCCTCTTATTAGGTATGATACTAATTATTAGAATGATTTAGAATATCTAAGAGGGGAGTGAGGGTGAATCAGTTATCCTCAAGTCTAGATGTACCAATTAAACTTTTTAACTCTTCAAACAACTTAGATCTAATCTTTATTTTGCTCAATCTCTATAGAAAATTATTAGTAACACAAACTTGCAGTCAATTGTCCCAATAGTAACTAACTTGCAAAATATAAAACATTAAATAATAAAAAATCTCAAATAACATACACACAAGTAAGACATTGGGATCTTTAGATATGTTTATAGAACTTGTGTTATAAGATAATATAATAACTAGTTTAGTGATCTCTTCCTTCATTCCTTTCAACAATTGTTTGAGCAACACTATGTTAGAATAATTTACTGCTACTTCTACATATTCAACTTCTATTGTAGATTGGGAGATGCAATTCGGCTTCTTGTTTGTCCATGAAAATAATCTCTTGCCTAGAAAGAAAGTTCCACTACTTGTACTCTTTATGTCATCAACATTTGCTACCTAATCCCATGTTGAGAGAGAGAGAGAGAGAGAGAGAGAGAGAGTTTGATTCTATCCCACCAACAATTTTGGATTGAAAATATATTAATCATTTCAAGCTCTTCATTTCACTTTCAAATTATTTTCCTTAGATACTAAAAAAAAATTATTTGATATATTTAGATAAATTATGACATGAACACTTGTTTCTTCTTTTCCTATTTCCTATCCCTATTGTTGATCTGGCACTTGATTAGATGGGAATATCGGGGCAATTGTCTCTAGGTTCCTGAGAACAATTATCTTATTGCAAGTTAAGTGGGATTTCATTTAACATGGTTATTTAGTATCACATGAAAATAAGCTACTTTATTTTATAGAAGATTCTTGAGACCGTAAGTTCCCTACCACAACTCCTTTTAGTTGAATTGTCTAATTTACAATACTGCCATCAATATTTGAAATGATGATATTCTCTTGATGAATCCCAATGATTTTTTGTTTTACTATACTAACACTTTTCTACTAAAAGATGAATCCCCTCAAGTGACCTACAAAATGAGTGCATTTGGAAGTTTATTTTATCTTGATGATTTTCTTTGGTCTTTGATAAAACTAAACTATTTCAAGGAAAATAAACAAGAATTCAAATTTTAAAGAGTTGATGGGTAACATTAGTAAATCACTCTATGTATGGCCTCCATCTCACTATAACTGTAAGAGAAAGTTATGGAACAGTAAAATAAGAGGAATCAATTAGACTAAAATAAAATAATATTGAATGGCATTTCCAATTAATTATGAATAATTGAGGTCACTTTGTATCTAATGTAAATTTAATTTATGCCTCGAAAATTTTCAATATATTCGTAATCAACTTGGATGTTCATCTTGTAATGCCTCACCCGGAGATCCTTGCAACAAGGATAAATATAAGCCAAGATTAAAAAAAATTTAAACAAGTATGGATGCACATGACATACAACATATAAGGATCACAAAGATCACTACAGAAAACTTAAAAAATATCCAAACATCAATAGATCTCCAAACACCACTATCGAACTGACATGGTTAACTGAAGAATGAATAAAACCAAAACATCAACAGAACCTAAAATGTCTAAACTATAGAAACAAGGAAATACAAGAAAACCCAAAGGGTACTAGAAACACCAATTTACATTTTCGAAAAACTTGAGTAGACACCTCTTTTTTCATGCAAGGAAAATAGAATGACAGATTCTCGGAAGAGGATGTGCAACAAGCCATGCGAGAAACTGCCCTTCATGCAAAGAAGTGCACCAAATGACATGAGGAAGTGCTTGGCCTAGTAGCTAAGGCACCCCAAAACTGGTGTGGGCTTTCGCATGAGAAAGTGCCAAAGGCCATGCGAGAAAATCTAGCACACCACGTGAAATCTTGCATTCTAGCACAAGAAAGTACAATTTTGTGCGAGAATCAAAGATAACATGCCAGAAACCAAAAAGAGAAAAAGATAAGGAAATAAGTTTTCTCCACATTAGGGACTACTAGATCCACGTATCAAGGAACGACACTTGATCAAATAATCGAAAGACAAAAAGCTAGAATCTGAAACTAAACATGTAAACATAGCAGTGAAGGGAAATGATTGAAAGCAACATCATAGTGTACAGAAGAAACATCACTATGAACTGAAACAATGAACTAAGTGTGTGTTTCCTCCCAACCGTAATAACATCATAAGACCTCGAAGGTCCTATCCACCCCCTGCACATAACATCCCAAACTACCGACCAGATCATCGAAGTTGTCTTATGAGGATGTCACTACTAAAATGTACTACAACATAAGAATAAGGTAATCTGACATGCTAAAGCGTAAAGCATAAGATAATCCTACCAATCAAACTCTTCATCTCACATATGCTAAATATCATAATACATGAATGTGTCAATTAAACTAACATCATCTAACATGATATCCAAGCATTCCAATGAAAGTATAAAACACAAGATAAGATACTCCAAAACCCAAAGTACCAAGTGTAACAACAAGCAACGGTTGTACTAGAATAAAGAACCTCTCTGTACACCAGTCCCCAATAATGCTGAAGGTAGCTACGCCTCCCAACCACATAAAACCCTTAGGTCCACTAGGACCGTGCTAATGCAAATATTGATCCAACCACAAACACACCAAAGAAAACATCCATGGCTATCACTCATGCCAGATAGTAATGATGACTAAAACCAAGACCATGCAACAATGCAAGTACAATAGGTCCTAGTCAGACACTCTATGGGTAACTATGTATGAACTCGAGGTGGAGAGTTGCTAACATGCTAACAAATCGTTCCCCTTAGTATTCCCTTAGGAGGCTGACATGCTGTGTCTGTGGCTTAACTGCATGGACTATGTATCACTAACCATTCCCCTCAGCACCACCCTCGAGAGGTTGACTTTAGCAATCTTATCTTGTTTAATTCTCTAATGATTTTACTTTAATTATAACTCAATTAAAAACTTCCTAATGCCAACTTGGGCTAGGACACCAGGAATGAGTTAGAAGCCCCTCCACTGACCTTACCCTACATACCCATACTCATCACACAATGAGTGCTTGTAGGCATGCATATTCCCAACCCAAACCCAAATGAACATAGCTCCACCAGAATATAAATGAGATATTAGGCCTTGCAAGTCACCCTATAAAGGCACACATATGTGCTTGTGTGTGGTGCACTACCATCACAAAGATTAGACACAAGGGCTAGATGAGAACACAAGTAGAAATAACACTCGATTGAATAACAACTCGAGAGGATGGACGTGGCATGTATCCCAATGCAACATAAAAAGTGCAACAATGGTCTAATAGAAATCCTACGGATGATCCAAATCCACAATCAATGTCATGCCAAGAAAATTTGAGAAAACTTGGTAGCACACAAACTGAGGTAAAAACCAATAGCTACCAAAAATAGATACAAAATATGAGTTGAAATAAGAAAATGCGAGAGCTCTACCTGATAGCAAAAGGGGCTCAAACCAAAAACAACATAATAAAATAAATCGCCCGTTGAAATTAGCATAAGTCACGGCAAAGCAAGGTCTACCAGATCTCGATCCAATGAGACTGACCTCCTAAAGATCCCAACCCACAACTCTCACAACAAACAGAAACGTGATCCTCTAGAAGAGGATTCTCTAAAAAGCTCTCAATTTTGTATTTTGCAAAAGTGAGAAGTGAGGAATTAATTTCCTCTTTCAATACTTATTCACTTTTCGAGTGAATAATCGATTAGGGCAAATAACTCAGAAAACTTGAGAAAACTTGGCAGCACACAAATTGAGGTAAAAACCAATAGCTACCAAAAATAGATACAAAATATTAGTTGAAACAAGAAAATGGGAGAGCCCTACCTGATAGCAAAAGGGGCTTAAACCAAAAACAACACAATAAAATAAATTGCCTGCTAAAACTAGCATAAGTCATGGCAAAGCAAGGTCTACCCGATCTCGTGTCATGCCCAAAATATAAGGCATAAACACACTAACAATTTTTTTTTAAAAACAAGGGTGGTAATTGGATTTAAAGTAATACATACGTATTTGAATAGAACTACTTTACTTCCTCACACTCATGTATAATTATGAAATTTAAGTACAAATCAAATGTGAATTTTTTTAACATATTTTAATCTTAAATTTGCATAACTTGATATATATCACTATGTTATCAAATTAACTTCAATCAAATTAATATGATTACAAAACATATGAATGTCATAGGAAGAGTGAAACTTCATTTTATCCATTTTCATTTACACATATGTAAAGAACTGAAATACTAAAAGGCTCAATGCAAGAACATTACTCAATCCCCTTTTTTTTTTCTTTTCTATTATTCAACCTAGTTCAGGACTCCATCGAGAAAGAACCAGTAAGAAAACCTGACATCTTTGCCAATACATCAAAAATTAAATACATTTTTACTTAATGTTACAACTAAAATGAGATCTCTTCTAGGTCCTTACAAGAGGTCTTTTCCAATATCTTCAATGGACCAAGGGAACCATGGAGAGACAAGAACCAACATGGAGGTAAAACAACATAATATGATGAACAATTCAAGCATCCATTCCCAAACCGATTTTGCACAATAGGTTCAACATTGAACCAAAATAGGGGGGAGGTGAATTTTTTCAATAGGAGGTGTCAATCACCATACCATAACATAGCCCTTTTGGGGCTAAAATTCAAAAACTTCTGTTCTTCTACAAATGCCCTTTCGGGGCCAATATAACAAGAGTATTCATTCCTTCGCTTCTTCAAGAATTCAAATTTTCATACAAGGTATGGGATGACAAGTAGGGGCCCATACACCCTACCCTCTTTCCCTCAAAGACTCTACACTATTGAGGTCCAACTAAGGCCCTTCCCCCAGGCATGGCCACTTCTTCCCTATCCAAGGGTGAGTGATGCCAAAACAATCCCCATGAAATTCTCTCAAAAATAAAACATCAAGGCAAGCATAAGAATAACATCAAGAAACAAGTTAAGATCCCTCCAAATCAACCCTAACACACAAGCAAGCAATACAAAGAACAACACAATGCCTTATGCATGATTCAAGCATGAACAACATGAAGAAACAATTCAAAAGAGTGAAGAACTCCTACCTTCACAAAAAGTTATGGCAAAATGGTAAGTTGAGAAGAGCTTTTCCTTTTCTTCCTTCAATCGTCAAACTTTCTCCAAAACTAGAGATTGAGTAACCACCCAAAACCCTCTCCAAAAAGCCTCTAAAAAGATCCCCCCCAAAACTCAACCACCTACCCCCAAAAACAATAACTCCCACCCACTTGCCTAAAGCCCTAGAGACTTCTAACTCAGCTAAACATAAGGTAGGCCTCAAAGTGGAGTTAAAGTTATCCAACACATGATGGGACAATCAACTTTCACACTAAAGCAAAAATGTGATTTTTGAGTGACCGTAAAAGTCAGCCAAAGGGGCTAAGGGGGTGAAAAATGTACCCAACCCATACCCATACCCCTTAGGTACTTAGATTTAATGATTTTAGGCTTTTAGGATTAATTTGAGACCTATCAAAAGCTAAGAATATTTTAGGATTTACTAACAACCTTCTGTTGGCGCTCAAAATTTTAGCCCAAATTTTGAGCACTTTTGAGAAAATTGAGCCCTACAAATGCTTTAAAATGCATTCATACTCGATTGTACCTTTGAGCCCCATGAGGTGTTTAATATTTCTAACACCTTTCATTTAGCTTGTCTACCTGTTCCATGAAGTTAAACTGACTTTCTAAGCCATTTCGTGAAGTCTCATTTCGAGCACATTTGAAATATGCATTTTACCTTTAGTGTCAAATAGCAACAGGAGGTTGTGTTTGCATCTGAATATCTTTCACCCAGAAATGCTTCATGACTTTCCGCTTTGAGAATGTTTAGTGTCCATACCAGAGAGCCTATGTTTCAAATTTTGAGTCGTTTTGAGTTCGTTTGACTAGGTTTTGAGTCCCTCAAAGTTGGTCATTTACTGTTTTCATGTTTTTGAAATTTGCACATTATTTTGGGAAGCCCTGTTTGACGAGTTATAACTTTTGACCAGTTGACCAAAATGCTAAAACTCCTTTTGCGTTGTATTGTTAACGTCAAAGACTTCCTATATTTCAATTCTTAAGTCTTGATGAATCCGTTTGATGTGTTTTTGAACACGATTCCAAATGCAATTTTTATCTTTTTACTGGTGTCAAGAAATGCAAATGTGTCGGAACCCCTATTCATGACACTATATCTTGAAATTCGTGATAGGTGAGGTCAAATGGATTGTACCATTGTGTTGTCCACTGAAAAAACTTCAAATGCGTCAATTTGTAAGTAATGACGAATCCGTTTGCAGACTTTTCTAGGTCAATTCCATTTGTGAAAAACAACTTTTTGTCATTGTTTCCAATCAGCAATTTCTGAGTAACCCACTTTGACCACTCGCCATTTGCGTCCTATTATTCTTCATAAGCCCAAATCGTAGATCCATAATGTCCTCATGACAGAGAACCAACACCCAGCTTTCATTTCTCCATGTGCTCATTTGCTTAGTTTTCAAAGCCAAATCCGAACCCAATTTGTTGTTTTCTGACTTGTTTATTTGCAGGCAATTCTGAGAAGGCAACTTTGACGGTGAATATGTTTTGACTGGGAATTCTTCATAAGACAAGATCTGACCAGGTGAAAGTATGTGGAACAAAGAGTCAGTGTGCCAGTTTTCAGAGCCTGGTCAGGTGTTTGGATCAGTTTTGAAGGCCAATAAAAGGATCTCCCAGCACCAAATTCACAGTTTGCATATCAATGGTAAAATGGGTTTCAATTGATTAATCAGTGGTTGAACTTGATTCTAATCAGTTCGAGATGTTTAGTTGGTCAGTTTGGAGTATCAATTGTTTGGAAACGAAAAAAAAATTAGTCGGACCCACTTTGGGGTTCGACTGATTACTTCAAATTGATAAAATGCCATGGGGATTGGATTTGTCTTATCTCGATCGCATCTTGAAGTCTGAAATACATAGAAAGGTTTTTATTTTCTCATTTCAAGATTAGTGATATATTGGAGTTTCCATTGGATCAAGAAGGATGTGAAGTGGAATCTTCATAGTAGAAACACCACTGCAGGTCAAAGGAGAATCATTTTAGCATACGACAAGAACTCTATGCTATAAGAAAGAGATATGACCATTGCATAAAGTATGTAGTCCATGTTGTCTATGTCTCATTGCAGAACAAGCTTCCCATTTCATAGAAAGAGAACATATGCTGATTTATTGGGTAGTTTATGGATGTTTTCTATATGCAAAGGTGTTTACTGATACACTCCTATCATGGATTCTTCTATATTACCATATAAAGATTGTGATTCTTATTTGGTTACAACTTTCCTCTACAAATTGACATTCATTTGTAATGCATGGTCATAACACCCTAGCCTTCTATCATCAAGCTCAATCTCTACTTGCTCAAGGAGTTGTTTCATTTGTTGAGTAATGCTTAATCATTTACTTAATCTGAAGAAAGAACAGGGAGCCGGCTTGGAAAATCCGTAGGCAAAGGGATCTCCGCATGTGAAGAGGAGGCGGCCTGCCATAAAAAAGAGGAGGCTCAAGCTTGAATAGCTTCCATGAGCAGGAAACTCATAGCTTGGAAGACGTCAAGACAGATCCACGTGGCTAGAGGAGGCAGAGGACGGCAGAAAAAGGCAGAGTCCACGAGTTTAAGAGGAGGTGTCAAAGAAAGGGCGGCATCCATAGCATCAAGCAGCCCACGACCACGAATAAGAAGAGAGGCCACAGTTTAAAGAAGAAGCACGCATGTGAAGGAAAAATTTGTAGTAAAAAGCCAAGACGTCTCATATCAAAAAAGAAGTCCACACAAATTGAAAGTAAACAGTAAAAAGTTTAAACTCCACGCACAACAGTCAACGAAATCAGTAAAAGAAACACGCCAAAACAAGGAAAAGCCACAGATTTTGAAGCGGCAAGAAGAGTATAGAAAGCCCATGTAGCAGGAAATAAACGCAAGAAGCCGTTTTAAGGTAGTCAGTAGCAAGGGAACATCCACTCCCAGTGGCAGGTCCACGCCCAAATAGAGATGCCACGCTGAATATGGGAGCTCTGTGAAAAGATAAAGCCAAATATGGAGAGGCGCCCATCATTAAGCCGCAAAAAAAAAAAAAAAAGCCGCAGCAACCATAAAACAAAACATAGCTAGTCAAAAGGAAAACGCCAGGCCATTTATAAGAGAGCAGAATCTACGCAATCAAAGAAGCATGGTCATAGTCAGAGCCACAGTATGAGTCCTCATAAAGCAAGTAGAGATAGGGAGAAAGATAGAGGTCATGATAGAAAGAAGCAGGGGATGTGACTCAAATAGCCGTAATAATAAAAGGGGGGCCAGTCATGTTGAATACAATAACAATTGTATTACCCCACATTCTGGGCACGACAGAGTTTTATATTATTCATATGCCCAGCGACTCCAACTAGTAGTGTCTTCGAAGGCATGTTGCTTGCAAAAGCTGTTCCGTGCATGGTGGGCCCTTTGCGCGTCTGACGAAGAAGACAAATGGTGAGGTGCCCAGTTAAATTTTGAACGCGAGCACGAAGACCAAGACTGTGATGTCAACAGGTATAGTTCACCGGAAAGTTAAAATCCAACTAGTCGCTATGTCACTCGCCAAAAAATCCAAGAAATTCTAACCAGCGACATAGCGACTAGCCGAAAAATTTCAAAGTCTGGCGGGGAGTTACTAAGCAATGTGGGCCCGTTTCTAATCTGTCAACGAACCAGTGGGTGCCAAGTGGCAGCCACACAGTGGGGATAGAATAACCAAGCAATGATGTGGCAGGCAATTTTTAGAGATCACCAGATCGCGCCATGTGGCGAATCCAACAACTGTCATTAACTCGCTATAGGAAAGTTGCAAGGAAGTTAGTATAGCGAGGTAGCAATGATGACGTGGCATGTGGTGAGGTGGTGCCGACATGGACAGATGGGCAGAGTTTGACTGTGGGTCCCACCAAAAAAAAGAGCTAATCTTAGTATGACACGTGGCGAATGGTCAAACAAAGTTTGACTCGAATGGAGAATGGTGGAAAACTTGAGAAAACATAATTTTTAATATTTTATTGTTTTCTGAACATGTAGGTTTTTTAAATCATGTCTAAACTTTATTATAGTCTTTACTTTATAAAAGGAATAAATTTTTCCAATTTTAAATGGAAGCCATGAAACAGGACTGAGAACTTCAGAGGGCCATATCTAGGGCGATTTTTATCAAAAATTGGCACTCCAATATACCACCAAAACCGGGAGAACTTGAACTTTTCAAATATGAAGTCAGTTCTTGCATAGGTACTCACCAGTTTGAGCTACAAGTCAATTTGTAAAATCCAGGGCATTGGCAACAGAACAGGCAGTTTTGATCATGAAGCATCAGAATTGGTTAGAGGGCAATTCTAAAAGCATATTGGGATTCGAATGTGAAGAAAATCATCCTTAAGTAGTTTTCTTGCATTTTGAAAGTTACATTGAACTAATTTGTTACTTTTACCGAGTTCATTTTTACACCAAAATCAGTTACGATGGTGAATGAAATTTCTGAGATACTTGATGCCTTTGAGAGGTAAGAATGATGAAGATTTGATTCACCATGAAGGAGAGAGATTAGGGAGAGTCTTTTCAGTGCAAAAGAGGGGCAATTTCAAGTGGACACATGTCAGTTGCAGAGTCAATCTGAGAATTTCTTCCTCTATATCTATCTCATTCTCTCTCATTTTTAAGGGTTCCAGTCTTTGGAGAAAAACCAATCACCACTGAGATACCAGGTTTTGGATCTAGTTTTGATGTGTTCCCATACCGTGAAACCACATTCTTTAGCAATTTTCTCTTGTATGAACAGCAGTAGGAAGTAATATACAGATAGTTCAGATCTGTTAGGTGTTTTCATGTTTTTCATTTCATGCATATGGTTGTATTGTTTCAAAGAGATTAATACAAAGAGCAACAGGATTTCATCAGTTTCATCTTGAATCTTGTCTCCTTTCTTAGTAAGCTTCAATGTTTTACGGTCTTTGAACAAAGAGCCTAGGTCGTAGTTGTAGTCCCTTAAGGTTGTATGATGTTTTATTGTTGCTTATAACTCAAGGGGTTGTGTAAATGCTTCAGTAAATCAACAGGGTTGCAAGTTTATTAAGGGGGATATCAGAGAAGAATGGGGTTTAGATTGAGCACAGATGTCTATTTATAAGTTAAATAGATAGATTAAACATTTGAATATATGTATAGGTATCAAATATCCATATGTATGCATTTGATTCATGAATTTGCCCAATGGATTAGGCACCGATCAGTTACAGGATCATTAGTTTTTTACTGTTGCATATCTGAGGGTTTGTTGAATGTAATGAACCCTTTTTAATTCTTTGACCTGATATTCAAATTTTAGTATAAGTTTAGGAAGTCATTCAAGTTAGACAAGCCTTGGATCCTTATTATTAATCAAAACTGAGGAATTGAGCATTATAATTTAATTATTTTAATTTATTTAAGATGTTTCACTCTATAGCACCAAGTAAACTACTCTCTTCTGGTCATGACTATCTGGAGACGGTAGATTAATAGTGCAAAGGGCGCGTGAAACAAGCTACAAGTAGCTCCCTGGAGGATACCGTCAGGTGCTCGAATTTACTCCGCCTCTCCCTCCACCCACTCCCTAACTGAAGATGTCATAGCTCATATGAGAACAAGGCTTCCTGGGCTATAGTTTGAAATACATTTCAATGGTAATCTTTAATATTATTATTAAATATAATGTAACAATATTTTATTATCATAGTTATTCACACATTATTACTATATGAAATATCCATCAATGTGTACGTGTGTGTGTGTGTGTGTATATATATATATATAGTAACGTATGTTTAAATATTTGTATTGATCTAATTTCATGCTATGTATATCAATTTAGATTGATATATGAAAGAAACCTTTATATATAATTAAATCTTATGTGGTACGTAAGTTTCCAACTCGTAATGCATGAGACCATTATTCATAATGTATCCAATACCAATGTTTTCTTGTAATTTAATAAAATGTAATCAGGATTCGGCGTCGTACCTGACGAGGAATGCTTGCAGGTTGACAGTCCACAGTCTAGTCTAGATACCTGTTGCGTGACCAATGGTTTTAGAAAATATTGTGTGCGCTGAGCAGGATATAAATGTCGCACATTATTCTTATTTCTCTTCCTTTTTGTTGGATTGATATATTGTTTTCTACCACTTACTTCCTTTTTTCGTGCCCTAACCCTAATAAGGGTATGTGTGTGTGTATATATCATTCGGTAATCATGAATGAAAAGTCGTGACTTATAGTTTTAACTTTCTTATGTGCATAATTCAATGCTTATATTATGTTTATTTAGTTAGTGTTATTATATCTATGTAGTGACTACTTTATAATCATATGTAAGTATTAAAATGATAGTAATTAGTAGATTAGGGTTTTCTTTAAACAAATGTTTGTGATAATCAAATTAGGTTTACTGAGCATTGATTTTAGAATAGCAAAATGAATATATTTGGAAGTTGATGGTATTAATATATCTTAGAAATGTTAATAATAATAATATAATTTTAATTGAGAATGTTTACGTGGGACTTTAATATTAATAACATTTATGACAACTTATATGGTATTTGATTAAAACAATTCAAAGTAATGCCATCATATAAGTATATTGAATATATCACTTTTAATGCATAATATTTCTTGATAAAAGAGAACATATTAATCCAGGTTCATTACAGTCCCCCCTTCCTGATTTTGCTTGTCCCCAAGCAATGATGAATGAGAAAGGACTTCTTCTCCAACCTAGGTAGCATCTTCCTTGGGAAGATTTTTCCATTTTACTAAGTATTCTAGAATAGTTCTATTCCTTAATCTTCTATCCCACCTTTCAAGAATAGTCTCAGGTTCGAGAACGAGCTTTCCTTCATTGTCTAGTGGTGGCAGATCAACACAGAGGTTTATATTCTTTCTGAGGACCCTTTTTAGCCTAGATACATGGAATATGTTGTGGATTTTACTATTTTCAGGTAGCTCTATCCCATATGCCACTTCTCCTATCCTTCTTAGGATCCAGTATGGCCCATAGAAACAGGGTTTTAATTTCTCTGCTCCACTGATCTTGAGTGAGGTTTGTTTGTAGGGTTGCAATCTTAGGAATACTAGATCTCCAACTTGGAATGACCTTTCTACTCATCTCTGATCAGCATAAATCTTTTGTTGGTTTTGAGCATGGCGAAGATTATCTTTGAGAACTTCCATAATATCAGTGCTTTGTTGAATGAAGTCCTTGGCTCCTGGTATCCTGCTTTCTTAGATGATTAAATCTCCAAATGTAGTGGCTTCATATCCATATAATGCCTTAAATGGACTCATCCCGATTGACATGTGATGGGTATTATTATAACAATATTCTCTCAAGCACAACCATTTGACCCATGTATTTTGTTGTCCTGTGACATAATTTCTGAGGTAACCTTCTATCCACTTATTGACAATTTCGATTTGTCCATCTGTTTGGGAATGATAACTAGTGTTGGGGGTTAATTCAGTTCCTACTAACCTAAAGAGTTCTTTCCAAAATAGGCTGAGGAATTTGCTATCCCTATCACTTATGATATTCCTTGGCAATCCGTGAAGCCTGAAAATCTCTTTAAAGAATAATTATGCTATCTGTGGTGCTTTATAATGTATGGACATGGAAAAGAAATGTGCAAATTTTGTTAGCCTATCCACCACTACCAAGATGGAGTCTTTTTCTTCACTTTAGGTAAGCCTATGATGAAATCCATAGAAATGCTCTCCCACTTTTGATTAGGAATAGGTAATGGTTTTAATAAACCAGCTGGGTAATTCTGTTCAAATTTATTTTTCTGACATGTTATACATTCCTGGACATGCTTTATGATGTCCTTCTTCATACCTTTCCAGGTGTACCTTTCTCTTACCTTTCTATAAGTTTTGTAAAATCCAGTGTGACCAGATAGAGGGTTGTCATGATACTCCTTCATGATCTTTCTTTTAACTTTGGAATTTGTTGCTAGCAATATTCTTCCTCTGTATAGTATGAGCTCCTCCACAATTTTGATTTCATCATTGGTTATGTTTCCTTCCATGATCTCATTGGTTCTTGGATCTTTAGCATATTCTGCAACAATTTCATTTTTCCAATTATCTGTGATACTAGTAATAGTATTCAATTGTCCTTGCCTGGATAAAGCATCAACTACCACGTTATGGGTTCCTTTGACATATTCAATATCAAAGTTATAAGCTTGGATTTTACTTATCCATTTCTGCTGGCGATCATTAAGATCTTTTTGACTCATGAAGAATCTTAGGCTATTATGGTATGTTTTAATATTGAACCTTCCACACAGTAGGCATTGCTTGAATTTTGCTAATGCGTGCATGATAGCTAACATTTCCTTATCATAAATTGAGTAGTGTCTTTCTATCTTAGAAAGTTTTCGGCTTTCGAAAGCAATAGGGTGTTTGTTTTGCATAAGCACAACCCCAATTCCTTCACCAAAAGCATCACATTGTAATTCAAAAGGTTGTGTAAAATTTGGGACGACTAAGACTGGGCACGAACTCATTCTTTCTTTTAATTCTTCAAACGCCTCTTGTGCTGCTTCATTCGATTCAAAATTTCCTTTTTTTGTCAAGTCTGTCAAAGGAAATGCTAATTTTGAAAAATTCTTCACAAACCATCTATAATAGTTGCATAAGCCCAAGAACCCTCTGAGTTGAGTTAGAGTTTTGGGTTTTGGCCATTCTCTTATTGCTTTAATATTTTCCTCATCCACGCTTACACCTTTGGCACTGATTTTATGACCGAGATATAGAATTTCTTCTAAACCAAATTCACACTTTGATGCTTTTGCAAATAGGGATTCAAATTCCAATATACTCAGGACTTCATCAATGTGTTGGAGATGTTCTACCCACGTTTTGCTATAGATAAGGAGGTCATCAAACAAAATAAGAAGGAATTTCCTAAGTTGTTTTCGGAATATGTGATTCATACATGATTGGAAGGTGGCTGGAGCATTAGTTAGGCCAAAGGGTAGAACTAGAAACTCAAAATGCCCGTAATGACATCTAAATGTTGTTTTGGGAACATCCTCCTTCCTCATTCTAATTTGATGGTATCCTGAACATAAATCAATTTTAGAAAAATATACTGCTCCATGAAGTTCATCTATGAGTTCATCCACCCTAGGAATGGGATAGCGATTTTTTATAGTCTTCTTATATAGGCTCGATAATCTATACACATCCTCATTGTCCCATCTTTCTTTTTCACAAAGTACTACTGGTGATGCAAAGGGACTGGAGCTAGGTTGTATGTGTCCCATTGCTAAGAGTTCTTTAATGGCCTTTGCAATTTCATCCTTATACTTTTGAGGATGTCGATAAGGGGTGGTGATCACTAGTTTAGCATCCTTTTCCAATTCTATAATATGTTCAAATCCTCTTTTGGGGGTTAATCCTGGGAGAATCTCTTCAAATACTCTTTGATGTTTCTTAATGATAGACTCAATGTCAATATGGATGATGAATTCCTGTGGAGTTGATTTATTTAATATTAAACATTGTGCAATCCATTCTCCTTGATCATGTCGTAGTATTCTTTCTATTCTTTTGCATGAAACCAATTTTGCAAAATCATCAGGTATTCCTTCCAATGTTATTTCTTCCCCATTATGCTCAAAATGGATTTTTAGGTTTGGAAGGTCGAACCTAAAACATCCCAAAGAAAATATCCATGGACTACCCAAAATTATATCTAAGTCTAGTGGAACCACATGTAGGTCTTCTCTGATGGTGTGCTTTCTTCCTAAAGTGATTTCTTGTTGTGGAATCACTTTTGTGCAACGTACCAATGATCCTGTGCCTTGAACAGCAGTAAAGCCTTTGAACTTCTCAATTTTTAATTTCATTCTGTTAACTAGTCTTTCATTAATGTAGTTATGGGATGCTCCACTATCCACCAGTGCAATGACTTTCTATCCATTAAGGGTGCATCTAATTCTTAAGACCCTATTTTTGGAGGGTTGAGTCATAGTGGCTATTACTCTGTATTCTTCCCCCTTTGCTTCTTCTTCATTGCCTTTGTCACATTTTGCCTTTTTGCTCATCCTTTCTTCCTCATCATCCTCTTCCATTCTTTGGATGCGGCCTTTCTTCCCACATTTGTGTCCGGGCACCCAGTCTATTCCACAATTTCTACAAGTGTTCCTTTTGCAGCTATGGCCTGGCTCCCACAGTTCTTGGCATTTAAAGCATAAATTTTTTTTTCTTTAATTCTTCTTGTTCCTTAGTTGGAATGAACTTTTTGTAGGATTTATCTTTCTTGTGATTTTTAATAGCGAGCTTATTCCATGATTTGTTGCTTGTGTTTGAAATTTCCAATCTTAATGCCATTTCAAAAGCATCATCTAAGGATGAGGGTTTTAAGGCACTTACTAAACCTTTTAGTGAATCTTTTAACCCTTCTATGAACAAGTAGGTAAAGCGTTCATCATCTACTCCTGTGACTTGGACAGAGATCCTTTGGAATTCCTTAATATAATCTTCTACTGCTCCTTGCTGCCTTAATTGAGTTAATTTCTTAAAGTTTTCTTGAGGATGCTTCCTATCAAATCTCTTAATGAGTTTTTGAAAAAATTCTTCATAGGAAGTAATATTTTGGTGTCCTTGGGTGACAAGGCCATGATGCCACCAATCATGTGTTGTACCTTCTAAGTGCAGGATTGCGAATTGAAGTGCATCTTCTTCCATCATTGGACTAAGGGTAAAATAGGTATTCAATTTTTGTAGCCATTCGCGTGCTGTAAGTTTTTCTGATCTGTCAAAATTTGGAAGTGTCACTTTATTTATTTTACTTCTAAAATCTTGATTCTGATGTCTTTTTTCTTTCCTATGACTTTCTTGCCTATTGGCTTCACAGAATTCCCTAAATGTTACTAACTCCCTGATTTCTGGTTCAAGATTGGCATAAGCTCTAGCATTTTCAATATCAATATTGGTTGCCTGACCTTCTTCTTCCCCGGGAGGGCCTTCCCTTGATAAGAAAGGGGGTTTGGGTAGTTGAGATGGTGAAGCTCTGTTATTTTCTAAATGGTTTGAGCTTATGTCTCTTCCACCAAAATTATGGTTTTTGAAATTGTTTATGGAATTTCCCATATTTTGCAAGGCTTGAAGAAGTGCTTGATTTGATCTTTCTATTTGTTCTGCTAAAGTTTGGTTTGTCTGTTCCATAACATTTATAATTTCATTAGATAATTGCTCACTCATCTTTGCTCCTCTTGTCATTTACTCTATTTTCAGTTAGGCAGGATCAAGCTCTGATACCAATTGTAATGACCCCTTTTTAATTCTTTGACCTGATATTCAAAATTTAGTATAAGTTTAGGAAGTCATTCAAATTAGACAAGCCTTGGATCCTTATTATTAATCAAATTTGAGGAATTGAGCATTATAATTTAATTATTTTAATTTATTTACGATGTTTCACTCTATGGCACCAAGCAAACTACTCTCTTCTGGTCATGACTATCTGGAGACAGTAGATTGACGGTGCAAAGGGCATGTGAAACAAGCTACAAACGACTCCCTGGAGGATACCGTCAAGTGCTCGAATTTATTCCGCCTCTCCCTCCACCCACTCCCTATCTGAAGATGTCATAGCTCAAATGAGAACAAGGCTTCCTGGGCTATAGTTTGAAATACATTTCAATGGTAATCTTTAATATTATTATTAAATATAATGTAACAATATTTTATTATCATAGTTATTCACACATTATTACTATATAAAATATTCATCAATATATATATATATATATATATGGTAATGTATGTTTAAATATTTGTATTGATCTAATTTCATGCTATGTATATCGATTTAGATTGATATATGAAAGAAACCTTTATATATAATTAAATCTTATGTGGTACGTAAGTTTCCAACTCATAATGCATGAGACCATTATTCATAATATATCCAATACCAATGTTTGCTTGTAATTTAATAAAAATGTAATCAAGATTCGACGTCGTACCTGACGAGGAACGCTTGCAAGTTTACAGTCCACAATACAGTGTGTATACCTGCTGCGTGACCAATGGTTTTAGAAAATATTGCGTGCACTGAGCAGGATATAAACGTCACACATTATCCTTATTTCCCTTCTTTTTCGTTGAATTGATATATTGTTTTCTACCACTTACTTTCTTTTTATGTGCCCCAACCCTAATAAGGGTGTGTGTGTGTGTGTGCCCTTTGGTAATCATGAATGAAAAGTCGTGACTTATAGTTTTAACTTTCTTATGTGCATAATTCAATGCTTATATTATGTTTATTTAGTTAGTGTTATTATATCTATGTAGTGACTACTTTATAATCATATGTAAGTATTAAAATGATAGTAATTAGTAGATTAGGGTTTTCTTTAAATGAATGTTTGTGATAATCAAATTAAGTTTATTGAGCATTGATTTTAGAATAGCAAAATGAATATATTTGGAAGTTGATGGTATTAATATATCTTGGAAATGTTAATAATAATAATAATATAATTTTAATTGTGAATGTTTACATGGGACTTTAATATTAATAACATTTATGACAACTTATATGTTATTTGATTAAAACAATTCAAAGTAATGCCATCATATAAGTATATTGAATATATCACTTTTAATACATAATATTTCTTGATAAAAGAGAACATATTAATCTAGGTTCATTACATTGAAATCAACATTATTAAATAAACATTCTTTCCATTTTATGTTGAAGGACCTAAATAGAATGCCCTCACTCCACTTGTGAATATTCTAGATTTGCATTTAGCTACTACAAATCTATGTCATTTTATGAGTTACTAGGAGATATAAGGGTTTCATCTACTTAATAGATTCAGGGATATGTTTTGCACTGGTACGGTATTGAATCTGAGGTCTACCTGCCTAAGTCTTGCAGAGCTTGAAGAAGAAGAAGGGTTTAGCCTTATAGTTGGCCTTATGTCTAAAATGATATGTTGATAATGGAAGTTAGCTGCCCCTAGATGTGTCATATTCTCATAGGGATAATTGAAAACCCTCCTGCGTTTTCAAACACCAACACCTTCAAAATGTAGATAACTCACTAATCCTAATTAGGGGTAATTAATCTCAATACAACTTATTAACAAAAAGTTAACTAACCAAATCCAGCTTAGATCTTTAGGTTACTCGGTTCCTTCTAACTATCATGTTGGAATGCATACACAAATCACAAGAGTCAAGCGACACTATAAAAACATTATTACAAAGCATTAACATTTACTAACTACAGAATTATGCATTCATTCAATCCATAATACAAATAAAATACAAATGGGGTTTGCATTTTTTGTTAGATTCAACCCTGATTTCCACAATCAGTACATAAGGTTCAGTTTCATTTCTCCGTTAGATTTATCGACTAAAATATCCTGCACACTCATTACACACATCAATAGCACAAGAAAATTCACATGCATATATGTATATAATGTATCGGAGAAATTACATAAATTAAAACATCCATCTTTCAAATAAGTTAATTGTTTAGTTCATTTCTACTCACATTTAATCATTGGTAATCATAAAATCAATATAACATAACTTATCCATTCATTTAGATTAAAATACTAGAATAATCATCATTAGGCATGCATATACCTATCATCATAAAAATCACCAATTAAAAAATACTAAACTATCTGAAGCACAAAACTTAATCTTCGAGGTATCAAAATTCAAAACCCCTATCATCGGGTGAAAATGTCTCATATCATTGTTAGTGAAATTTTAATATTTAAAAAGTCGAGATAATGTAGTAGTTCTCGAATCACTGAGTTATAAAACATGGATGTGTCAACTACTCTCAATGCATCAAGACATTCACAATATAAACATTACTTCATATCCATTTAAATCTCCTATAACCGTTTAACATAGAGATTTATATTAAATAAGTACATACAATGAGGTTCCTTACATCTCGATCCAATGAGACTGACCTCGTGAAGATCTCACACCCACAACTCTCACAACAAACAAAAACGTGATCCTCTAGAAGAGGATTCTCTAAAAAGCTCTCAATTTTGTATTTTGCAAAAGTGAGAAGTGAGGACTTAATTTCCTTTTTCAATACTTATTCACTTTTCGAGTGAATAATCAATTAGGGCAAATAACTAGCCAACCTAGTTAAACCCTGAATCGACCCAAATGAAAACATGTTATTCCTAGAAATAGAAATTCGTCTATGGAAAAGATACCATAAATTAAATTCAATAAAAATTTAAAACCCAAAAATCATAGAAATTCCTTAACAACTTTCGCAACAATGCGAACTACTAAATGCACAGACACACTCACTGCTCTAGTCACATAATGCAAATGATTTAGGATTTAATCCAATCCCTAGAAGGTTTAATCAAACAAGTAAATAAGGATACATCAACCATACAGGGATGACATTAGTAAAATATGAATAGTTGAATCACTATCTCAAGGTGCCATTGCCAAGGATATAAATCCTACACACTAAAACACATGATCCAATGCAATTGCATATAATATCAGAGCCGAAGTAGTAAACGCATTAAATGCCCAATTTAACCATTTACTCAATCATACTGAAATAACCCATTTACATCACCCACGTTCACATAAAGAAAAATGAAACAAGAATGAAGTCATCATAGCATAAATCCACATATAACCAAAATACCAGATAGCTAGATATCATCATAAACCTACTGTCATCTCAAAATGGCATCAACATGCAAATATGATAAATTGAACAACATACCAGTATAGCATCTATGATACTAAAATCAAAGTATAACATTTGACCCTTAGGTCATCTCAAATAAAACATAACAAGAGCATAAGTATCTCTTGAATCAAAATATAACAAGGTATAGACTGCAAACAAGAGAGGCACTACATCCTCCCCCACTAGCATAGGTTTACTCCTGAAAGACCACAAACAGATAGGGGTACAATCCTCTCAATCGTGTAACATCCTCCCAAGTCATAGAAGTCTCATTATTCGGGTCCCATTGGACCCTTACCTACTCGATGTCCCGACCTCTCAAAATCAACCTCCGATGCTAAGGATATGTATGGGCTCCAAAGTAAGCTACCCATTCGTTACATGCAAAGCATCCCAATCAAGAACATGGGTCACATCAGGAATATACTATTTCAAAACAAAAACATGAAAAATATCATGGATGCATGATAGTGTAGGTGGCAACACTAGTCGATAAGCAATACGACCGATCCTCTTAAGGATCTCAAATGGTCTAACAAAAAGTAGTGTGAACTTTGATCCTTTCCCATAATAGATGGGGCTCTTCCTCAGACGCACTCACAAAAACACCCTGTCACCTACAGAAAAGTGACGATCCAACCTATGGGCATCAACATACTTCTTCTGCCTGTCCTGAGAAGTAACCAAATGCTCTCTAATATGAACAACCTACTACTCCATATCCTTAAGCATCTTTGGACCTAAAAGTACTCGGTCCTCCAATCAATCCCAACTCGAAGGGGTATGACATGATCTATCGTACAAAGCCTGAAAAGGTGACATGCCAAAAGAACTATGATACTCGTTGTATGCAAACTCAACAAGGTATGAATAATCCTCCCAATTTACCTACATGTCCATTACATACATGTGAAGCATATCTTCCAGAACCTAGTTCACTCTCTCTGTCTAACCATCGGTCTCTAGGTGATAAGCAAAACTAAAATTGAGTTGCACGCCCAAAGCATGTTGAAGAGACATCCACAGTGCAGAAGTAAACACTGGATCTCTATCCAAAATAATCCAACAAGGGATCCCATGCAAACGAACAATATCCTCTAAGAAAACATGCGCTAAGGATGAAGCTATGTAGGATGCTCTCATGGGTGAAAAATGTGCTACCTTGGACAACTTGTCCACTATCACCATGATACAATCATGCCTTTGTGATGACATAGGCAACCCTATGATAAAATCAATGGATATTATATCCCATTTCCACTCTAGAATGGTATGTGGTTGCAAAAGACCCGTCGAATGTTGATGCTCTGCCTTCACTCTTTGGCACTCAAGACATCTAGCAAAAAAGTCAGCAACATCCACTAGTAAATTTGGACTCAATTTTTGATAAAATTTGGTTGAAATTTTGACAGAGGTTGGTCGAAATTTTGACCAAGCAGTTTGTGGTAAATTTTCCAATCAAAATTTGGACCAACCTATAGGTTGGTCAAAATTTTGACCAATACATTCATCGAAAAAAATTAATTTTTGCTAGCTTTGATTTGTCATTGTTGGTCAAAATTTCCACCAATGTTTGGTCAATTTTTTTTATAATTGGTCAAAATTTCGACAAAGTCTTCGTAGAAAACTATCAAGAATTGGTCATAATTTCCACTAATGTTTGGTTGAAATTTTTTTATAATTGGTGAAAATTTTGACCAATTCTTGGAAGAAAACTATCAAGAATTGGTCAAAATTTCCACCAATGTTTGGTCAAATTTTTTTCAATGTTGTATCAAGAAATTGTTTCTTTTCCAAGCCATTTAATTTACAACCTTTTAAATCTCTGCAAAGATAAAGTTGGAGCAGGAGAATTTTTCTTCTCAAAGGTGTCCTCTGATTGTAAAGCGTCCATTCCATTATCTATTGAACAGACGCTTTACAATCAGAGGACACCTTTGAGAAGAAAAATTATGCTGCTCCAACTTTATCTTTGTAGAGATTTAAAAGGTTGCAAATTAAATGGCTTGGATAAGAAACAATTGCTTGATGCAGCATGGAACAATTGGACATTTATGCATAGGGCACCATCAATTATGTGAATGATGCAGATGCAACTGAATTTTTGGGGTCAAAGACATGAAGGATAGGGTCAAATTTGAATGAAGACTCTATATGCTTAGATGTCAATGGGCCATTGCCAAGTATACTTGACCAATTATACCACAACCTGCCTATCAATGGACCTAAAACAGCATGTCATTTGATTGTCTTAAAATCGGAAGCATCTAGAATGTCAAAACCTTATCATAGCTATCCTTTCAACCGAAGCTGGCACAGGCAATGTGTTTGCTCAAATGCCTATATTTGGTTCTTCCAGAAGTGGTTGACCTCTTGATATGCCATTTTGACTCAATATGTGAGTAGTACGAAGCTTTTCGGTTGATTCAACAAGATTCAACTCATTCTTTTCTGATCCTATATATTGATTATTGGATTGCGATAATGGAGATGTATGCCAAAAAGAGACAACAGTCTCAGTTCCACCTGTTGTCCCTGATCACATTACAAATTTACTTCCTCTACCAGTTGTATTCCCACTTCCACCACCAAGTGGAACTGGCAGAGCATAAGTGTGCAGATTTCTTTGTGTTAATGTGCTTTTCTCTTGTATCTTGTCAACATTGTTAGACTTCCTATGCATGGATGGTGCCAAGGGTGTTGATTTACTGCCAACCATTGGACGCTTGGTAGTACTAAGTCTATACTCAACCTCTTCGGGTGTTGCCTATGCACACAAACATATTCATGTTACAGAGCACTCAAAAAATTCAATCATCTTAAATTTGCCGCTTACTCTAAAAAACAAAATATAACAAGGATTCAATAATAACAGTGTAGATAATAAAGAACAAATTAAGATCCTCATGGAAAATTGGAATTGAACTAAAATTTGTCAAAAATAGTCTGCTACTACCACTCTAATTGGTGGACTTTCGAACTACTAAATCCTACGAGAATATTAGGAATTTGCAATTTATGGACAACAATGTATTGAAGCATGTATGAATATAAGAGAAAGAAGAACATAAACATATAACATGGACATGTATTCTTTGAAATGAAAGCATCCAAGAATGTAAGAAAAAGCAGAACTATTGAAGTGTAAAATGCCTCATTATGCACTCTTCATATTGCCAAGTTGACATAAATTTTTTCAACTATGAATAATGATATATTATATAATCAAAGTAACAAAGGAATTTCATATTCATGACAGTCGGTTTTCAAAGTATAGTACAGTACACAGGTTGAAGAAGAAAAGTATCCTAAACTGAACACCACTACATGAAAATTATGCATTTTATCCCACAAGAGCTTCAGCACTGGAACAACTACTTTTGAAGTTTACTAAAAACGAACAGGGCATAACATTTTTATAGAAGAGAGATAACAAAATTTCATTAAAATATAGCATATGCCCTGTTGTGTGTGTTGACTATGGATGTCCATTTGCTTTGGTCTATAAGATAACCTGTAGCATTTAAATATGAGTAAATCTAAAATAAAATGTTTCCACAACTATGCATTCTACTTGGCATTTGCTAATAACAATAGTTATAAGAAAGATCTCTTTTTCACTGTTCTACGAAATTCTGCATAAATATCCTACTGTAATAAGATGGAAAAGCACATGCTTCAAAATACATGGAACATATGGAAGTGACATGACAGAAAGGTGCTACCTTACATCAAACTTCACAATATGTACAAAATTCAAATATCATGAATGATAATATATCACCTACCCTTATATACGATCGAGAAAAAGGGTTCTTGAACTCTGAATCATCTAGTTTCCTGATCTAAGAATAAACATAAAGAACTTAAGATCAAAGGAACAGTATAAAATTTTACCAACATCAAGTTGAATATGAATCAATTAGAGAAGAATTATGCACATGCTGCATATTTCATGTCATCGTAGTTAGTATAGTCAACAACTCCAGTTGTGCCTGCAAATTCAGAATAAGGGAAGAGGGAGCCGAAGTTACACAGGTTTTAGCAGCCTAATAGTTGAGAAAAAATAAGTCATAAATGTACCTGCAAATGTACTTTTAAAAATATCATACTGCCAAACCAAAAGGATAGCTGAGTGTCACTCTAAATATACCATTTTTTTAAACCTTAAACCATTTAGTATGAAACAAGAGTGAATGTAACTGTGACCAAATGGCGTAATGCAGCTCCCAGCACCTAGTAAGGTCAATTAGTATCAAAGAATGTAACTTCAAACAACGAAGTGGGCTAAGGCTAGTGGCATTAAACAATCAATCTAGCATAAAATATTTCAAATTAATAGAGTTAGGTTGCCAGTATTGCACAAGAATGAGGATTAGAGTACAAAATGAACCAAATGGTTACTTCATATAAGATGCAGCCCACCTAAAGTTAGGTATGCCAGTATAATATGCAAATAGTTTTCAACTATCATTATAAAAATGCGCACAATTATGAATCGAGAACCTAAATACTTACCTTTACAATGTCAGATTGCCTGTCAAGCTAATGAATTCTCCTACTCAAGCTTCCTAGGGGTCACAAATTTCAAGATGAAAACACATTAGATACAATCTTTTAATTAAGGGCTTAGAAATTGAAATGTATCATTGGTTGATGAAAACATTATGGACAAATGGGAACACAAAAAAGTAGACAAAGGGACAGATAAATAGAATAAGAATACTTCTATGGACTTGTGGACCTGTGCAAAACAAGCAATACAACAAAGTGATCATTTCTGTGAAAGACTTTTATATAATTATGGTTTTGCATGTACCCTCAAGCTAATTTTTTGTTTTGGGACCTGTGGGAGCAGGATACAACTCTTTTAGAAAAATGAATAACCTACACTTCAGCCCTGTCAGACTTATAGCCCCTTTCATCAAATGAATAACCTACACTTCTTAAAGATAGAAATCAGAGATACAAGATGCGTGCATAATCTTGTAAATAGTATCAGAGACTATCATCAACCAGTGCTTCTTTAGGTTTCAGGATTGAGCTTTGAGGACAGCCAAAAAAATCCACACTGGGAATAACATCTGGATGGCTATTAAAACAATAAGTTAAATTAACTATTGATTTTTAAAATATCTATTATCAATAACTCAAAATACCTAAAAATAGTATAAACAGACCAAAAGATGCAGAAACTCCGCACAGTGCAAAACCAATTCGCTGATTCCATTTTATGTCAATCTACTATTGTTTTCCACTATGGTTCCTGTTGCTGTGACTGCGTCTTATCCTATGGCAGCTTCTCCAGATGTTCCTGTTGAGCATGATCTCAACAAATACTAGGCTAGAAGGCTTTTGCTGATCACACAGGCTTTCCGTGACACCATTTTTGGTTAAATTGATAGAGGGTCAGTCCATAGCAGATCTGGTTTCACCCAACCAATCATATTTCAGCTCAGGGGAGACCTCTCTGCTCCTTCAAAAGAGAAAGGTAATGTTCCTCGACTGCAGTTGCTTCAGCTTTGAAGACAGAGACTATTTGCATGCATGTTCAATCAATGAAGGGCCCCTTCTCTAATGGATCTTCTGCAGCTGGAGATGTTACAGTTTGTGTCATGCAATCGGGTGAGATCATGTATGATATGGAAGGCAGGCTGACCTTTTGCAGAATGGGATTCTACTTGTTCAGACCAGACATGAATGTGTAAATCTGTGAAAATTCTGATGCTGGTCATGAACCCAGAGATTGTAGATAATATGTAGATTTGAAACTATATGGCTAAGTTTAGTGTACATACAAGAATGGGTTGTAACACTTGGATTTCTCAATCCCTGTGCTTGGGGATTTCTTATTGTAGTGTGTGTCAAAGCAGAAGACCAGATGGTTTTTCCAAAATGTGTCTGAAGCTGTGGTTCCCAGATTTTATTCCCTCACTTCCATTGAAAAGACTAAGGGAAAAAACAAAATAGCAAATTGCAAGGAATAGGTATTAAATACTTGTAGAAAGGTTAATAAAGCAGGTATACTGGTAAATTAAGGAGCAAATTATTAGAGAAGGAAGCTAAAAATAGATCATGAATGAATTAAGCCTCATGGAAAAACAAAATTTAAGACAAACAAGAACACACCACCAGGAGAAAGCAATTGGAATAATGTTCAATGATACTTAGAATTTACAATGGCCTATGTTACAGCCTTTGCCTGTTTCTGGCCCCTACTGGGTATGCCAGAATATATACCCAGCACTGCAGGTTTGTTCCAGGTATAACTAAGACATAACTGGGCAAATTCACCGCCCAGAGGACAAACCCTGTGTACCCATGGCAAAGCCTGGAGAACATGCATTTTCACGAAGAAAAAAAGTAAAAAGAAGATTTTTTTGGACCAACTAATTGGAGCTAAGGTCCATCTGTTATCTTGTTACAAATGTTTTTTATTTGTTTCAGTCACAGTGAAGGTGTCAGCTTTGCTGTCATCAATGCTTTTTTTCTTTCACAGTTAAGCTCTTCAAATATTATTTTCATAAATCAAAAAATGGCCACGAGAAGGTTTTGTCTAGGCATGAACTTGTTTTGTACATATGAATTTTGAGAAATATCTATGACATATCCATCCCTGTTTTTTATATGTGGAAGCTCATTTTGGCCTATGTTAACGAGATGCCTGAGATTGTAGGTAGATATGTGAATCATCTAGTGAATACTTAAGCAATATGAATATAAATAACTTATCTTGTTTCAACCAAAAAAATAGGAAGCCACTCACAAATTTTACAATGTAGCTTTAAGATAACAAGTTAGCAACACATTGAAATAGTATCAGTTTTTTTTATCTGCTGGGGCAATGCATCTTTGAGCACTCATGATCAAAACTGATAACTTATAAAATGTCTCACACTTGAGGATTCTCGCCAAACAGAAGTGAGCAATAGAATCTCCACTAGTTATAAATTTGTCATCCCACTGCTATCCAAAAGAATCGAGTAATTTGTTTGCTATAGAAGAAGCATGGAGAAACATCAACTATTTCTTGTTCTAACAGACATCACATCAGTGAGTCTTTTCTTACTCAATTTTAAACTTGAATTCATCTCAAAACATTCACACCTAACCAACCATCAATCCTCAATCTTGAGTACCTGAATCATTGTTCAATTCAAGAAGATGGGACACTTGTGCTGAAACTTGTTGTATAGGCTTTTAGTTTTAGTCACATGGCACTAGGAGGGCATCATATTACTCCATCTCCAATCTCTCCATAAAGGACCCAAAACTTTCGTATTCAGTTTTAAAAAGTAAATTGAGCAATGGCATTGCTATGCTATAGCTAAGAGACAAGTTGGTTCAAAAATATAAAAAATACAAATTATACCTCTTTGTTTTCTCCTAATGCTGCTCTTGCCTGCCCACGTCTTTTCCAAGCCTCGCCAGTTGATGGATTTGATTGTGGAAGGCACAACAAAGTTGTGGATGTAAAGCCAGAGCATGCTAATTTAAATGTTTCTGCTTCCCAACAATCTTCAGTTTTAGAGAAGTCAAATAGCCAGCAGCATACTTGTAGTGCAACTGTCAGGGTACTCCCTGTAGTTCCTCTAAGCTACTTGTATCATCTAATGCCAATGATAATGATGATCTCTGTGCAAATTCATACAACACTGATTGCTGATTTTATCATTTAAGATCAAACAATTATTATCTAGCATGACATTCGAGTTTGACAAAATTGACATTGAAGTATTTTTTATTTCTATGGTGGTTTTGTATTTTATATGATGCTATGTGCTATTTTGGTCATAAATTCTATTTTAAGGATGCAAATGTATAAATGTTGATTTTTGTATGTTTTTTATACAACCGAACCCAACCACAAAAAAATTTGTTGTAATGGCAAACCCGAACCCCTGAAGCCATACTGTAACTTAGATGATGCCACACACATGAACAAATTTGAACTGGAGAAAACATCACTATCCTAATGCATAATGCATTCAGTCTGATAGTGATGATGCTACCAAGATTATTAGCAAAGTATCTAGAGCATACCACATCACTTGTCTATTTGCCATGAAGATGTGGATCAAAAGTTCACTTTTCACACATTGGTCTTCAATCATTCCATAACTCTGATCTGCCTGCATTATAAACATGTTGTTAGCAACAAACTGTACATTAAGCATTTTCAACAAGCTGTACAATACTACCAGTGATGAAAAAGCTAACAAAAAAGTGCATTGAATATTTGATGAAAGAAAAGCTATGTACAAAATCCAAATCAAAAGCAACTCAAGGATGACGTAGGTCAAATAAATACATTTTATATTTAATAAAAGATAGTATGCAAACAGAGATGGCCTAAAATGAATTGAGCCTAATGAGATGGCCTGCACACCAGAATGATCTACATCCCCCCTATTTTTAAATTTTTTATTTTGCATGTAATTATAATGTGACTAATAAGGTGTGGAAGAAATTCTACTTATAATTAGAATCTCAGTAACCAGACATACCCTGCTAATGGATCTTGAGGTCATTGCCATGCTAGGGCACAAGCTAAATAGACTTAACCTATGAATGAAAAAATGTTGTTTTGAGAGGGCTTCCAACCAACGTCCTGGTTGTGCAGAGGTGTGAAGCCTGGCCTTAGCTTCTCCCGTTCCTTGAACAAGGAATAAAACGACAGTTCTTGCCTTGAATGAGTTTTAAGTTGCCTCTTTGAAAGGACCTTAATTTTTGAATATTGACAGTGATTCCACTTTCAAGTACTGAAAAGGCTAAAGACACTCCACTTGGTGATTACAGCATTATGAAGTTTCCTTAAGAATGTGGAAAATGTTATGCAGATATTTGGAAAGTCCGAAACACTTGTGCTAGCTTACCAGACACTTGGAGTTGTGTATGGAGATCTTGGGACATCTCCACTTTATATATTTTCTTCTATAAATATTAAGAATGCTGAAGAGAGAGATTTGTTGGGTATTCTTAGCATGGTATTCTGGACACTAACAATGATTGCTCTTGTTAAGTATGTCTTCATCGTCATTAGAGCTGACGATCATGGAGAAGGTACGCATATGTTAACCTTTCTTGTATAATACTTGGTTAGGTTATATTAGAGGCAAACATAAGTTTATGTTAGTTGGCATTCTTTTTTAACTTGTATAATACTTGATTAGGGTTCTAGTAGAGGCATTCTTTATCATCTTCTGTAGTATTTCATTGCTTTCAAGAGGTACATTTGCACTTTATTCATTGCTATGTCAGCATGTTAATGTTGGCCAAAAGGCTGGTAACCAGTTCAAGCGCCTTCAATCAGATGTAAACTTGAAGTATTTTAGTCAAAATCATGGGAACAATTTCAACTCTAGAACAAGGCAACTGCTTGAAAGCAGTGCAACATTTCAGAAGGCTCTTCTCATAGTTGTAATGGTAGGAACCTGTATGGTAATTGGAGATGGAGCATTGACTCCAGCAATTTCAGGTCTGTAATCTAGAGCTATTAGTTGAGAAAATATTTTCTTCTGTTAATTTTTTCCCAAATGTCAAGATGTACTGGTCCACCACATGCATTTTTTTTCTAAAATTTCTTAGTATTTTCAATTGTGCAGTGCTGTCAGCTGTGCAAGGGATTCAGTCAAAGAGCTCTAATCTGAGCTAAGGTTTGATCCAAATCCATTATTCTAGTTCTAGTTAGGTGGCTGGTCGGGGATACTTTAGATATCATAGTGGTTAATATATATCTACACCGTGTGTATCGAAGCTCAATATTCTCTTTTCTACTAGTTGAGCAAAAAATTTTGGTAGTTTAACCTCAAATTTGTGCTTTCCTCAAGTTTATCTAGACTTCTATTGTGTAATTTTAAAACAATCAATTAATATTTTGTTACTATGTTAGCCAACCTGTCCAGTATGTAAGTGCCCCTAGTATGGTTCCTTCAAGAGATTCTTTCTAGTAATTTAAATATGCTAGGTCCTGATTGGTAAGACATTCTTCAATTTGTCATTAATGTCAGAAATTTTACTTATTCATGATGTTCAGGTGCTGTTGTGGGTGTGTCAGCTGCAATCCTACTATTACTATTCCTTCTTCAAAGATTTGGTACTAGTAGGGTGAGTTTTCTATTCTCCCCTGTAATGATCCTTTGGTTCACCGCCAATGCCTTTGTTGGAATATACAATGTTGCAACACATTACCCAGCAACATTCAAAGGACTTAATCCTTACTATATATCCTATTTCTTTCGGAAACAACAAAAAGATGGATGGATGCTGCTTGGAGGCGTTGTTATGTGTATAACAGGTCTGTACCTAATTCTTCATTTATATTCTTAAAATACTTTTGTTCTCCTCCAAAAATAAAGGAAAGAATTTGAGTTTTGAAATTATATCTTTAAACAAGGACTCAAGAGTAAATAAAATCTTCTTTTTATATCTTATTGAAACCAGGTGCGGAGGTTATGTTTGTCGATTTGGGCCACTTCAATAAGAGATCCATCCATGTAGCTCACTGATTATAAAAGAAATGTCTAACTCAGCTATAAATAATTTGTTATAAATTATTTAAGTTCCACTGATATGGAAATTTTGGATTTTGAATTTCAGATTGCTTACTCTAGCTTGGTATACCCTGCTCTGGTTATCACATACACTGGCCAAACAGCTTATCTAATAAAGCATCCAGGAGACATGAAGAATGCATTCTACAACTCAGTTCCTACTTTATTGGCCAATGTTTATTATTGCCACTCTAGCAGCCATTGTTGCCAGTCAAGCATTGATTTCAGATAAAACAATCCATGGCTCTTGGTTGTTTTCCTCGGGTGAAGTTGGTACATACCTCACAAAACAAGGAAGGACGAATCTACTCTCCAAAAGTCAATTATCTTCTCATGGTTATATGTCTTGCTATTCTTGTAGGATTTAAAGGGGGGCCAGAAATCGGAAATGCTTATGGTAAGGATTATTTTTCAGATTCTGCTCTACTTTTATTGAATTTGAGTGACACAGTTATTTTCATCCTGCTGAGTAAAGAACAAATATATTTATCTTTAACGCCAGGCTCTTGCTATTATCTCATTAAATAGGTGTATAGCATTGGCTAGTGTGCTTCTATTTGTCTCTATTTCTTGATATACGATGTTTTGGATATTGGATTATGCAGGAGTTACTGTTATTGGAGTCATGTTCATTACAACGTGCTTAGTGAGCTTGGTGATGCTACTTGTTTGGAACATGCACTTTCTACTTATATTGCCTTTCCTTATTGTTTTTGGTCTCATTGAAGGAGTATATCTCTCAGCTGTGCTCAACAAAGTTCCACAGTAAGGTTGGGTGCCTTTTGTAATTTCAGCATGTTTTGTGGTTATAATGTTCTCCTGGAACTATGGCAGGCAGATCAAGTATAAATATCTAATAGAGAGAAAAATAAGTTCAGAAGACCTTCCTGCACTTATTGCTGATGCAGGAACTCGTGTTCCAGGAGTGTGTTTCTTGTGCAGTGACCTTATTTACGGACTGCCACCTATCCTGAGGCACTATGTGAGGAATGTGGGTGCTCCTCTTGATATTCTCATTATTTTGACCATAAGAGTTGTACCAGTAACGACAGTGTTGTTAGAAGAGAGATTTATAGTAGGAAAACTTGGGCCTAGGGGTGTATATAGATGCCTTGCTCAATATGGTTATGGAGATATGGCCCCAAACATGGAAGGACAAGAATTTCTGAACCAGGTTATTGACAGCATAAGTGAGTACATTAAAAATGAAGTTGTTGGGGATGGCTCTGATGATTATGAAAGAAATTCAGGTGCAGAAAATAACTACTCTGCTGTTGCACAGAAAGAGTTACAACAGCTTGAGAGGGAGAGAAATGTAAGGGCTGTGTATGTTTTGGGGAAAACCACACTGAAAACTTGCAAAAACAGGGGATTTCTTGAAGGATGGATCATTGATTTGTATGCATTTCTGCAGACAAATTGCAGATCAGCGATTTCTACAATGCGAGTACCACCTGACCAGCTTCTTCAAGTTGGAATGATTTATGAACTTTAGGCTTCATACTACAAGCATGATGATAAAAATAAAATGGCTTTGCCAAGGCCAAGAAGGTAGACTGTGGCGATAAACAGGGAGTTGGTCTGTACAGTTGCAATTATCTTGGGTTTGATTGTTAACATTTTATGGTTTAGTTGTATATCTGCATTTTTGGCTGATACATGAGGTTTCTTGGTAACTCCCAAATTCCAGTTGTCCCTGGTCATCCAAAAACCAAAATGTATTTCTTTTTTCCAAATATTATTGAAATGTTATATTGGCTTTAAACTTTTTCGCAAACAGGGATAATGAAATTGAGTCATGAACAATTGTTATCACTTTTAAGTTTTAAATTATAATTTGGTATATCTCATATTTTATTCACAATAAACTATACTCTGTCATCTCATATTTAATAATATATAACTCTAATGGCATGATAATGGTCAAGTGGTGGTAGTTGGGTATTTTTAAATAGTTTCTCAAACTCTGCATTTTTTCAGAATTACAAATAAAATGTCGTGAGGAACTGCATGTGGCCACATATATATCCTTATAGCTACTGCTTTGTCCTTGATTTGTACTTTTCTCTGTCACATTTGTGTGCAGCTGTGCATTTGCATTTGAATGGAAATAAAGATTAACAGACAAATAAGTTGGTTTCCAAGTTATTGAAAATGAGTAGAAATATACAATACCCCAGCTAGATTTGAAAGAAATATACAACTGTCACAATGAGTGGGTTGTTACTTCTGTCAAGATGAGTGGGTGGCTAATTTTGTCGCGATGAATTGGTACCTAAGCTAGCAAAGATTTTTTTGGAAGAGAATCATTATATGTTGCAGGGGATACAGTGAATATTTCCCTGAAATGTGGAAGTTGTTTCAATTCTTTTATTTTTGTTTTTTGAGGTTTTACTATTAAGCATATGTGCAAAGTCATTTCTGCTTTCTTTCTGCTAGGACTATTAACTTCTCTGTCGAAGTTGGCTATCTTTTAGTTGACACCGTGATAGGTTTGTTTATGTGCATGTTTTCTAGTTGAATTGTAATGCACTTCTGTTGAGTTTAGTCCCCTTTAAATTATTCAAATATAATATTCCAATTTATTTTCTCACAATATTCTTCTTTTGTTTTTCCTAGCAGGGTCATCAAAATAAGTTCCAGAATTTTTTTGGTTTGATTTTATTTTGACGTGCTTACATTTGGTTAATTTACACCAATTAAGCTAAGTTGGGTTCGAAATTCGTCTAAATTTTTTGGGCTTGGGTTCGGATTCGTTTTGGGTTCATCCATACAAAAACATATGTATTTTAAAAATATGTATATGCGTGTATATATATGCAACAAAAAATAAATCCATACTCGAATCTGCTAATAGTAAAGGAACATAGCAAAATACACCACCAAATCTATGTTTCAGTTCAATAGGACATTAATTGCATCATTTAGCACTACATACAACCTGATACACTTTCTTGGTAACATGCATGGAACATATTTCCATATCATGGGGACAGTTTGAGAATGAAAGGAATTGTTAAAAGATAAGTGCAGTTATCTGAATTTTTATTTTGTATTGGTTAGAGCATTTCTAAACAGGTTATATCAAAAGGTGATACAAATTTGAAGTCCCGGATTCAAACATATCACATCATTTTAAAGACATTTCTCTATAATAATCAATTTAGATGTCACCTATTGTCAATTTGGATTTCTTTTATAAGCAAATTTTCATTTTCAAACACAAATGCATAAATGACATATACACATCTTTTTTGGTCTTTTTAGTGGTCACAATAGGGTTGAGAGGTCAAAAAAACACTTTAAAAAGTCTAAAAAAAATGTTCCGAGACCAAATTCAGCCCAGGTCTAGACAACAATTTTTTCAAAATATGCTGCAAATTCTGGTCGGGTTCTGCTGACAGAATTTGCAGCAAATTTGCAGCTCTGCAAGAGAATTTGGAGAGAATTTGACAAGGACTAGACTTTGTACAGAATTGAACCCGACTTTGAGGGTTGCTGGAGAGAATCTGGTAACTTAGCATTTAAGTAATAAAGAAAAATTCATTCATGTTACCTTTTGACACATGATGCATTCTTTTATGTGCTCTGTTGAAATGATGATGTGTGATTTCCTTCAAGTACGAGGCATAAATGAACAACACAATGCAGAAGCAGAATTTGTGCCAGATAAAATGCAGCATGGTGCTTCATCTTATTTGAAAGCCTTTTCAAAAAGATCTTCAGGTATTATCAAAATGAATATTTTGACCATTTAAAGGTCTATTTCTTCTCCTTTTTAATGTAATTTGAAAGTGGCAGCTTAGAAGTTTGATCACTAGCTTTCAACTTGAATATTGGTATTTCTAGTTTGTATTTTATATCATTTACTGTTTGTTTCATTTTGATAAAATTTATCTGAATCAGGGAATAAAGGTTTAGAAAGACACCTTCACACTGTGGACTGCTTGTATCAGTTTGGTTTTAGGAGCCTGCTTGAGGCCTTGCCAATATCCACAAGTATGGATCTTTAAGGGTTCCATATGGGAAACATTAAATCCTCAAATATTCTTTTGGGAAAAATGGTAATGTGGACATTTCTGATTTTGGGCTTGCTCTCCATGTAAATTCTTCTCAGGTATCAACTAGATCGACAGGATACAAGTCACCTAAGTAGAACACATATTTGACAACACAAACAACGTACGAAGGTAGAGCAACAAATAGACAAGAACAAAATCTCTAACTATTACATTCAATATACTCAAGAATAATGAAACAGTTCTTCATATTCCATAATCATAATCAAAGATACTATACACCGAAACACAAATCAATTAAAAAACTCCAAACCTGAAGATCTAAAAGCACAAATGTATGCAGACTTCGCACATTATATACCATTGAAGGAAATACCGAGATCGTGTAGACTTTGTACATTATATAAGGAATATTTGTTGCTTACAGGGACTTCAATCTGGACCAGCATCTTCGTCACTTCGATAGCCCTAGCCCGGTTTTGACCCGGAAATGAAACTACCGGGAGTGCCTCTATGTGGTTAAACCAGTACAATAATGTAATGATGGGTAACGTGTGCTACTGGTGCTTTTCGACTTGAGGCCAGATCTCTTTACTTTGTATATGGAGGAAACAATGGAGTTTAACGGGATCGACAGAACCCTCGAAATGATCAACTCGGCCGAGGCCGAACTGCCCGATGATCTGTCGACTCCTTCGCCCCCCCCCCCCCCTTGGCCTACATCAAGAAACCCCCCCCTGAAATAAAGAGCCCTCCCCTCTCTCCAACTCAAGCTCCCCGGCGTTTAGATCTGTTTGTGACGAGTGAACACATAGACGCAATTTTAAGCCAAGGATTCTTATGGAGGGTACAGGAAGCTACTCGATCTCGATACGGAAGGGCCCTCAGACCATACCTGATGCGCGATTGAAGCCCCCGCGCTCATACAAAGCTTTAGTAATATAATGTGACATAGCATTATAAAAGTTTTTCTTTTTTTTTATATAACATAATGCAATTTTTTTTGAAGTTGGTCAAAATGGAAACATAAGTTGCTCGAAATTTCGACCAAAGCAGGCATAGAATTTTTATTTTCGACCAACACGGGAATCAAAACAAAAAAAAAAAGAATCATAGCTTTAGTCGAAATTTTTGGTAGAAAAACAAGTACAAATGTACTAGTGATCGTGCCTCATCCTTGCCCAAAAGTATAGCTTAAGATCAGTATACATCTTCTTGACAATAGGATGTGCGGAATACGGTGCATGACATGCTTTTGACAAAAACAAAGTACAAAGATCACTAGACCAAGTGTCGTAGTAGTCCATCAAACTCCAACAAGTAGCCTAAAAACCTCCCCTCAAGGGTACGTCCAAACTTGATCTTCGCCCATACCACCTGATACCAAGTGTCACTAGGCAAAGACTCCAAGACACGACCTCACAAATCCACTCCCAATGAAAACATTGATACCTCATGTTGTCTCCTACTCAAGGCCTCTGCGATGACATTATCCTTCCCTTTAATGTAGTGAACATCAAAGTCATATTCACACAAGAACACCATCCAATGATATTGTCATACATTCAAGTTTGACTGAGTAAAAATATAATGCAAACTCCTATGATCGCTATGCAACTCAAACATGTGTCCCAAAAGAAAATGCCTCCAATGGACAAGGGCATGCACCATGACCACAAGTTCCAAATCATGGGTGGGGTAGTTAAGCTCATGGTCCTTGAGTTTTCTAGACTCGTATTCAATCACTTGACCATCCTGCATCAACACCACACCCACACCTTCCAATGAAGCATCTGTGCAAACCATGAAATCACATATAGGATTAGGTACGGCAAGTACTAATGCACTAGTTAAACACTCCTTAAGAGCATTAAACATTGCCTCACACTGTTCTAACCAAACAAATTTCTTCCATTTTTGCTAAAGAGAAGTGATGGGATGAGCCACTTGTGAGAAGTCCTTCACGAAGCGATGATAGTAACCCGCCAATCCCATGAAACTACAAACTTCTGACATTAGTGGGTACCGACCAATCCATGATATCATGAATTTTCTCAAGATCCATTGCAATACCATCCCTATGATGATGTGTCTCAAATACTTCACCTTTGACTAGAAGAACCCATATTTACTCAATTTTCCATACAATTGAGGGTCTCTTAAGCACTACAATACTTGATGCAAATGGACTTCATGTTCCTCAATAGTCTTTGAATAGATCAATATGTTATCCAATAACACGATGACACATTGATCGAGGCACGTGCGAAATACTCCATTCATCAAACTCATGAACATCGATGGCACATTGGTTAACCCATAGGGTATAACCGTGAACTCATAATGCCCATACTATGTATGAAAGTTGTTCAATGAATGTCAGCCTCCTAGATACAAAACTGATGGTATCCCAAATTAAGATAAATCTTTGAGAACACCCGTGCTCCATTCATCTGATCAAACAAGTCATCAATCCTCGACAAGGGATATTAGTTCTTTACGATCACCTTATTCAACTACTGGTAGTCAATGCAAAAGCACAATGTTCCATCTTTCTTCTTCATAAAGCTGACTAGTGCACCCCATGTGGATACACTAGGATGAATATGGCCCTTGGCCAACAAATCCTCCAACTACAATCTGAGCTCACTCAACTCCAGAGTAGTCATGCCATAAGGAGTTTGTGAAATCGGCTCCACTCTCGGTACAAGATCAATCCAAAAAAAATGTCACACTGTGGTGGCAAACTAGGTATCTCCTCAAGAAACACATCTAGATACTCACGAAGGAGTGGGTAATCATCAAGTGTCACCATATTACTTTTAGCTTCCTCAAGATCACTAACAGAAACAAGAAACAACTGACAACCCTTCCACACACTCCACTTCTATTAATTAGCTGAGATCATCTGAAGTGAGACTAGCCTCTGAACCCCTACAAGTTCCACTTGCCCACCTATGTCATCAACACATTGTACCATCTTATGGCGGCAATCTGTATTTTCCTGATAGGTGGCTAACCAATCCATGCCCGACATAATATCATACGATCCCAGAGGTAGGATGCAAAGATCCACTGTGGTGGTGAAGGTACCCAAATACAAACTACAACCACAAACTAAGGAGTCTATAGCCACTTTAGATCCTATAGCTAACTCAACCTATCACCTACTGACTTGAAATACTACCACTAGCCCACATCATTGAACAAGAGATGGTGAAATGAAAGAATCTGAAGCACCAGAGTCAAACAATACTAAAGACGTAATACCATACAATGTACCTATAGCCTCAACTATTGTACCTTGATGCTCAGCTTGACAGTTGTCAACTGCCACAAATATTTGATGATTTCTTCCTACATCTCCCATGGTAGGCTCCGATCTAGCTACACTCTTACCATGTCCTGAAGATGGTTTGGTAGAGCACTCAAAAGATTTATTGCCAAGCTAACCACAAGAATAATAGTTTCCCTTGAAGTTGGAACGTGTTCCACAACCACCCAGAGTAGCACTAGAATAAGGTGCACTACCCTTGCTAGAGTTTTCTTAAAGGAGGGTGGTCCTTCTGAGATTTCTTCCCATGGATTTGGTATTGTCCCTTCCCTCCTGTGGTAATTGAACTCTGCTCCTCCTTTTGAAAGTAACACTGGTGGCATCGCCCACTACGTTTACTGCCACCTTGAGAAGGTAAGAATTGGGCTTGAACCTTTCTAGAAGACTGAGTGAACTAGGCATCCTGCCTTGAAGTTCGTGCACCTTAGTTCTGAGAACCCGACCTGCTACTGAACTCCCTTTCCACATTGCTCTCTATGATCTTTGCCTTCTCAATGACAAGTGCAAGTGTCCTTGATTGGTGAGAACGGACATTCCGAGTGATAGAGTCCCCAAGGCCCCTAACAAAATGTTGAGTGATGAGTGCCTCATCGTGCCTATAGCTCGAGTACTATCTCAACCCAAGGAACTTCTTCTCATACTAATCTACTGTAATGAAGCCTTGCTTAAGCTCATAGAATTCATCAATGCGAGCCTCACGATACTATGGCGATAGGGATTTCTCCTTGAACCTCTCCTCAAATATCTCTCAAGTGAGATCCACTACATTGATATGAAGCCTATCGTTCTCTATATCCCACCAAATGGAACCATGTTCCCTCAACTGCATGATTGCGCAATGAACCTTCACGTTGCTTCCATAAGGTAGTAAGGAGAAACAATGCCCCATATCAAGTAACTAGGTGTCAGCCTTGAGTCCTGTCCCCTGGCCATCAAAAAGTGGTGGTTTGGACCTCTAAAGTTCTTGTATCATTTCAACCTAAGTAAAATCATCAATGTCATTACGACCACGACCTCTCTATTGGTGCCTTCTACCACTAGGTAGTGCACAAGAATGTTCTCATTCATGCTTCTCCTCTCTATGCTCTGATTGATGGGAATATCCATGATGAGATCCCTCTTCCTAGTTATGATCTTGTCAGTGTTTCTCTATTCAAGGGCCCAACCGAGTAAAAATCTATTGCAGCATTGACATCAATGCCCCAATGCCATTCTGATTATTATTACCTTTTTCTCCCCCACCATATTGTCATTCCTCCTCATAGTGTTCTTCCTCTTGGACCACTTGTTGGTTACCACCTTGACCACCAGACCTACGTGCAAGAGGCATCACTATGGAAGCAACAAGATAAAGTTAGAAATATCCATCACAAATGTAAGAGACACAAGCATGAACCAACAAGATATCACAATATCAAACATATAATAGCAATCTACAATAGAAACACAAACATATTGGAAGCATAACACACAGATCCCAATGTTGTAACATGGGCTTTGATAACAGATGTAATGCCCTGCCCAGAGATCCTTGGAACAATTATTAATATAAGCCAAGATTTCTTTTTAAAAAAAAGTATGGATGCACATGACATACAACATACAAGGATCACACAGATTGCAATACAAGACTAAACAAACATCCAAACACCAATGGATCTCCAAATGCGACTACCAAAATGACACGACCAACTAAAGAATGAATAAAACTAAAACTTCAACAAAACCTAAAATCTCTAAACTATAAAGACAAGGAAATATAAGAAAACCCAAAGGGTACTAGAAACACTAATTTACATTTTTGAAAAACTTGAGTACACACCTCCTATTTTTCGTGCGAGGACAACAGATTTACAGATTCATGTGTGAGGATGTGCAACAAGCCATGCAAGAAACTGCTCTCCGCACAAGGAAGTGCACCAAACAACGCAAGGAAGTGCTTGGCCCAATAGCTAAGGCACCCCAAAAGTGGTGTGGGCTTTCATGTGAGAAAGTGCCAAAGGCCATGGGAGAAAACCCAACACACCATGCGAGATCTTGAATTCTCGCACAAGAAAGTACAATTTCGCGCAAGAATCCAAGACAACACACTAGAAACCAAAAAGAGGAAAAGCCAAGGAATGAAGTTTTCTCCACACTAGGGAGTACCTAATCCAGATATCAAGGAAAGACACTAGATCAAATAACCGAAAGACAGAAAACCAAAATTTGAAACTAAACATGTAAACAAAGCAGTAAAGGGAAAACAACATCGCAGTGTGCATAAGCAACATCACAATGAACTAAAACAATGAACTAAACTAAAACAATGAACTAAGTGAATGGTTCCTCCCAACCGTAATAGCATCATGAGACCTCAAAGGTCCTAACCATCCCTCACATGTAACATTCCAAATTGCCAACCAGATTATCAGAGTTGTCTTATGAGGATGTCACTACTAAAACATACTACAACATAAGAATAAGGAAATCTAACATGTTAAAACATAAAGCATAAGATAATCCTACAAATCAAACTCATCATCTCACATATGCTAAATATCATAATACAAGAATGTGTCAATTAAACTAATTCATCATCTAACATGATATCCAAGCATTCCAATGAAAGCATAAAACACAAGATGACATACTCTAGACCCTAAAGTACCAAGTGTAACAACAAGCAATGGTCATACTAGAATAAGGAACTATCTCTATACACCGGTCCCCAACATTGGTGAAGGTAGCTACGCCTCCCAACCATGTGAAACTCATAGGTCCACTCCCGTCGTGCTGATGGAGATAATGATCCAACCACAAACACACCAAAGAAAACATTCATGGTTATCACTCATACCAAACAGTAATGATGATTGAAACCAAGACCATGCAAGAATACAAGTACAAAAGGTCTTAAAGTCAAACATTGTATGGGTAACTATGTAGGGACTCTTGGTGGAGAGTTGGTAACATGCTAACAAAATTTTCACCTCGGTATTCCCTCAGGAGGATGACATGCTTTGTCTGTGGCTTAATTGCATGGACTATGTATCACTAACCATTCCCCTCAACACCACCCTCAGGAGGTTGACTTTTGCAGCTTTATCTTGTTTAATTCTCTAATAGTTTTTCTTTGGTAATCACTTAATTAGAAACCTCCTAACACCAACCTAGGCTAGGACACCACTGATGTGTTAAAAGCCCATCCATTGACCTTACTCTACATACCCATACTCATCACACGATGAGTGCTCGTAGGCATGCATATTCCCAACCCAACCCCAAATGAACATATCTCCACCAAAATACAAATGGGAGATTAGACCTCACATGTCACTTGACAAAGGCACGCGCACATGTTTGCATGTGGCACACCACCATCATGAAGATCAGACACAATGGCTGGATGAGAACACACGCAAAAATAACACTCAACCAAATAACAACTCAGGAGGACGGATGTGACATGCATCCCAATGCAACATAAAAAGTGCAACAATGATCTGAAAATCATCCTACAGATGATCCAAGTCCACGATCAATATCATGCCAAGAAAACTTGAGAAAACTGGGTGGCACACAAACTGAGGTGAAAACTCCAAAACTTGAAAACATCAAAAATAAAATCCATTTGGTCTTTGGGCACAAAAGCCATGAAATCCAATAAAATTTGGGTTCGAACACCATATGCAAAAATGACCAGCATAACGGTTTGAAATCCCAAACCCCCATCCCAAAAATAGCGAAAAAGTTCATACCCGACCAATTGGGCAAAACCAACAAATAGAAACAGAGGGGAATACTAGTTCTCAGCCTCCAAACAAACAACTACAAAAAAAAATACAGAATATGAGCTGAAACAAGAAAATGAAAGAGCCCTACTTGATAGCAAAAGGGGTTGATACCGAAAATAACAAAATAAAATAAATCGCCCACTAAAACTGGCAAAAGTTACAGCAAAGCAAGGTCTACCCAAGCCAGATCCAATGAGACTGACCTTGCAAAGATCCTACGCCCACGGCTCTCACAATGAATAAAAATGTGATCCTCAAGAAGAGGATTCTGAAAAAAGCTCTCAATTTTGTATTTTGCAAAAGTGAGAAGTGAGGAATTAATTTCCTCTTTCAATACTTATTCACTTTTCGAGTGAATAATCGATTAGGACAAATAACTAGCCAACCTAGTTAAACCCCGAATTGACCCAAATGAAAATAGACTATTCCTAGAAATAGGAATTTGTCTATGGAAAAGCTGCTAGAAATTAAATTCAAGAAAATTTAAAGCCTGAAAACCCAAAAATCACAGAAATTCCTTAACAACTTTCGTGACAATGAGAACTGCTAAATGAACAGACACACTCACTAGTCTAGTCACATAATGCAAATGATTCTGGATTTAATCCAATCACCAGAAGGTTTAATTAAACAATTAAATAAGGATATGTCGACCATAGAGGGACGACATTGGTAAAATATGAATAGCTTAATTACTATCTTCAAGTGCCACTACCAGGGATATAAATCTTGCACACTAAAGCACATGATCAAGTGCAATTGCATATAATATCATAGTCGAAGTAGTAAATGCATTAAATACCCAAATTTAACATTTACTCAATTATACTTAAATAACCCATTTACATCACTCACGTTTGCATTTAAAGCATAATGAAATAGGAATGAAGTAAGTCATCATAGCATAAATCTACATATAACCAAAATACTAGATAACCTGATATCATCATAAACCTACTATCATCTCAAAATGGCATCAACATGCAAATATGATAAATTGATCAACATAGTAGTATAGTATCTATGATACTAAAATCAAAGTATAACATTCGACTCTTAGATCATCTCAAATGAAACATAACAAGAGTATCAAGTATCTCTCGAATCAAAATATAACAAGGTATAGACTACAAACACAAGAGGCACTACACGTCTCTTTGATATTCTATTTTAAAGATGGTTAACTCCATAATTTTTTTATTTTATTTATTTTTGTTTCTAATAAGCTAAGTAATAATGTTGTGTCTCTTATATCATAAAATTATACAATTGAAGTCAAATGAAAATCTAAAAAAAATCCTCTTTAGTTGAGGAACGAGATTGAACATATATCATCAAAATTCTTGTTATCAACTTATTTGTACTTATCTTAGAACTAATAAATTGTAGGTTTAGATGGGTTGTGATCTCATCTTAGGGTATTATTTTAAATGCATTGCATATATATAATATATTCTAGAGGATAGTGATGCATGATAATGTCTAAATAGCAAACTAAAATGTATATCTTATCAAGGCGGACACTTGGATATATATATATATGTGTGTGTGTGTGTGTGTGTGTGTGTGTGTGTGTGTGTGTGTCTATATATATATATATATATATATATATATATAATCTAGAGGATAATGATGCATGATAATGTCTAAATGACAAACTAAAATGTATATCTTATCAAGGGGGGCACTTGGTTCTTTTTCAAACTTATCTTATTTATTTTACATTTTAGTTTGTTGAATAGCCACCATAGTGATGTGTAAGCTTACTACTATATCATGCATGTGCCTTCTCTCTCATAAGATTTGATCTCACATTATTCTAGAGATTTCTCTTAAAGTACAATTTTTTTTTAGTTTCATACGTATAGAAATAAAATAGTTATTTCTAACATATTAGGTTAACAAATAATATTCTATTGGTATAAATAGTACTCTTGTTTTCAATGCTAGTGCTAATTAGATACATCTTTTCTTCTTTTCCATTTATTACACACAAACATACAAATTACTAATATTTTGTTTCCAAGCCATAGATTACTATATTTTCACAATTTAATGAGAGACAAATGTTACTATTAACAACTTCAAGGAAAGAGCTCAATCAAACTAGTAGGAGCATGAAGAATATTAAACAACAATTTGAAATGACTACTTTTTGACCGTTGAGCACATAATAAATCTCCACCATTCCTCTTTAATACTTGGAAGCAAGAACACTTTAAGTTGAATAAGGTTGGTAGCTCGCAAGCTTCGTGCCTCACTGGGTTGCCTAGCATGTCTGAACCCTCCATCAAAAAAAAAAAATATGACAAAAATTTATCATTAAAGAACTTAAGATGTACGCAATTAACTTTTAGTGCCCTTTGGCTAGCAACTCTTAAAATACAATTATATAATTAGCCGATAGGCTTTCCCATTAGAGTTCACTCCAAGCAGAATTTGTCTCACGCTGTAAAGTTTTAGCCGATAAATGGTTTCAGATCGTAAATAGTTTTCCGGTCATTTTTCGCGCTTTCTTCAGTGCTGCAGAGACAATAGCCTTAATTTCTTTGACGATGCTAAAGTGTACGCCAATGGTAGAGCGAAAGAAATCACGTGGCAGGCCATCCGCGAGCTAGGTTGGAAGCGATCTGACCTAGTCATACCGAGGAAGCTCTTCTGTGGGGTCCCCAGCCCAAATGACAAGGGGCTTTCAAGGAAGCATATTATTGAAGGCGCCAAGGCTTCTCTCAAGCGCATCGATATGGAGTACGTGGATGCCCTATATTATCATAGGCTTGATGCATCCACTCCCATTGAGGAGAAAGTCAGGGCCATGAATTATATGATTGACCATGGCTAGGCTTTTTACTAGGGTACCAGCGAATGGAGCACTCAGCAGATCACTCAAGCTTGGGAGATTGCCAAGAGACTTGATATGGTTGGCCCCTGTGTTGAGCAGCTTGAGGTTGTTGGGATCAATTCACTATTTTCCAAATCTAAAAGTTTCAAGTTGGAGAAATCAATAAGACAGGGCTGCCCTTAGGACAGCCCTTTTTGTCTGCGCGTCAGATGCCCTCCACTACCTCTTGAGCGATTTCACTCCCCTTCTTTAGATGCATTAGCATTCTCCATTAGGAGAATCTAATCAACAGTCAGTTTGCAAATGAGACTGCACTCTTTGTGGAATTGAAGGAGAATAGCGTGGATGCTTAATGAGAAAGCATAACACATTCTATTTAGCTTCTTGAGCTAAGTTGTCTAAATCAATCATGCTAATTTGGAGTGATAAGCCTCCTCCCTGGTTCTCTAAATATAAGCTCAATATTGAGGGGACCCTTCCAAACAAGTAAAGATATATTGACATTCCTTTTGCTCTTGATCCGTGTCCCAAAGGGATGTTGATTCGGATCGAAGGGAGAATAGATAATAAGCTTAGTAATTGTAATACCTTTCTGTAGGAGGCGAAGGGAAATTGTGCCAGGAGATACTCTAATTTTATATTTTGTAATATTTGTCTGTAGGCTATATTGCGGATACCAATGCAATGGTATTCAAAAGCAAATTAGGAAACGTCTTTGGCTAGATAGAAAAGGCAGAAGTAAGAAAAAGTTGTAGACACACGGTGTAGCATTAGTTACATTTGCATTTGACTAACAAGAAGAGAAGAGTCTGAGATTATGCCCACCTTAATTGAATCAGAACGGAATGAGATTTCATGCCCTGCAACAGAAATGGATGGCTGCTGGTAATTTCTTCAGACTATCTATTTGATTGCACGAAAAAGATGAAAAACAATGCGCAGGGTTGCATTGGACTTTGGATCATCTGGTTTCCCCCTTAATACATGCCAGTTGCTCACCTTTTAAGTTTTTCCCGTCCATGTACACCCTTCTGCAATAGTCATTCTTAGCATGGCAGGCCCCTGTAATTTGAAATCCTTGCTGAATTACTTGCATTTTTCTTTACAATTTTTCTTTTGGTAGCCTCTCGATTGGATCCGTGTGCAATTTCTGGTGTCAATGGTTCTACAGTTGGAAAAGTAGGTTTTGTATAAGTAGCACGAGCAGTCTCATACATAGAGCCCCTACTATTTTAAGGTTCTGGTGACAGAGCTTGATACGTATCATATAACCTTCAATTATCATACTGTAAATCATGTAACCTTCAATGACTCACCGAGGTCTGTCAAATCACCTTCCTCTTGGGGATTAAAATTTGAGAAACAGAGACTACAAATAATTGAACTATGGGATACATGTGTTTCCATAATTCATATAAGAACTCATTTCTTACTTTAGCCTCCAAGTAAGTCATTGCCCTTTCTTAATACTATAATCTCTTCCCAATACTTAGATGAATATTTGTGATGTATTCTAGTTATTTAATATGAGACCTACTTGTGAGTTTTGTAGCATTAAAGCTCTCGGGCGTGAAAGAAATATGTTGACTAGGCAAATGGTGAGAAATGTATTTAATAATTCGACACAAACTGTGTTATAAAAATGGGGTATTGCTCTTAATACAAAGCAGAGGAAGTGCAAGTGAACATATATTCAAGATATGGATCTTATCCAGAATAGTGTAAATCTAGTTGCCAAGCTCATGCACCTTGGAAACCAAGGCAAGTTTCAAAAGATGACGTTTGAGTTCAACTTTACAGTCCTAAAGAATAATCAGATGAATTGGTGACATGAAAAGTCCTTCCAACCATATCAATAAAAAATCATTATAACTCCAACTATGCCTACATTACCTTCAATTATACAATATTAATCCTAACTTCAACAAAGCCAAATTTCAAAGTCCATAACTTGTCAAGCGAACATTAAATGTTGTTAGAGCCTGAAATCTTTTTCAATCACACATAATTGCACAAAAAACTTCAATGCAAAGATTGATGTGTTTGTTTCAGGAAGACAATTGACATTTTGTATGCCTCCACCCTGTTCATTAACTTGGAAACCCCACTAGGATGGTCGATGGCAAGTTAGGATGCAACTAAAAATAATCTCTCACAACCACAATTGTCTAAGAAATTCACTTGTATAAAAGATTCAATGTCAAATTTAGAAAAGTTCAAGATGTCCACGTAGATGAAAAATGACACATCATATTTGCAAACTAATCTATAGCCATGTGGTGACACATAACTATCAACTGCATATTGTTACAATTGAAAGTGGGCATTTTGCGCACATTTGTGATTATTCAGTTTAAAAGAAAACGCATTTATGATTGCATATGATTTTGTGAAGATACATTTATGATTAATTGTAATAATTTCAAATTTGGCATTTGATCATGGACTTTTTTTACTTTTAATTGAACTGAGGGCAAAAGATCATATTAAAGTTCATTTGTATAGCGAGTGGTGGTGTAGTTTTTAATCATCATTTTGTAGGTGGGGTCAGATATAAGATGGTGTGACGACAGTGGCTATGCAACTACTAAAATCAAAAAGTGTACAAAGGGGATTCCAGGGACTTAGTTTATTTTTCAAAAATAGTCCCTTATGGCTACATAGCCATTATGAGACTCAAAAGAATCAATATTTGGGAAATGCCACTTTTTTAATAATTTAAAAAAAAAAATTCATTTATAGACAAAATGGAAGTCAGAAAATTGAAAATGACATTAAAAGAACTTGATATCCACGTTCTTTTAATTTCATTTCATTATGAATGCAAAATTAAAATACATTTATTGTTGCTGAATTTTTTTCTTTGTGTCATTACACATATTAAATAATGATTATTTATCATGAAATTAAAATTTGAATAATTTACTTTCAAAAAAGATCTCTTTTGCTTTAATACTGACTTAAATGAAAAAATATTAATGAAAGTTAAAAAAATTGCACCAAGCGATCTTATTTGCTTATCCTTTTTCTTACATTCTTATAGATTAAAATTAGGTATACGGTTTCCTCTAGCCAAATGTATTTCCATATATAGGTTTTTCTTTCCTATTAAAATAAATTTTAAATTTTAAATTTACTAAATATTTTGAATCAAAATATTCAAAATTATAAATTCACTCCATTATACTTTATTTAAAATATATCACTTCCATATTAAACTTTTGTTATCGTATCTTATATCTTTTATCTTATACTTATCAGTGTAATGGAAAGTTTTTTAAAATTGTGATTAAGTTTAGTTTTCTTTGATTTATATACTTAAATATTTGAATGTTATTTTATTATTTTATAATTTTATTACTTTTATAAGATTTTTTTTTTTTTTTTCCATCAAATTGTTGCATTTCATCTTTCTTGTATTCTATTGTCAACTTCTCCTCTTTCTTGACATTAAGGGTGAAAAATGTAAAATACAATGCTTTTAATATGTAACTATTTTATCCCAATGAAATCCAAGAAAAATGTGCTTTCTTTGTTCAAGATTCAGATTAATTTTTATCCATTGTTGTTTAAAAAGTAATATCAGTTTTGTACTCACTTGGTTTTATGCCCATTTCATTTGTGTTTACATATACAACATTTTCTAATGTTGGTACAATTGACATTTACACAATATTATATTTGCCCATTTCATTTGTGTTTACATATACAACTTTTTCTAATATTGGTACAATTGACATTTACACAATATTATATTTCAGAAATCATTAAAATAGTATAGGTGACAATTTACACACTATTATATTTTGTTGAATATTGCTTTCACTTGTGTGACCTATCCGAGTTAATTCCATTTAGTACTATACATGTTATTGATTTTTTTTTCAAATTTAACATTTATTTTGGTTTTCTAGGTTGTGGCTAATTTTGCCCAACCTTTCCTCCAGTAATAGATTAGAGTTGAATACTCTACAACCAGGGTTTAATGTGTCTGTCAATTGGAATGTGCATCCTGTAACGCCCCGCTCGGGAACCCAAGAGAAATAAACCTAATATGTTACAATGTTTACTGAACTATTTTTTTTTTAAAGTTTAAACAACATCAAGATAACATTAATGCAGAAGCAATAAGAACATACATATCAAATACACATTTGCAATTACAGATACAGTTTCAATTCCTCAAGGATTCATTTATGTTGAGTCACATTTAATAATTTTAAATTAATTAGTTTAAGTTCCAAGTACAATGTCTCAAGATCATAAAGAAATAACAGATACATAATCGCATAAGCAAATGCATAAGTATAAACAATACAGTGAAAGTACATCCAATCAATAACATCCACTGCACATGTTGCAGGGTATGTGAGAAAAGATACAATACATCAGAATACATGATAACATATATACATCATCTGAAAAGAAGTCTCTGAGATAAGAAATAAGAATGATAAAGGTACATCTTCTGCAACGAACATCCAACAGCTGGCAATGTGAAGGGGAATCCAAATGGTAAGAAGACACTACCTCCCGACTGCGTGGTTACCTAGTCAGGCTTCCACTCCCACCGTGCAGGGAAGATAATGAATGATCCACATACGGCTAATCAAACATAAAACATTCCTAGGCAAGGTACCCTTAATAGCCAAAACTACCTCAAAGGTAACACATGCTACTCAAGAAGATAAAATAATCCAAAAGTAAGACCACTCAATCCAATACCAACAGCTCATAACCAAACATCATTCACAAACCAAGTATAAACCAAATACCAAGATCATAAGATAAACTCAACGAAAGATAATCACCTCAAGTCAAAAACCACATATCAAGAGTACATCATCCATGAATCACCAATCATCCTCAATGAAAGTAATAACCATAAGAAACACATCCAATAATAAGTACACCACCAGAGGCACACAAAATCCACAAAGATCTACAGAGGAGACTCAGGCTACATACTAGGGAGTGTCATCACAATGCTGCTTGAGTTACCCTAGGCTGATCTCTTAATGGACCCCGGACCCTCAAGCATTGAGTTACCCTGGACTGGTTACTCTGAACCCCGGACCCTCAACATCACACATATGGAAACCAGAAAGCCCTCTCAAGAAGACGAGGCACTCATCTCATTCTCATCCTTAGTCTATACAAGCACTCAAGGCATGGGTAGATCAAAAATCTCTAACTTATCTTTTTAGTGTGTTTTCCCCCCAAAAGTTTTAATTACTAGATTATCACTTATTACATAACTTGCATTAGGTTACCCTGGCACTGACCACTTTGGGTCCCGGACCCCTATGCAAGCCACTCCCAAGTCACGTACCTAGACAACTTCTCCTAAGCATATAAAAACATAGTTGTGTCCCATACCACAACACCCATAAAGATCAAACTCGGTTCCTTAACATGCAACCTGATAACAAGATGGTTCTGCCATCCAAGAACACATAAAAGCTCCACAAGATAAACCTCATAAATATAATCTCCAATATAAATCACAAAACACATCATGACATCCAGCCACATAAATGGTATAAAAGAAATCTGACAAAGCCTCTGGTGTACATCCTAGACTGGTCAAACTAGGTCAACCCCAAAATCCACAAGTAAAGACAATACATAGAAAACAGTACAATTTCATAGTCTGGGTTTGATTTGAAAAGACATAATAAAGTCAAAAGTAAAGTTTCAATTTTGTGTTCAATGTACGTTTCAAGTGTAGGAGATTTTCGGTTTATTCCACCCAATAACTCATTCATTTATTCAACTTAAATATGTAAAATTACCATCATAATAAAAGTCATTTCCTAGTAGAATAATCTAGAAATAATCGTTTTATTCCATTTAGGTTATTAAAAGAAAATAACGGTTCATTGATTTTAAATAAAATAACCATAATTTTAATAAAATCAATATTATTAAATATGATAAATTAATAATTTCATTAATTAACTCTTATCGTTAATAAATCCTAATTAAATCAAATTTAATTAGATTAATTAATAATTAATAAAGTTATTTAAATTTATTTAATTACAAAACATTAATATAAATTAATAGTAAAATTATTAATAAATAATTATATAATTTAATAATACAAAATGTTATTAAATTACAATGTAAATTCATTACAATCTAAATTAAATAAATTTTAAAAAGAATTAAAATTTATTAAAAATGAAATACACTTATTTTGACATGTTTAAAGGCCCGTCGGCCTGGTACCTGCGACAGCAGGGTACCCTACTGCGCGCAGCAGCAGAGGTACCGGCTGCTGCAACCCATTAAAGCCGACAACGAGTACGGGGGGGGGTAATATCCCCACCCTCTGCATTATATATATATTTTTATTTATTAAAATAAAACTTTTAAAATTTGTTTGCAATTATTAATAAATTCAGATTTATTTATTTAAAATAAACTTCTAATTATATTTCCAATTATATATAAATCTAGTTTCCATTTTATTTAAAATTTCTGTAATAATATTTTAAATAAATAAATATTCTTTTTTCCTTTTACTTTATTTTATTAAAATTTATGATATTTATTTTAAACAAACTCCACAATTATATAATTGTGTGTGTGTGTGTGTGTGTGTGTGTGTGTGTGTGTGTGTGTGTCACATTATTAATCTGATAGGAAAACTAAGTTTAATTATTCGAATTTATAATTTATAATTTTCTTTTTATTTCAAATCCTTTCTCAGATTAATATCGTTCTTAAAGTCTATTAGAAAAATGACAACATTTATCTTCTAAATCTCAAACTCGATTTCAAAACCCAATAGATTATTGTATTTGTTGGATTTCTTATTAAATCTTATTCTTATTAAAATACAACCCTCTAAAGTAAACTCAACGATGTATCCATCTAAGTCCATGTACAGATATTTCTCAATCAAGAACAAATATTTGCATACCAGGAAAACAACACATGCAAAAGACACGGAACAGATAGAAGTTTGAAAAGCGAAAACTACTATACAATTAAATCACAAGATCCTACCTGGATCTGATGCTAACCTCGGACAACTAAATGCAAATTCCTACCGCAAGCAAAATCTTTCAAGCCATGTAAAATTCTTTTCTTTCTAAACCCTTCGAGTTGCTCTCCATAAACCTGTGTGTGCCCTGAAAACCTGTGTCCCCAATAATGACCCGAAAACCCTCTAATATAGAATCTAATTACCTTTTAGGGTTTCTGTCTCCACAACTCTAAAATTACAATTATTTAATTTAATTAATTCGTTCATGCACAATTAATTTTCTTTTTAATTAAGATATTCTTTTATTATTCCTTCATGCACTTAAGTGACTCATTAAATTACTTTATTTAACTTTCCACTTTGACTTTGCTTTTAAAGTTAATTTATAATTTTAATCTCATGCGCACTTTATTAAAATATCTTAATCATGTGCACATATTTTATCTTTTAATTAATTTTCTATATTTTAAACTCATTCACGCATCATGCAAACTTAAATTTTTTTTCATAAATTAATATCTTTTCACTTTTTAATTTATTTTTGAACGTTTTAATTTGATAAATATTTATTAACTTAAATAATAATAATATTTAGCATTTATTTAAAAATGAACTCTAAATATATTATTATTAAATTAAATAAATATTATCACGTTCTAAATTTATTCTTAAAACTTTTATCTTCAAATTCAGTTTTTTTTATTTAATTAATTTCTCAATTAATTAAATATAATTAAATATTCAAAATATCATAATAATTTTCCATTAAATTAAATCATTAATTTAATCTTTTAATTAGACTTAATTAACAGAAAATTCGTCAAAGACTCACAAAACAACATACGCACAAAATACTCACGGGTTTAAAAAGGGTAGACAGTTTGTTACGAGTCCTCCTTGCAGGACAAGTATTTTAGGCTATGGTTAGGATTGGAATTGATCATTATCTTCTCATTCTCACCATTTGAGTATTTGTAATAGGGCACACTCATCCTGGCAATTCAGGGAAGTCGATGCCCGGTACCTGCATCCTGCATAAAAGACGAGCATGTACATGTATATAATTATATCTAAACTAAACAGGCAATGGCAGAGAGTGGTTCATCGTGTAGATCCCGACTAGCAGGTGACTACAACTCCCTCCCTTAACCACATCAAACACGTCAGACAGAAAGATAAAACAACACACGCACCATACACATGCAAGTATGGGGTAAGTATAAAAATCACAAATCTAAGATCAAATGCATACATGTAATAATGCATGTCTATCAATACAACATAATCATCATTAAAGACATCATGTTAACATTGTTACGAAAGAAAACACATTTACTAACTAGGAATCATCAAAACATCATTAACATCTTGTGAAATGAAATCAACTAAACAATTATAACCGATATATTTGTAAGTCAAGACATGAAATAATATCATAGTATTATAAATCCAATATCTCTAAAACTAATCAATGCATAAAATTAGCTTAAAAGAATTTGACAATGATAACAGAAATGCGAACTAGGGGTAGGCACTACACATCCTCAAACTGAAATCCAAAATCAAGTATGCCAAGTTAACTTTTGAATGCTTTAAAAAAATTTCTAATTATAAATTTAATAAAAATGACTCATATCTACTTCCTCTTACCAATTAATCTCATTTTCCTTTTATTTTCTACTTAGTAGACTCCAATTATTTTTGTATTTATAGTTAAACAAATATTTTTAAAAATGTATTCAAATCAACTCTCGAATTAGAATGTTCTACAACGTTTAAACCTCTAAAGAGATTAGTTGTGTGTATATGCTTCTATTCTATATAAAAATTTGACTATATGCTATCAATTTTACATCTCTTACATTTTTCTTTTCTAATAAAATCTATCGGCATACCCCTTGCACCTCTTTCTAGGACAAGTGCTAATAGATAATTTTTGTTAAATCAGATTGACAATCTTTCTTATCCAGAAGTCTTTTGAGGGCCGTGCCTGGACGGTGATATCTACACAACACCCAAAAATATATATTTATTAATTAATTTAAAATAGCAAAACATGATGATTACTCTAATTAATTAATAATAATTAATAATTACAGTTAAAGATACAACCCGGGTGCTGCATAGACATTCGTTGTATCGACGGATTGGTTTCTATCCGTTTTAATAAACGTGTTTAATGAATGAAATCCCTCTGTGCTCATCGTCTCGACACTTTCAATGCTCTAACATGTGGTCTCCACCTACCCTTCGATGCTCTAACATGTGCTTCCTCCTCATCTCCACCATCTCATTCATCATAGTCGTACATAATAGAATAAGATATTATCCTCCAACTAACCAAACATAATAGAATAACATTTATCTCATTATCAATACTCTATCTCGTGTTTTACATGCCGGTACTCTGGGCCGCAGGGTATACAGTAAGGATACGATTTTTGCAAATAGTGAGAAGTGACAGAACAGCTATAAAATTAGCTGTGCATGGATGCTCCATTTCATCCCAAGCCAGTTTTAAAGTCTCGCATTGAAATTGCGAAATTACTATTTAATTAGAAAGCTCAGAGGAATATTGTGAGCATGGCTTCTCCGAGCAATGAAGGAGTTCAGGAAGTCCCTGGAAGTTATGGCTTGCCCATCATCGGAGCCATTGCAGATCGCTTCGACTATTTCGTGAAGGAAGGAGTCGACAGCTTTTTCAAGAAGCGCATTGAGAAATACAAGAGCACCGTGTTCAGAGTCAATATGCCGCCCGGCCCGCCTCTGTTCCCCGATCCCCGCGTCATAATTCTGCTGGACGCCAAGAGCTTCCCCATACTCTTCGATGTCAGTAAAGTGGAGAAGAAGAATGTCTTCACGGGCGTCTACATGCCCAGCACTAACTTCACCGGCGGCTACCGGGTGCTCTCCTATTTGGATCCGTCCGAAGAAAATCACACCAAGCTCAAGAATTTCTTGTTCCATGTACTCAAAACCAACGCAAAAAAATGGTTTCCCGAGTTCGATCGCGCCACGGGAGAGATGTGGACTAAGCTTGACCAACAACTTGCCGAGTCCGGCAAGGCCGAATTTAACAGCGAGAATTTGCAAGCGTGTTTTAATTTTCTGTGCAGGTCGGTGCTGAACAGGGATCCTGCAGATTCGGGACCTGCAAGGCTGGGAACAAATGGACCAACTTATGTTCAGAAGTGGATTGGGTTTCAGCTCGCTCCCATTGCGAGCACAGGCGTGCTTCCGAAGATCTTGGAGGAGGTCACAATTCACGCGGTTCCTCTGCCGTCACTGCTTGTTCGCGGGGATTACAACAAAGTCTACGATTTCTTCTTCACGTATGGAAAAGAGGCGCTTGACGCGGCGGAGGAACAGTTCGGACTAAAGCGAGACGAGGCGTGTCATAATTTGGTGTTCAGTATCTGCTTCAACACCTTCGGAGGAATGTTCATCTTTTTCCCCAGCCTCATAAGACACATTGCAGCGGCGGGTAAGGAGGTGCACGCAGATCTGGCGGAAGAAGTGAGAGCTGCCATTAAAGAAAACGGAGGGTTGAACATGAGAGCGCTGGAGAGCATGGCGTTGGTGAGATCGACAGTCTATGAAGCGCTGAGGATCGATCCGCCCGTGCCGTTTCAGTACGGCCATGCAAAAGAGGATTTGGTGGTGGAGTCGCACGATGGGAGATATGCGGTGAAGAAGGGGGAGATGCTTGGCGGGTATCAGCCATTTGCGACCAGAGATCCGAAGGTGTTCGACAATCCGGAGGAGTTTATTCCGCGGCGTTTTATGGGAGAGAAAGGGGAGAAATTGCTGAAATATGTGCTGTGGTCGAATGGGCCGGAGACGGAGGAAACGACTGCATATAACAAGCAGTGTGCGGGGAAGAATTTTGTGGTGATGATATCACGGCTGCTGGTGGCGCATCTGTTTTCTCATTACGACCACTTCGAGATCGACCCGGCCACAACCAGCAAGGTTGTTTTTACCTCCCTCCAGAAGGCCACTTCTTAGTTCCCAGACAGTCCTATCGCTTTGATGTCTGCCTGGTTCTTCTGTGTCCCTCCACTTTAAAGAGAAAATACGCGGTTATTTGCATTTAAATTTTCAGTGATAATGATCATTCATTTCCTTTCCATGTTAGTGTACCGACTAGGGGCCACGTAAACGCTTCAGTAATTTCATTCAAACTTACGTTATATATTTTACGTTTGTAATAGTATCTGAATTCTGGATCAAATCGTTCTCCTATTTTTTAATCTCACACCAATAGTTTTATTTTATGGTAATTATTTTGGGAAACATTTTAGCATATAAGGTTAACATTTCCTTCAAAATAGGGCTGGTGGCTTCTGAATTTTTGTAAGAATATTTAATGTTTAAGAAATTTAATTCTTAAATTTAAGTAAAGTTGGCGATCTCATGAGTTTTAGAGTGACAATAGTCTAAAATTTTAAATTTATTAATTAGTTTTGGTAGAAAAATAATGCAATTGTGGACATGTAGCAACATAATTTCCTAATCTTGTGAGGCTATTTCAAGCCCTACCCCATTTTCCACTCGCTCAAATTGAGACGGCTAAAAAGTCAGAACTCCTATTTTGTAAGAAAGGATTAAGACTAAACCTTTAGAACCCCCAATTTACCTAAGCATATATCTAAATATAAACTTTCTTCAACTAAACAACCATTTACATTTGTCAAACCTAGTCCAAAGGGCCTCTAAAAATTTGAACATTGATAGATGACTTTCTCTTCTTAATACAATCATCCTCATAATCACAATCAACCAATTGAGCTACAACCCTTTAATGCATGGTAATGTTTTCAAGACTATATTTTAGTCAATTTGTTGTCAATTTTTTAAATAAATTAATAAAAAATAATAGTTAAAAATCTATTATAAACAAAATAAAAATTCTACATGACCAATTTATTTTGACAAACTTTCTAATAAATGAAGAACCTCCTTTTCTTAAAGGTACTATATATGGGCCCTTCAAGTAAACCTTAAATTCATAATGCTTTCACTTGAAGGGGACCTACAAGTGAAGGTCATCTTTTATGTATCTTCTAAACATCTATAATCTTAATATGACAATTATTTTTTCATTTTGAGTGTCCTTAAGAAATATGAACCCACAAATGAGTTCAATGACCTTACATAATTTCAATGTTTGCTATAATCCATTGCATCAATTTCATGGTCCAATATATCAGTGCTTAACCTCTATATGTGCTCAGGTAGGTTCATTATTGTTAGAATTGGTTGCTATTTTGTTTACTTTATTTAAAACCCTAGTTTATAGATCTAAGTTTTGTTTTGTTTGGTTTGGTTTTGGTTTGAATCCCTTGATTGAACTTGTTATGCTTTGTTTACATAGCTATGATCTAGTTTACAATGTGTCATGCTTTGTTTCCATAGCTCAAACCCTCTCTACTTGCCACTTTATTCCTAGAGCACAGTCTCCTTGGAAAGGCTTTCTCTATAATTAACCTTCAAATCCTTTATCAAAATTTTCTTTGAAGTATCCTATCAAAGATGGACTATAAAATCTAATATGAAAATGAATACAAAGAATCATATAAATACATCAAACTTGTTCATCTTATACTAAATTTTAAATTTGAATAAATTTTCAATTTAAATAAATTTTGAAAATTTATGTAAATACAAAATAAGTTTTTACGGTCCACTTTTGGTGTATATATATTTTTAATATAAATAAGTTTTCCATCCATATAATACAATAAAAGAAACAAAAAATTTAAAACTTAACAATATTTGATATAATAAATATGAGTACACCTCAAAATCCATATGAATCTCAATTCTCTCATGTGGAATATGCTTATGCTTTATCAAATTAATTACATAAATATATTCATAAAATCATGACAAACTATTTTCACAAACTTTCTACTAGCCATAAATATTTCCAACACAAATTCTTGCTATTCTATGCTTGTAATTAAATATAAATATCATAGCTTACACATTGAGCACACATAATACCCTCACGCACAACACTTTCACCCATCACACATCTTTTTCAAGACTATATTACAAAAAAACATAACATGTACCACACACCAACTACAATACCATATCAAATTAAAAACCAAAACTAAGTATTATTATTACTCTTTATCAAAAATAAACTAAATAAAAATAAAACACCCAACTCCATTGTGACTGTTTATATTATATATATACCGTCTTTACTAGAACACAAGAACTACTTTAACTACCAAGGATGTAGGTGTAAGAATTGTGTAAATAGTGCATTCTAAGCTATAATATTTCAGTGTTTATTAATGGCATATTTAGTGATGAATAGAGTGACCATTCATTAAATTTCTATGGTGGAGTTTGTAAATCATTATTTCATGTGTATACATTCTAAAAATAGTTTGAATATCTAAAAATGGGTTGTAATTGAAATTGAACAAACAAAATTTTGATAGAAATAACCTCTAAGTTTATAGTATTATGCAGAAGAAAGTAAGAACCAAATTTTAAAAAGAATCTTAAAGTACATTTTGAAGTAAACAACAATCAATTACAAGCTTTCAACATGTTTCATAAAGAGAAGAAATAATGTTAACCTCTTTTTGGGATTTTATGTACCTAAAATTATCATTAAAGACCCTTGAAAGTTCTCCAAAAAGCATTATAACTTCCTCAAATTGATCCTTAACCAAGCATACACCCCTAACACTCTTTAAAAACCCACTAAATTCATGTAACTATTGTGAACTTGGTCAAATATTACATTCAAATCTCCTACATTTATACTCATTTTATTCCTAAATACACTCTCTATTCTTCCTATTAGCCCTGTCATTGTCCTCAAAGTCAACAAGAAGCTCATGAGTTTCCAAGGTTGGATGTAATTGCATTTGTGCATAAAGTTCCTCTTAAATATCCCAAAAGTACATCATAATGGATTTTAACTAACCTTAAAATATATCTTTATCTCTAATCTAATTATTTCCACATGTCAAAGTAGTTATTACATTTTTCAAACTATCATTCTTCTAACCAATCTATAATTGTCAATTGTGTTTTCCTTCGCCATAATCATGGCTACTTGATTATTGCACTTCTTTATGATAGGTGAACTATGTCCTCTATCATGGTGACTATTTTATTTATTTTTACATGGGCAAAAGTATAAAGCTATGTCACCTTCTAGGTTGACTTATCAGAACTATTGAATTTGAGTATTTCTATCTAAAATTCAATTTTGTTCAAACATATGATCTAGATAAATTCATTCTAGGTAAGTTGTATACGGTCTCACACTTTTCCAATTGGAAATGTTTATTAAATGCATGTTTTATACTAGTTTGTATCCAATTACTAAAGAAATAAAATTATTTCAGAAAAGTGGTGTTTCAATAACTCTTACTATTTTATTATTATACTTTTTTAATAACATATCAAGACCATTTTATAGAGCTCAGAGTCAAGAATATTCTCATATAGGGTTTATAGTGTTTTAATTAGATATAGTATATTATAATTAAAAAATTCTACAAGCGCGTATTTTAACACTCGAAAAGATATCAATTTTGAGAAAGAAAAAAATAGTAAATCATGTCAAAAAAAATTAAAAATTATATGACATTCTAGAGGATAGAGTCCTCTTCAAGAATGTGTAATTTTTCTTCTAGTTAGAATAGATTTTTTTTGAAAAATGTGGTAGGAGATGAAAACTATTGATTTAAGGTGAGTTGAAATTTGAATCATCATAAAAAAGAAAATATAGGTCTAAAGCCGATTTTTATTTTTGATTGTTCTAGCTATATATGTTATCTATAACATAGTCTAAGATCAAAGGGAAATAAGTTTATTTCCATATAGTTTTGTTGTGAGAACTAGACCCATAATTTTCAGTGTTTTTCAGCAGCTAAAAAATTATCTATAAAAATTAGAAAAATATATCAATTCTTATTCCAAATAATTATTAAAAATTATAATATTAAACTTTATCCATTTCTACACATTTCATTGGTTTACTTCATTTTCAAATTTGAAATAATAATACCAATTTTATGTCATTGAAGGTGAACATTTATACTTTTGTTAGCCTTTTCCTTTACAAAAGGGTGACACAGGTTTGTGCTTTTACCCATATAACATCATGTGTCTTTCTTTTTTGGTTTATTTTGTCTTCATTATAAAATAATTATTTTTCATTTTTGTTTAATCTTCGGTACTATTGGGTCATTATTTTGAGTCAAATTCTCTAATATTTTGAAGATGCAATGCCTTATTATGACTATTCTTTATGTCCTTTAATACCTCTTTCATATATTGCATACCTATGTTTTTGTTTCTTTACTAGTAATACTTTTATGAATACTCTTCTACCATAGTTTGTATGCATCATTCTCATTATTTTTTACTTCACTAATAACTCCTTCTTGGTTGTCATGCAATGCTTAAAGAAATATTTCAATACCTTTATGCTTTATCATAGAATTCCACCATTTTGAGCCTTTTTTAATCTCATTGTCTCTGAGATTTGATCTCTTTGACCCACTTTTTTTTGACAATGGTATCATCTATTTGTTGTTCTTCAATAATGTCAATTATCCTTTTTTCTGCAAATCCTTGTACTTGGAATAAAGTATTGGGTATGTGCAAGTTCATCGTTTTGAAATGTCTAAAAGTGTTTAAAAATATGCTTTGACTTTTTTCCCACCCATCCTGATACCAAACCAAAAATGTAATTCTTTGCCTTATTCAGTACTCGATTTGAGAATGAGTATCTAATTTGAGAACGGGTATCCAATCTAAAAATGGGTACCCGATTTCATAATGGGTACCCAATCTATGTGCCCAAATCATGGTGCCAAATTCAAATGTAAAGGGAGTGGGGACCAATTTTTCAAGATAAATAATGATTTTTATTTACCAAACTCAAAGGGGGGGGCTAATTCTTAATTTATATTGTCCTAGCATAATATAGGTATAACATAATGGTGTGGGGGACCAATTATTATATATAGTTACTAAAATTTATTATATAGTATTAAATTATTATTATTATTTATTATATAATTATTTTATATATAGTTAGTACTCATTCTATATTATTATATAGTTATAATATATGATATATAATTATATATTATATATATTAGTAACCTAAGTTAATAAACTATACGATGATGTATGTTCCTAGGGGTCCCCCTAAGGACATACATGTGTTCTAATGAGTCCAAAAGGGTCATGGGATACCTTAAATGATCCCTTTCGACCCATTATATGACAACATATCTTCCTAGGGGTCATTAGATGCTTAGGGGCATACATCATGTGTTTCAATAGGTACAAAGGGGTTATAGAGTATCCTATGACCCCTTTTGACCTATTACATGATAACATATGTTCCTAGAGGTACTAGTGTTGAGATAATGGGTGTTGCACACATTGCATAAAATTGTTAAATTGTGTTATTTTATTTTATCATGTAATGTTGCACCTAGATGGATATGCAACATGTAAATATTCCCATGAGATATACTTGATGAGTTGTATTGTAACATTTTGATAATATTTCATACAATTATTTAATATTGGGGAAAAGAATTAAATTTTTAATATTAAATGTTGGGTTAAGGGGTTAGGTAGCACATGATTTTAGCACATGGTTTGTGTAATACCACTTGGTGATTTTATGGGACTTGCTACTATATAAGTAGCCACACGGGTAGTTGTTGTGTGAGAAGATAGAAGGGAAAAAGGCAAGAGTCGAGTAGGATAAGGCTTGATAGATTAGCCAAGGGACATTTGCGAAGGTTAGAAGCATGGCATGGGATGTGTGGATTCATGCTTGTTCACATGGACTGCTTGATTGTGGTTATGGATTTGAAGGCTTCCATGGTTGTATTGCAATGATATTTTTGCTAAATAATACATGGTGATGGATGCTTTTGGAGGCTGGGATTTTTTCTCTCAATGAAGGTTTCCCAAGGTATATCTTATGTCACAATTTTTGTGGGTATGTTGTTTATTCTCTTACATGTGGATTTCAATTGCATATTTATTTTAGATCTGTTATCAGTTATGTGGAAAAATTATTTTCTTTATTGCAAGTTTCCTTACAAGTGGTATTAGAGCTATGATTTTATTATTGTAACCCTAGATTGAATCCATGGGAATGCATGAGAGGATAAAATAGAGGGCAAGATATATGAGTTGTTTATTGCAAATCTGAGGGTTTTGGATGTGTTGTTATGATGGAATGCTAGTAGAGTTTGGGCATGTGAAATTTTTGGGCAAAATAATTTTTTCAAATGTTTCATTTAAATGAGGGTTTTAGGAGGAGCTTGCAGAAATGACCTCCTAGGTAAAAACAAACCTCACCATTGGATCCGGATCGATGTTTCCATACATTTTGATATATGATATACCCTAGTTTGGTCATGTTTAAAAGAAATGAAAGAGTTTTCAAGTTTCAGCTCGTGATGGCCATCAAATTTAATCTTGTTAGAATTTTCATCACAAAAAATAAAAATAAAAATAAAAACATAGTGAAAATGGTAAAAAGACCGTCTTAGTAAAATGGCCATAACTTTCTCCCAAGATATTGGATTTCAGACTTCTTATAGGCGTTGGAAAGTTAATTCAGAGCACTACAACTTGGTGTAGGTTTAGTTCTATGATTTTGACATTTTGTTAGGTCTTAAGAGCTCTAAAGTCATATGTTATTTATTTTGAGCATAAATTAGGGCTTAACTTGGGCATACAAAGTCGAATTTTGGACTTCAAGTAGTCAACAAATTTTTTTTGGAGAGCTCTACAAATTGATTCATTTTTGATGCAAGTTTTGCATGATTTATTTGGTGATATATTAATATGAATAGTTTATGGTATATATTGACTATGGTAGCATTGTGAGTTTATGACATTGTATGTTTAGAGATTTAAGATTTGATGTCATTGTATACTAAATTCATATTTTAGATTGGTCTCATGATGATATGGTTTTCAATGTTTGGTTTGGATATGTATGATGACTTTTTGGGTCTACAACTTGTGTAGTATTGTAAACGGTCTATACTTATAGGTTGCATTTATAGCTTGGTTACAAGTTGTCTTTGCCCATTGATATTTCATTATTGGTGCATATTCATATTGGTGGCTTGGATTTGAGTTGTCTATGCCCTAATTCACATGATTTGCTAATTTTTTCTTCATGTAGAAGGGATGAGATGTTGTTACTAGGTACAGTCATGGTGGAGGATTGTGGTTGGCTATTTAATGATGACAAGTTGGACATATTGAGAGTCAGATGCTTGGTTCATGGATGTGATCACGGTGTCATGAATTTTGGCATGACATGATTGGATATACAGGTGCATCTTTGATGTTCATTAGTTTGAATTCCTAATTTGGTTATGGTGGTATATATCTTCTTTTGAGGAGCTCATGATGTGCACTTTGAGTTCTTTGATGGTTTAATGCCTTGGTTGATTCTCATGGTTAGAGAATGGTTTTTCATAATGATGTCATGGATAGCTTGGATACATGGTTTAGTGGGAGCCTGTGACAGTGATGAGGTGACAATGCAGGATTAGTTCCTGGTTTGGTTTGTATCTTCTTGGTTTGGAGATCTCAGTTTCACTTGGTACTGACACTTTGGTTGTGTGAGCGTAGACCTGGAGGATCTTCATGTAGGAGATGGATTTTATGATGCCATAGGTGAAGTGGTACCATGGTTGAGTGGGAGTTCTTGGCATTGATATATTTATTGAGTGTTTTTAGATGTTGAGATTTGTCTTAGATCCTATTGAGCTACAAAAGTATCTTTGACATTTGCATGGTGCACTTGTTATCTTCATAGTGTGTGAAGATGGTTAGATCTTGAGGACTCATGGTGTTCTTGGTTATCTTCATGGTGTGTGGAGATGGTTTGCTTCAATATCTGTGGAGATGGTTGCATCTTAAGGACTTATGGGGTTCTTGGTAAAGGTGTGGTTTATGCTTTCATTTGACATGTTATCCTTAGAGTTAGGATGGTTTCATTTTTATGTCATGTTATACTCTCGATACACATTTAGAGTTTTGACATGTTATGGTATGTTCATATGGAGCATGTTATCTCTTTGGTTGAGATGGTTAGATCATGTTGTCATGTTTATGTTCCTGAGACCATGGTTGGAACTTTGACAATGATCTTAGTTTAGTTTCTAGTGTTGAGTACATTGATCATTTGCTAGATACTTCATGATATTACATTATGTTGCATTTGAAGTTGGCATAGATTGATTGGTTACAGGTTTTCATGGATACTTAGAGACAGTGGTGATGTTGATTTCTCTTGGATTAGAGAATTATTTGTTGGGACGGTTGTTTAGTTTTAGTAGGAAGTCCGAAGGGCAGTCACCTGATATGGACTTGAGAGGAGATTGTTCTTAGTTGAGTCTTGGTCAAGGAGACTTGGATATCTTGATGAGCATTCTCATTCCCCACTCTTGGTCTACTCAATGGTTTCACTACTTGAGAGGTATAGCCCATTATTTCTCTCAAGCGTATTATGTTTATGCTTATCTTTCATGGATATGGATCTTGAGCTACAGTACATGAGTTAGTTCTAGAGGGTTCATTTGAGAGATGGTTTAGCATTGGTTATCTCCATTTGCATATGTTGTTATGTTGGTTGAGTTTGGAAAAATGGTTTTATATTGGGCATATTCGTTGGATTAGGAATCGTTTATGAGTTTGATCTTCTTGTGAGAGGCTTACATTCATGATTAGTTATATGATATGGTTTGGGTGTTATTGCAGCTTTTTGGTTAGGGTTTTATGGAGGAGATCAATCTTGCACAATTTATATCCAGAAGTGTGTGTAGGACATAATACAAGTTATGATTTGCATGGTTTCTCTTTAGTCTTAGTTATCTTCCTGGATGTTCAATTTCAATTATGTTGGATTTTAGATTGGTTAGAGATTTTGATTACTGATTTGTGCTCATGTATGTCATGTAAGAGATGACAGGGTTTATTCCTTTATCTCTTTCCTCTATTGGTTGTGGAGAGCTTGGGAGATTGTTGGAGATTTTTTATGAGAATTATTCTTGTATGTTATTGGTTTATGTATTGTGAATGTCTTTGAGACTACATGGATTCACTTCTTTGAGATGTCGTGAGTGGATTGGTTATAGATTTGGCATTATCTTTTGGAGTGGGAGCTTCTTGGTATATATGTGGTAGGTATTTCTTTTGAGGCTTGTGATTGCAGATTATAGATTGGATATGTTGATGATGTGAGATTCACTTGGTATACCTATGGAGGTATGGATAGTTGGATGGGTTTGACACTTTTTGTGGGCATTATTTCAACTATGGATACATGTGATTACATTTGGATCAGGGTTTTTGTGCTTCACATTACAGTTGGTACAAGATTTTATGATCTTCTAATGTGACAGGTTGGGTGGTTTTCTCTTTGGATGGCTTCTATGTGTGTTTGGTGGTAGTGGCATAATAGGAGGTGAGATCATTCATGTTTGAGATGCTAAATACTTTGATTTTGTTATGTGTACTAGGATGGAGCACATAGTGTACTTTGATCCTGATGTAGGAGCATCCAGAGGTATAAGGGCAATCCTGTGTCACCCAAAAAATGTACTTAGACTTAGTTTCTGTTTCATGTCTTTTCATTTTTGGATACCCATTTGGGTCAAATAAAGGTTCCAACTCTCACAGTTCAACTATCAGTGTGCTAGAAAATCCTGAAAAAATAGGAGCATGCAATTTGGCCATCATTTTGGTGACCTAGAATGTGTGAATTGGCCAGATGAATGTAATTGTGATTTAGAGCATTCCAAAAAAAGAATCAGGTCAAAAGGCCCCACGGTTTGAAAGTTATTGCAGTTTTTCGAGTTTTGGAGACCTCCTAAGAATGCTTCAAAGTCAGGTTAGGGGCATTAAATGACCTTGAAAAGGGCCAAAAAATGGGGGATGAGCAAAGCTGGTTCATAGGGCTATAGAGTGCTTCGAGAGCTTTCTGAAAATGTAAACAATTTGTCAATCGGAGCTACGGTTCAAAAGTTCTGCCTCCCGAAAGTTCGGTTACCATTTTTGGATTCTTCTAGATTTGCGCCGACTTCTAACACAGCTTCTGGAACCTTATATTTGGTCGGTGGATGCCTACTAGCATTTTCTAGAATGTACTCCTCGTCCTTAACCCTCCGGGGTCTATTTAAGTAGATTTTTGGCATTGTAAAAGACAGTTCGGAGTGGAGTTTGAGAGGAGGTACTGAAAGGAGTAATTATCTCTAGATTTATGCTATTGTAAACCCTTAGGGCATGTTTCAAAGTTTATTTTCCTGTACTGTTTATGCTAGCTTATTTTCTCAGTTAATATAATTTCCCCTTTTCTGTTGTGTCCATTCTGTTCTTGGGTTGTGTCCCCATCAAGTGGTATCAGAGCGGGTTTTTCTGAGTGTGTAGACAGAGCGCCGACTGTGAGGCAGTTTGCACCAGGACTGTGTGGTTGTGGGTTCGAGTTAGAAGATGCCTCCACGAAGAGAGCATGGCAGAAGGGCCAGAGCTATTAATCCTGAGGAGGTTAGAGCCCTCCAAAGGCAGGTGCAGGCATTGCAAGAGGAGCTCTGTAGAGGAGCAAATGTTGCCACAGGTGACGACAGTGAGGATGACAATGAAGAAGAAGTAACGGGACCAGAAGAGGAATTTGACGGGGAAGTTCTGAATCATGCAAAGAAAAGGCTTTTTAGGGCCATTACTAAGTTTGGGAAAAGACCCACAATTGAAGTGGGTATATTTTCAAAAAATCTGAAACCAGATGAGTTGATCGATTGGATCAATGAACTGGAAGAATACTTTGACCCAGATAAGGTTAAGTTTGCAAAGGCCAAACTGAAAGGCCATGCCAAAATCTGGTGGCAAGAGGTTCAATTGGAAAGAAATAGAAGAGGAAAGGAGAAGATCACAAGATGGGATTGCATGGTGGACAAATTGAAGAAGCAGTTCATTCCTGTGGACTATGAGCTTGATTTGTTTAAGAAGATGCATGGGTTAAAGCAAGCAGGAAGATCAGTCCAAGAATATACAGAGGAATTTTGCCGACTCTTGATTAGAGCAGGGCATGTAGAAGAAAATAAGGAGAAGGTTGCTTGTTATATCAATGGGTTGTGACCTAGCATCTAGGAGGAATTAAATCTGGTAAGAATGACCAGCGTTGAAGAGGCATACCAATTTTCCCTACGAGTTGAAGAGAAGTTGAATAAAAGGTTTGAAGGAAGACAAAGAGGGTGTGGTCAAGGAGGAAGGGGAAGTGGTAGATCATCTGGAGGCCGCAATGAAACCCAAAAGAAAAATGAAAATGTGGTTACTAGCAAGAACCAGAGGAATGAGGGTTTCAACCGCTCCCATGATCAAGACTTTGGAAATCAAAGAGGAAGAGGTAGAGGATGTGGACAAGGGAGAGGAGGCTTCCGTGGTACCTGTTTCCATTGCAATGAAGAAGGTCATCGTGCCTTTGAATGCCCTCAACGACAAGGAAGGACAGATAGGAGAGCCGAGGGCCAAGCTAGGGTTGCTCATGTGGATGAGGATGCACAATCATCACATTCAGAGGATGCAGAAAGAGGAGAGACCTTGGTAAATGAAAGAGTCCTACTAAGTGGTGAGATTGAACAAAGACAACGGAGGAGTTTGTTCCGTACCAGATGCAAGTGTGAGGATAAATGTTCTGATGTGATCATTGATGGTGGTAGCACTAATAACTTGGTATCAGAAGAGATGGTCTCTAAGCTGAAGCTCAAGAGGGAGAAACATCCCCAGCCCTATTGGATTGCTTGGGTAAAAGATGATCATAAGGTTCTGGTAAGTGAACAATGTTTAGTGAAATTCAAAATTGGGAGTTACCATGATGAAGTTCTCTGTGATGTTATTTCGATGGATGTTTGCCATCTATTGTTGGGTAGACCATGGCAGTTTGATAGACATGCAGTACATGATGGACATGCAAACACATACTCTCTGACAAAGGATGGAGTTCGCCACAAATTGAAGCCCATGAAAAAGGAAGGTGAAAAGGTATGTAGCAGTGCTAGGATTTGTCTTGTTGATGAAAGGAAGTTTTTAGATGGCATGAAACATCAGCATATGTGCTATGCTTTGATTCCTAGGAAAGATAAAGAAGGTAGTAGTGAAATACCACTTGAAGTCTCAGATTTACTAGGGGAGTTTCGAGGTATTATCTCTGATAATGTTCCAGATGGATTGCCACCAATAAGGCAAATTAGTCATCGGATAGATCTGATTCCAGGAGCTAGTTTGCCTAATAAGGCTACTCACAGGATGACTCCTACTGAAACAGAGGAGCTAAATAGACAGGTTCAGGAGCTGTTGAGGAAGGGCTTGATTCGAGAGAGCCTGAGTCCATGTGCAGTACCTGCAGTACTCACACCAAAGAAAGATGGAGAGTGGAGGATGTGTACAGATTCTCGAGCTATAAATAGGATAACCATCAAGTACCGATTTCCTTTGCTAAGGATGGATGATCTTATGGATTGCTTGAGTGGAGCTCAATACTTCACAAAGATAGATCTCAAGAGTGGCTATCATCAGATATGAATTCGAGAAGGAGATGAGTGGAAAACAACCTTCAAGACCAAGGAGGGTCTTTATGAGTGGTTAGTCATGCCCTTTGGATTGACGAACGCCCCAAGCACCTTTATGCGGCTCATGAATGAGGTACTTAAGAAGTTCTTGGAAAAATTTGTTATTGTTTATTTGGATGATATTTTAATTTTCAGCAAGACTTTGGAAGAACATTTATTGCATATTCGTAGTGTCCTTGAAAGGCTAAGGGAAGAGAAACTGTTAATTAATCTGAAGAAGTGTATCTTTGCAAAAAGGGAGTTAGTCTATTTGGGGTTTGTTATATCACCTGAAGGTCTCAAAATGGATCCAGAGAAGGTAAAAGCCATCTTAGAATGGCCTACTCCAAGGTCTGCTACTGAGGTAAGATCATTTCATGGTCTGGTTAGTTTTTACAGGAAGTTTATTAAGAATTTTAGTGACATATGTGCACCCCTAACTGATACAATAAGAGGGGATAGAAAAGAGTTCAAATGGACTGCAACAGCTACGAGAAGTTTTGAATTGCTGAAGAAGAAGGTAACAGAACAGCCTGTGTTGGCACTTCCAGATTTTAGAAAGGTTTTCCAGGTAGATTGTGATGCTAGTGGCAGCGCTATTGGGGCTGTATTAAGCCAAGAAGGTAAGCCTATTGCATATTTTAGTGAAAAATTGAACGATGCAAAGAAGAAGTATTCTGTTTATGATCAAGAGTTCTATGCAATAGTTCAGGCCTTAAAGAAATGGAGGCATTATTTATTGCCAAAAGAATTTGTTTTGTATACTGATCATCAGGCATTACAGTACCTAAATAGCCAAGGTAAATTGAATCAGAGGCATAAGTGGGTAGAGTTCTTGCAGAGCTATACATTTGTGTTGAAGCATAGAAGTGGAAAATCTAACAGGGTTGCAGATGCACTAAGTAGGAGACAGTTGTTGCTTACAGTAATGCAGGTTGAAGTAGTTGGGTTTGATGAACTCAAGAATTTGTACCCCGAGGATCCTAATTTTGCTGAAGCATGGAAAGCTTGTAAAGAACCTATTGCTGTAGATAGAACCAAGTGGTTAGACTATTTGATTCAGGATGGCATGTTGTTCAAGGGTAGTCAATTGTGCATTCCAAGGAGTTCCATGAGGGAAAATCTGATTAAGGAGAAACACAGTGGAGGGATGGCAGGACATTTTGGTCGAGATAAGACCATTGCCATTCTTAGAGAACATTATTTTTGGCCTCAAATTTCACAGGATGTGAAGAAGTTTGTACAAAGTTCCCAGGTTTGTCAAGTTGCCAAGGGGTTTAGTCACAATACTGGCCTATATCAGCCATTGCCTGTTCCATCAAGGCCATGGGAGGACATAAGTATGGATTTTATTCTTGGATTGCCAAGGACACAAAGGGATAATGACTCAGTATTCGTGGTGGTTGATATGTTCTCCAAAATGACACATTTTATTCCATGCCACAAAACTCATGATGCTGTCCATATTGCAGACTTGTTTTTCAAAGAGGTGGTAAGACTACATGGTCTTCCAAGGAGCATAGTTTCTGACAGAGATACTAAATTTGTGGGGTATTTCTGGAGGACATTATGGAAAAATTTGAGAACAGACTTGAAATTTAGTTCCACGCATAACCCACAAACTGACGGCCAAACAGAAGTGGTAAACAGAAGTCTGGGCAATTTGCTGAGATGTTTACTTGGAGATAAGCCCAAGGGATGGGATTTGATTCTACCACAAGCAGAGTTTGCTTACAATAACTCTATAAATAGGAGTACTGGAAAATCACCATTCCAAATTGTATATGGGAGTAGCCCAAGGACTGCACCAAAATTGAGGAAGATAGAACAAGGGGAGAGGACAAGTGTTGAAGCTGAGGAATTTGCTGAACATATCAGGCGTCTACATGAGGAGGTTCAAGCACACATTACCAAGATGAATCAAGAGTATAAAGCTAGGGCTGATCAAAGGAGAAGACATAAGGAATTCCAAGTAGGAGATTTAGTCATGGTGCACTTACGAAAAGAAAGATTTCCAGTCGGTACTTACAACAAGCTGAAAATGAAGAAATTTGGCCCCTACAAAATTCTGAAGAAACATGACTCAGGAAATGCATATGAGGTGGAGCTGCCAGATGGTATTCACATTTCTCCCATTTTCAACATTGTAGATTTAACAGAGTATCAAGATGATGGTGTAGATGAGGAGCTAGTGTTAGAGCCATGTCCAATTCCTGCTTCTAAGAAGGAGGAGATAGAAGACATTCTAGATCATCGTGTGGGTAGGAGTACCAGAAATAGGCAGTATGAAGAGTATTTGGTCAAATGGAAAGGACGGCCGATCAAGGAGTCAACTTGGATTTCAGCAGCTGAGGTTTCCCATTTGGGATTTCCTCTACCATCCTTAAAGTGACAGGGTCACTTTTCAATCTACCCTGGGTGTCTGATGCAGGAGCATCCAGAGGTATAAGGGCAATCCTGTGTCACCCAAAAAAGTACTTAGACTTAGTTTCTGTTTCATGTCTTTTCATTTTTGGATACCCATTTGGGTCAAATAAAGGTTCCAACTCTCACAGTTCAACTATCAGTGTGCTAGAAAATCTCGAAAAAATAGGAGCATGCAATTTGGCCATCATTTTGGTGACCTAGAAGGTGTGAATTGGCCAGATGAATGTAATTGTGATTTAGAGCATTCCAGAAAAAGAATCAGGTCAAAAGGCCCACGGTTTGAAAGTTATTGCAGTTTTTCGAGTTTTGGAGACCTCCTAAGAATGCTTCAAAGTCAGGTTAGGGGCATTAAATGACCTCGAAAAGGGCCAAAAAATGGGGGACAAGCAAATATGGTCCATAAGGCTATAGAGCGCTTTGAGAGCTTTCTGAAAATGTAAATGGTTCGTCAATCGGAGCTACGGTTCAAAAGTTATGCCTCCCGAAAGTTCGGTTACCATTTCTGGATTCTTCTAGATTTGCGCCGACTTCTAACGCAGCTTTTGGAACCTTCTATTTGGTCGGTGGATGCCTACTAGCACTTTCTAGAATGTACTCCTAGTCCTTAACCCTCCAGGGTCTATTTAAGTAGATTTCTAGCATTGTAAAAGACAGTTCGGAGTGGAGTTTGAGAGGAGGTACTGAAACGAGTAATTATCTCCAAATTTATGCTATTGTAAGCCCTTAGGGAATGTTTCGAAGTTTATTTTCCTGTACTGTTTGTACTAGCTTATTTTCTCAGTTAATATAATTTCCCCTTTTCTGTTGTGTCCATTCTGTTCTTGGGTTGTGTCCCCATCAGATCCATGATGGTGGATGTGCTAGGAGGGATTGTTCCTTTGTTCATATATGTGGCTACCAATTGACCCTATGCAATGCATACAACAAGTGGAAGATTGTTGAGATAATGGGGATTGCACACATAGCATAATATTGTTATAGTGTATTATTTTATTTTATTATGTAATATTGCATCTAGATGGACACGCAACATGTAAATATTCCCATGAGATATACTTGATGAGTTGTATTGTAACATTGTGATAATATTTCATGTAATTATTTAATATTGGGGAAAAGAATTAAATTTTTAATATTAAATGTGGGGTCAAGGGATTCTAATGTAGCATATGGTTTATGCAATACCATTTGATGGTTTTGTGGGACTTGCTACTATATAAGTAGCCATAAGGGTAGTTGTGTGAGAAGATAGAAGGGAAAAAGGCAAGAGTCGAGTGGGATAAGGCTTGATAGGTTAGCCAAGGGAGCATTTGTGAAGGTTAGAGGCATGGCATGGGATGTGTGGATTCATGCTTGTTCACATGGATTGCCTGGTTGTGGCTATGGCTTTGAAAGCTTCCACAGTTGTATTACAATGGTATTTTTACTGATTAATACATGGTGATGGATGCTTTTGGAGTCTGAGTTTTTTCCCTCAATAAGGGTTTCCTAGGGTATATCTTGTGTCACAATTTTTATGGGTATGTTGTCTATTCTCTTGCACGTGGATTTCAATTGCATACTTATTTCAGATCTATTATGGGTTACGTGGAAACAATTATATTCTTTATTGCAAGTTTCCTTACACCTAGGATCCCTATAAAAATACATGTTGTGTTCTAATGGGTTGAAAGGGGTCATAGAGTATCCTATGACCCTTTTGACCCAAATTACATAGCAACATATGTTCCTAGGGGTCAATACATGTTGTCATGTAATGGGTTGAAAGGGGTTGTGGGGTATTTGATGACCCCTTTTGACCTGTTGGAACACAATATGTATGGCCCTAGTGATCTTAGGACCCCTAGGGACATATGTTATCATGTAATGGGTTGAAACAGGTCATAGGATTTTGATCCATTGGAACACAACATACATGATGATAAGGGTTCTAGGACCCCTAGGAATATATGTTAGAGTAATTATTTGTTTGCACTTATTAATTAAATCACTTTGATTTAATTAATTAATTTGCCTATTACTCTAGTTTGCTTAAGCTATCTTGTAGGTGCATATAATTAATATTTTATTAATTATATTGTGCAACCTAGCTTTTTAGTTTAGGGTTTCTATCTCACCTTTATAAAGATGAGCATTGTACTTTCTTCATTATCTCTTATACATTTTTTATTTGAGAGCAACTTTTCTTCTATCTTCATTTTTTAGCAAAACCCTTGTCTCTTCTCGTCTTTTTCTTCTGTGACAGGTTTTTGCATGCATGGATTCGAAGGCTTTGTGGATTTGATTGGCTTATTTGCTCAAATCCTACATGGTATCAGAGCCAGATCTACTGTAGCTTGTTCGATGTTTCAAGAAAAAGGGAGAACAAGGGTTTGGCGGATCAGATCTGGTGTTTTTTTGGGCTTTTTCTGAGAAAATAGGGGGGTCACTGATTTTCAGAGCAGTTTGAGGCCAAACAGACCTCACGGATGGATTCAAAAGGCGTCAAAACCCCCGTTTTGATATAAAATTTGTCCGATTTGGACAATGTTGATCTGGGGGGCAAATTATTTTGCCGTACAGGGCCGTACGACCTCCTGCACGCGGATTGAGGCGGAAAAATTATAAAAATCGCAAAAAAAATTCAATTGCGGCATTTTTTGTCCGCGGCGGTTAATTAACCGTAGCGGAGCCGCTAGTGGTCACCGCTGATGGCCACCGCTAGCGGTTACCGCTGGCGGCCACCGCCAGCGGCTCTGCTCAGCAGCGGCCCTCCACCCTCCCACCGCCCGGCCGCCGCTCCGCCGGCGGAGGTGATTTTTTTTTTTTTTTTTTTTCAAAATTATTTTTTTATTAAAAAAAAATAAATTTTTCATGCATTTCAGAGGGCCTGGTGGTTTTTTCTCCGTAACTTGAGCATACAGACGTATTTTTTCAATCCAAAAAATGCGTCGGAAAGCTGGTTCCAAGACGAAGATATTAGTGTAGGCTTTTTGGAATTTTGATGTAGTTTGGTTGCCTATTTTGGCAGTCAAATCTGAATGTTCTGTTTTGCACTCTGGGAGGCGTATCTTGAGCATCCGATCTCTGATTTTGGACTTCTTTATATCGCTGGAAAGCTCTTTCTGTGCTCTTTTCAGTGATGCTAGTTGTTGTTCCAGATTCTATTCCAGGCACATCCTATTCATTCTTTTTTGTTTTAGCATTCTGGTGGATATCCTGTTTGTTTCAGGTCCGAGGATCGATTTTGTTGCTTCAGTTGCTTCGTTTTGGGCTCTACCTTCTGTTATTTCAGCCTTTTTCTTTTCTGATCATTGTTGATATTCATTGTAAGCATTTTTATGCAACGCACTGAGATAAAGTGCCACTCTTGCATTTCGGGATCCTTTTCATCATTGTGATTCGTTGTACTCGCACTATTTTATAAAGTGCCATGGGGGGGGGGGGGGGGATAGTTGTTTGCCGCTTATAGGCCCTCTCTCTCTTTTGCCTCATGCAGTGTCGATGACACGTGCCTTTATTGGTGTCTGTACCTCACTCTCGATGTGTCTGGTTCCTATGTTGTAGGAGATTTTTTTGGCCCACCTTTTCAGCTGCCTGTCACCTCACCTACCTTAAGGGGAGGTTATATTGTTGTTCTATGCTTCTTTGGTTGATGGTTCGTTGGTGTGACCTATGTATTTAGTACCTGATCCTACATACTAGGCGATTGCAATGGCTGGCTACCTATGCATTTCGGTAAGATGGATCATCTACCATATAGACATGCTCGGTTTGTGCCTTCTATTTCCATGGAGGTTCTACAGATCAGAATTTTGACAGAGTTTTGCGGTTCTTCATGCTTCAGTGATTCTCTTCTGATCTCTTTGTTCCTTCTTTTGGAACATTCTTTGCTATCTCTTTTTGGAGTAGGGTTTTTCCCATGTGGTTTTCTCTATTTCTCCTCTTTATAGAGATTTTGTTGTAATTGGGTACCTGATCAGGCCTTGTTGTCGGGACCCAATTCTACTTTCATAGCTGTACTAGGTTAGCTTACCTCCTGAGCTTCGCTTAAGGGGGGGTGTTAGAGTAATTATTTGTTTGCACTTATTAATTAAATCACTTTTATTTAATTAATTAATTTTCCTATTACTCTAGTTTGCTTAAGCTATCTTGTAGGTGCATATAATTAATATTTTATTAATTATATTGTGCAACCTAGCTTTTTAGTTTAGGGTTTCTATCTCACCTTTATAAAGATGAGCATTGTACTTTCTTCATTATCTCTTATACATTTTTTATTTGAGAGCAACTTTTCTTCTATCTTCATTTTTTATCAAAACCCTTGCCTCTTCTCGTCTTTTTCTTCTGTGACAGGTTTTTGCATGCAGGGATTCGAAGGCTTTGTGGATTTGATTGGCTTATTTGCTTAAAGTAATTATTTGTTTGCACTTATTAATTAAATCACTTTGATTTAATTAATTAATTTGCCTATTACTCTAGTTTGCTTAAGCTATCTTGTAGGTGCATATAATTAATATTTTATTAATTATATTGTGCAACCTAGCTTTTTAGTTTAGGGTTTCTATTTCACCTTTATAAAGATGAGCATTGTACTTTCTTCATTATCTCTTATACATTTTTTATTTGAGAGCAACTTTTCTTCTATCTTCATTTTTTAGCAAAACCCTTGCCTCTTCTCGTCTTTTTCTTCTGTGACAGGTTTTTGCATGCAGGGATTCGAAGGCTTTGTGGATTTGATTGGCTTATTTGCTCAAATCCTACAATATATATTCTCGTGTAATGTGTTGAAAGGGCTCATAGGATACCATATGACCTCTTTTCTACCCATTGGAACACAACATGTATGTCTCTAGGGGAACATATCTTTTCATGTAATGGGTCCAAAGGGGCCATAGGTATCCTATGACCCCTGTCTACCCATTGGAACACAATATGTATGTCCCTAGGGGCCCTAGGACCCCTAGGAACATAAGTTGTCATGTATTTGATTGAAATGGGTTGTAGGTTATCCTACAACTTCTTTCAACCAATTTGAATATAACATGTTTGTCCCTAGGGGTCTTAGGACCCACAAGAACATATTTTTTCATGTAATGGGTCAAAAGGAGTCATAGGATATCCTTTAACCCCATTTGACCCATTGGAACACATGTATGTCCCTAGTGGTCCTAGGGACCCTATGAATATATTTTGTCATGTAATGGGTCAAAATGTGTCATGGCATGCCCTATGACCCCTTTCTACCAATTTGAACACAACATGCATATCCCTAGGGGTCTTAGGATCCCTAGGAATATACAACATTATGTAATGGGTCAAAAGGGGTCATAGAGTATCCTAAGACCCCTTTTGACCCATTATAATACATCATGTATGTCCCTAGGGATCAGACCCCAAGGGACATATATCATGTGTTTGAATGGGTCAAAAGGGGTCATAAGGTTCCATATGACCCCTTTTGACCTATTAAATGACAACATATGTTCATAGGGGTCTTAGGGCCCCTAGGAAGTTATATCATGTGTTCAAATGAGTTGAAAGGGGTCATAGAGTACCCTATGACCCCTTTCAACACATTATAACATATGTTCCTAGGGGTCCTAGGATCCCTAAAGACATAAATCATGTGTTTAAATAGGTTGAAAGGGATCATAGGGGAACCTATGACCCCTTTTAACCCATTAAATAATAACATATGTTGCTAAGGGTCCTATGACTCCTAGGAACATATATCATGTATTTGAATGAATTAAAAGGGGTCATAGAGTACCCTATGACCCCTTTCAATGCATTTTAGGACCTAATGACCCATTTCATGACCTAATAACCTATGACCCCTTTCAACGTGTTTCATGATAAAATAAGTCTTTAGAGGTCCTAGGACCCGTAGGGACTTATTTCATTTATTCAAATGGGTCGAACGGGGTCATAGGATAACATATGACCCCTTTTGATGCATTTCATTACAACATATGTCCCCAGCGGTCCTAGGTCCCTAAGGGGCCTATTAGATTTGTTGAAATGGGTCAAAAGGGGCCAAAGGATAACCTATGACCACTTTCAACTCATTTCATGATAACATATATCCTTAGGAGTCCTAGAACCTCTAGGGACCTAATTCATTTGTTTGGATGGGTCAAAAGGGGTTATAAGATAACCTATAACCCCTTTTGACACATTTCATGACAACATATGTCTCTAGCAGTCCTAGTACCCCTAGGGACATATTTTATTTGTTTGAATGCGTTGAAAGGGGTCATAGGATAACTTATGACCCCTTTCAACATATTTCATGATAACATACGTCCCTAGGGACATATTATAATTACTTATATGGGTCAAAAGGGGTCATAGTATAAACTATGATCCATTTTGACACATTTCATGATAACATATGTCCCTAGGGATCCTGGGATTGCTAGGGACCTATTTCATTTGTTCAAATGGGTCGAAAGGGGTCATAGAATAATCTATGACCCCTTTCAACACATTTCATTACAACATATGTCCCTAAGGGTCCTAAGACTACTAGGGACATATTATAATTGTTCATATGGGTTGAAAGCGGTCATAGGATAACTTATGACCACTTTCAACACATTTTATGATAACATATGGACCCCTAGGGACCTATTTTATCTGTTTCAATGGGTTGAAAGGGGTCATAGGTTATACAATTCATGCATTTTAGATTATAGGTACCATTTTATGTTACACCTCATAAAAAATATTTATTCATCATGTCCTTAAAGATTTTGGGATAGTTTATTTAGGAGATAATGGACCCTATAAGATTGTTGGAAAGATAATCTAATTAAGATTAAGTTGTTGAAAGGGAATCATCACACACATACATTTGTTTGGTTCAATTTCGTATTGAAAATTATAAACTCAATATTGAATTATAATTTTAATTTTGTTCATAAAATCTTACACACAATTTTTGGCCATTTCATTGGAAACCAAATGTCCTAAGTGCAAAACAATAGAATTAAAATCATTTTTTAATTCATAAAATGAAAACTGAAATGAAGTTGTAGAATTTCATTTAATTTATTATCAAATTTCTAGTAATCATAATCCCTCCAAAATGATTTAAAGAAAAAATGAAGGGGGTTACAAGGTAATAGCCAAAAACACTAGTCACCACCCACCCAACTACCTTTATTGTTACTTAAATCCCTACTTAACAAGAATCTTTTAACACTTGGTGAGAAACCATTGAGTTGAATTTATTTTTTGAAATCATATGTTTAAATTGTTTTAGAACTCTAAGAAGAAAAAGTATATATTTTTCAACAAAAGTATACCTTAATTCATAGTATTTGAGTCATTGACTGAAAAAGTCCGAAGGAAAATCCAACTCATGTGCTCATTTTGTTGTACCAGCATGGTAGATATATTATCAATATTTCTATAAGTATAAATATATAGAAAAATTATGGTTTGTAAGTGTAGGTCTACAACTAGTGCTTCCTTTATGGAATCACAACTCCATTTCCCTTTCTTAGTCTATTTGAAATGCCACTCTTTCTCAACATAAATGTTATAGGCTTAATAAATCAACTACGTCATCTATTGACCTCTTAGTAAAGTTAATTCTACGAATGAATTTTTTCAAGGCTTTCTTGTGTTCTAGTAAAGGAAGAGTTATCATAACACTTACCCTTTTAGGGTCAATAGTAATTCCATATTTTAATTCTACATAACCCAAATAATTACCTTGATGGATAACAAATACATAGTTTTTAGGATTGATGATATCCTAAACTCCTTGAACCTTTCAAGAATTAGGTTATATGAATTATATGATTTCTAGTTCCCTTAGAAAAAATAGTGATGCAGTCAAAATAAACCAATACTTTCTTATAGATCAAACCTTTGAAATACATGTCTATAGATCTTGAAAGGTTTCCCTACCATTGAAAAAATTAAAATTTATTTTCCTATAATCTACCATGCCTTACTTTTTGGTAAAGGTTGTCTTATATTGGTCCTCCTCCTTTACTAAATCTTGATTGTAACCTGAGTATCCTTTAAGCAAGAAAAACCTCTCAAATCATGAAACTACTTGAAGGATTTTTTTGATAGATAAAAATCAATGATAATCTCTTAATTAGGATTTATTTAAGTCATATAAGTCTCTAGATAACCTTATCTATCCACTCTTCTTCATAATGGGCACAAGGAACTAGAATCCCAAGAGGTATGCTTGATGTGAAAGGTAGTGCTACTCTCAATAATCTTTCTTAACTCTTTCTCCATAAGTTGTTTATGTTTAGGATTCAAAGGACTATAATTTGTAGTACATGTTTGGCATTAGGATTAATTTCATTGGCATCTTGGGCAAGTTGAATATTAAACCCTTTCAAGTCATTGTACTCCCATGCAAAATATTAGTATATTGTCTTAAATTGGAAGCAACCCAATTTAATGATGATTTAGCACCCATTTAATGCGAGATCATCAATCTCCTTGCATCTTTCTTATTTCTTCCCTTTGAGTATCCTTTCTCCTAGGTGCAATTAGGATGGAATCTCATATATCCTCTTTAAAGCTCCTATTTTCATAGTGTTAAGCTCAAGGGAGGATCTATTCTATCGAGTCCTTTCTTTCCTTTATATACCCACTTGGAATCCGTTCCTTGCACCATAATGGCCATATATTGAATTATGCACCTAATTCTACAGATTTAGGACCTATTTTGTGATACTGAAAGGATTGCAAAGGTTTCAAAACTTGGTTGTCAGGGGCGCAATGCACCCCTGATTGAAGGCTATTTTGAGTCTCGTGTTCGGGTATGTTTGAGATGTTATTGCATAGGTGGGTTGGCCTATGGGAGTTAACCAAGTTTTTAGCTCTATATATACCCTTCCATTTTCTCCATTTATCATATTTCATCATCAAGTATTCAAGCATTCGTGCACTTAAGATCTCAAGCTCTCAAATCTTCTTCAAGCATTCATGACATTCAAGCTATTTCTCTATAGAAGATCAAGGATTTATGCATTGAGGTCATTGAAGGAGTTTGTGCTAGATCTTCTATTGCATTTCCAACATGCAAGATTTCCCTGAATACATTCAAGATCTTTTGTTGTATCTTCTACTTCTATCCTTTCAAGATCTACATTCATCTACAAGGTAAATTTCAAGCACATACATACACAAAGGTTTTGGTTTCATTTTGATTTCCTTTTAGGTTTTTTAAGTTGAGTCAAAGTTTACATATTTTATTACATTAAAAATTTAAGAGCATACTCATAGATTTACATTGCTTCATGTTAGATCTATCACAACCACTTACTAGCATTCTATTTCAATTATCTTGATTCAAAGTTAATTCATAAAGTGGGGTGTAATTGAGGTGACCCACCTTCCCCCCCCCCCCCCAAACAAAAAAAAATCTCTTTGTTTTGTATGCTTTGGATCTTAGATCAATGAACATGTTACGAATTTGGATACCCTTTTCGACTCTCCGCGAAACTCCAAAATCAGAATTAGTGTTGCACATAGTCAATCACAAACACACTACACCCCTAATGCTCCATTTCACCCCTGAAGATCCATTTTTCCCTCGATAGACCTTTGAATGATTTCTAGGTTTTTTTCGTAGTGTCATTTTTTGTCTAGTCTTTAGGAATTAGCCCTTTTGGAGGTTGTTTGAGAGCTCATTTTCAGGTTTGTATTTCACAAAGTACTTCCTCCTCTCTTTCATTTCTATATACATTATTATTTTGTCATATCTTTATATCTCAGCTTTATATCACATATCTTGTTGTTTAAATCCTCTTAAGGTGGAGGTGAGAGGGAAATATTAAGAGGTATTTCACTAGTCTTACAGAAAGTGTTAAATCCCAAAAGCTACATGGAAGATCTAGAGAGAACCTTGTAGAAAGATCACGAGGAGCTTAAGTAAACTAAGAACTCTCTTCATGTTGTGACAAGTTCTGGAAGAAAGTACATTGCTCAGATACAAGACAATATACATTTGATTAGTAGGATCAAGGCATAACAAGACAAACACACTTTTATGCTCCTAGAACTGCACTACTTCCTATCCTTACCAGTAGGAATTATACAAGAGCATGTAAGAGAGGATGAGGTACTAATAGCTACTGCCCCCATGGCTACACTATAAGAGATGGAGACTAGCCTTGTAAAGATATCAAGCGTGTCACTTGCTCTCAAAAAACTCCACAAATCATGGCAAGCACAACTAGGTAGTGCCTAATCCTGGTAAGTATAATTGATTTCATTTCTACTTAGTGATTTAATGAGACGTCATGTTGTGATGAATATGTTTGTATAAGAGAATTTTGGAAAGAAGGGAAATTCTAGTCAAAGTAACATAGTTATGGTTGTCAGGTGAATTTTTTAGTTTATTTTTAGTACATTGAGGAATAATGAATTTAATAGAAAAGATATAATATTGAGATGAATAATTCTTATTTGAGACAATTCTAAAGAATGAGGAATTAAGTTAATGTGATGTGATTATGATTTTATTGTGAATCAGTTATGTTGTTTATCATAAAACATAGAAGTGAATGGAATTGTTTGAATGGTAATTAGAATTATGCGATTTTATGACTTTTTCACATTGTTCATATACATGTGTGATTTCCCTTGGCTACTAATACTTGAATTTGAGATGTACAAGAAAGTCCATGGAATTAAATTTGGAAAACTAGAACCAAAATTAGGTGAAACAATCAACTAAGGTTGCATCTTTTGAGAGACAAAAACTCATTTTTAATAGTGTTTTATTTGTGAATGTATTGTTGCATGAGTGTAATTATTAATTATAAACGTGCAATTCCTAGCTGGACAATGACATGTGTGTTGTGATGTGTAATTGTAGTATCACTTGACAAATGTGATGTGTATGTATGACATGTCCACCTAGAAAACATGTGAACCCTACCTTGACCATAATATCCTATTAGACTTTCCATGTGACCTACTTGGTTAGAGAGCCCTAGAATGGGTCAAATCTCTTAAACATGTATGCAAATTTTAGGTGGATTTTTGGGGGGTCATATGAGCATCTAGTTAGGCCTCTTTTAGAAAGCCCACTTGGTATACCTATGGGTAAGGTTCAATTTTAACCATAGGACAACCCTTAGTTGACTTGACAGCTCTTCGAAAACTTGGTTTTCCAAGATGGACAAAAAATCAACTTTTAGAAGTATGACCTTGGGTAGGCAACCTTCCATTTTTGTGCAAAAAGATCTTTTTCCTTTTCTAAAGCCACCTTTAAGAACTTTTAAGGGTTTGGGAAGAGTGGCCAATGAGAGCTCACAGTTTCACCAAGAGAATCATGAGAAATGTGTAGACCCCTTTTAATGGGTTCCTCCATTGTTGGCTAGACCATTGCCCACTCTCCAACTTTGGAGACAAGTTTAGGAGTTAGAGAATTTTGGAGTATTGAGAAGGGATCTCTTCATCAACTACCTTGCCATAGCTTGAACCAAGGTCCTTCTCACTTTGTGTATTCTCATCTTGTGTATTTCATATTCTTGGTGCAAAGTGTTGTTGCTTGCATACAATGGGTGTTTTGGATGATATTTGTCTTTTTATTATTGTTTCCTTTTATGTTGTCATGGATGGAATTTGTTTTCTTATTGTTTCCTTGTATGTTGTTATGGGTGTTTTAGATGACATTTGTTTTGTGATTGTTTCCTTGCATGTTGTTATGGGTGTTTAAGACATCACTCACCCTTGGGAGGGAAGTAGTGGCCTTATAGGTGAAGGCTTGAAGCCTTGAGAAGGCATGGTAAATAGTTTATGTGGATCTTGAAGCCTTGTGAAGGTGTGATACTTGGTTATTTGTATAGCTTCTCCTCTTGGGTTTGGCATGCCTTCACTCTCTTTAATGGGTCACTGGTTGGCCTATTGTGCAAGCCTAAGAAAATGGTGGTTTGTGATTTGTGTATATTGTGTGGGCTAAGCGTGTAGCCAAACAATTATTGGTTCACTTAAAAATTGTATTCAAAGATATGACTATACATTTGAAAAAAATATATACACAAGCATATAAAAAAATAGATTTAAAAAAATAAAAATAATCAGACAATTAAGGTAATATCACAATAATATTAAGATATTACCAAACCTTAACTATTAAACAAACTTGATTCTATCTTATGTCTTAAGAGTATTTATCGACCAATATTTTTTTAAAAATAAAATATAATAATAAAATAATAATACATAAATGAAGGAGGGGCTTCACATGGTCTTAGCCTTAGTCCTTACCCAAAGGTCTAGAAAGGCTAAACAAAGCTCGAGCCTACTTGTGTTGGCAGGCCTAGCACGATTTGTCAACCTCTTTGTGAGGAGGAAAAGTATGTTTACACTGACCCACAATGGTCGGTGGATACAAAGCAGCTTATATGGACTCATATCAAGTGTTAAATAGTCTTAAAAGACATATTTTTGTTGAAAACGGGTGCATATAAGTTACACTGTAGATGGTGCCCCACAATAGAAAGCGCGACCACTCCCCAACCTCCACTTTTGTGGGTCTTCTTTCAGGCAGCCCCACGTGCTTTCCTAACCTCCCTATTTAAGGACCGTTGAGCTATCAAACCCCCGGTTGAGTACTAATTTCATAGGAGTCTTCATTAAAAACAAAATTTAAGTCTTATCTTCCGTGCTATTGCCTGCCATGCGATCAATCGAAATTTAAATAATAGAAATACAAACAGAATAGCTCGTTGCATAAACAACACGAACGGAGAAGGGAAAATAAAACAAAATAATAACGGCATGTATCTTATTTATTTTTATTTTCTTTGTGCTTGTAATCATGGGAGCCAAACTGGTCAGACACTCCATACAGTTTAACTACGCCACATGGTGCTGGCTGTCGCCACACGGGGGGTCACCCAGGTGTTAGTCTACCTCATAGCAGAGGTGTAATGCTGCCCTGTGTGCTCCAGTTGTGTAGGTCGTCGCTTCCTCCTACCCATCATTGTTAGGCTTTAGCATGAGAGTAAGAGCTTGGCTCCTCCGCGGTGCTCCAATCTATGTTGGACCTCCTGCCATGAGATAATGGAAACCATCGCTGGCTGGAAAGAAACTGTCTTGGACAAACAATGCCCTGCACCTCCCTTCATTATAAGGATCGATGTTAGGGGAAGAGAGGTTTGTAGATAAGAGAGAGTTCGTGAAAAAAGAAGAGAAAATTAGATTGCATGTAATGTTCCTTCTCTTTAGGGCTATGCTTCCTATTTTTCTCGGAAAAAATAAAATAAAAATATAAGTGTATATAATATATTTATGAATAAAAGATTTCCAAATAAGAAATTTACATATTTTCTTCATATGTTTATTAAAAGGAAATAAATTTAACTAATGAAGGAAATGAATTTACATATTATTGAGGTTTTAATTGGGTTATGTTAATAGTGAACAATATTTTAATTGGTCATTTTACAATATTTTTTTAAAAAAATGGGGTAATGAATTGTAAAGAAATCATTATAGCATGAGGTTAATAATGGATATTCAATCTAATGTATTGTAGGAAAATGAGAATAAACAATGGACCTATATACATGTTTAAGTAATTGAGTTAAGGACAACTACTTTTAAAGATTGATTGTTGTAAGAGTGTAATATCTCTTATAAGACTTTTAGTTAAGGATACAATTATTAATGTGTTCTTTAATTAACCATTGTAAGGTCCATTTATAATAGGCTAAAACTGTTAGATTGTGGTGACTGATCAGGAAAGTACTGTACATACTTCATAATTAGTGGGGTTCAGGGCATCGCTCTGATTTTTTTTTTTTTTTTGGTACTATTCGCCAATTGTTTTAGTACTATTCGCCATTCGTAGATTCGCCACTAAAGTTATGGCTAATTATGGCCGACATGTTATAACCCTAAAGCGGTTTAATACTTGTATAAAAGGGTTTAGGGTTGGGTATTTTTCATTATGTTGTGATGTGAAATTGGTTAAGTGGGAGTCTCATGGTTGAGTGGGAGTGATGGTAGATGAGGGTAAGCTGAGGGTTGACAGGTTTAATGGGCAGAACTTCTAGTTATGGAAGATGCAAATGGAAGACTATCTATATTAGAAGGATTTATGGAAGCCGTTGGAAGGCAAAGCCAAGAATCAAGGAACTATGTCAGAGACTGAATGGGATCTTTTGGACAGAAAGGCACTCGGAAGCATTTGGTTATGCTTGGCACCATCGGTGGCATTCAATATTACAAAAGCAAAGATGACAGAAGATTTGATGAAAATCCTAGCGACACTGTATGAAAAGCCCTCCGCTTCAAACAAGGTATTTCTCATAAAGCATTTATTTAATATGAAAATGGCAGAAGGTGGATCTGTTGTAGATCATTTAAATGAGTTTAATACTATTACTAGTCAGTTATCTTCTGTGGGTATCAATTTTGATGAAAAAATTAGGGCTCTCTTGATTTTGTGTTCTTTGCCTGAAAGCTGGAATGGCTTGGTAAAGGCGGTGAGTAATTTTGTTCCTAGATCTAGTACCCTAAAATATGATGATGTGATCGGTGTTGTTTTGAGTGAGGAAACTCATAGGAAATCCTCAGGTGGATCTACATCAAGAAGTGCTTTGAATGCACAAAGTAGGGGCAGAATGACTGAAAGAGGAAGTAACTCTGGAAATCGTGGGAAATCAAGAGGAAAGTCAAAGGGGAGGAGGCCTCAATCGAGAGGACCAAATGATTGCTGGTATTGTGGAAAACCAGGGCACAAAAAGAAAGATTGTTGGAATCAAAAGAAAAATGAAGGAGATAAATCAGATGGAGACAAGGAGGAAAATGTGGTAAGTAACAAATCCGAAGAGGATGCTTTGCTTTTGTCTTTAGAGAGTGTTGATGATTCATGGGTTTTAGATTCTGGTGCTTCATTTCATGCTACACCTAATAGAAGTTATTTCATTGATTATGTCCAAGGGGAATTTGGGCCTGTTTATTTGGGGGATAATGAACCCTGTCAAATTGTTGGAAAGGGAAAAATTAAGATTAAGTTGTAGAATGGAAATCATTGGCTACTACATGAGGTAAGACATGTTCCAAGGCTGAGTAGAAATTTAATTTCAGCCGGGCAACTCGGTGATGAGGGTTGTGTAGTTACTTTTAATGATAAAAATTGGAAGATTTCAAAAGGTTCCCTTGTAGTAGCAAAATGTGTGAAAGTAGGCACATGAGTGAGAAAGGTATGAAAGTACTTCATTCAAAAAAAGTTTTACCAGGTCTGAAATGTGTTAATATGGATTTATGTTAAAGTTGTGTGTATGGAAAACAAAAGAGAGTGAGTTTTGTAAAGACTAGGAAGGAAAACAAAAAGGAGAAATTAGAGCTTGTGCATACAGATGTATGGGCACCAGCTCAGGTATCTTCCCTTGGTGGCTCTCATTATTATGTTACATTTATTGATGACGCAACCAGAAAAGTATGGGTTTATTTCCTTAGACAGAAATCTGATGTATTTCAAACTTTTAAGAAATGGAAATGCTTGGTTGAAAATAAGACTGGTAAGAAATTAAAATGTCTCAGATCTGATAATGGAGGTGAGTATTGCAGTCATGAATTTGAAGATTATTGCTCCACTAATGGTATTCATAGATAGAAAACTGTTCCAAGGACTCCACAGGAAAATGGAGTGGCTGAACGCATGAACAGGACTATAATGAAGCGTGCAAGGAGCATGAGGTTGCATGTTGGGTTGCCCTTACACATGTGGGCGGAGGCTGTCAATACTGCAATATATTTGATTAATAGAGGTCCCTCTACTCCTTTGGGCTGTGGTATTCCAGAGGAAGCATGGACTGGTAAGAAGGTGAGTTATTCTTTTCTCAAGACCTTCGGTTGTGAAGCTTTTGCTCATATAGACTCTGAAAATAGAACCAAGCTAGAAGCTAAATCAAAGAAATGTGTCTTTGTTGGATATGACATTAATGAATTTGGTTATAGGCTTTGGGATTTTGCAACAGATCTTTGTACAACACTTTCTCATTGAATATGACATCCCGACTTCTAACAATTTTAAGATTTTCAAAATCCCAAAGCCTATAACCAAATTCATTAATGCCATATCCAACAAAGACACATTTCTTTGATTTAGCTTCTAGCTTGGTTCTATTTTCAGAGTCTATATGAGCAAAAGCTTCACAACCGAAGGTCTTGAGAAAAGAATAACTCAACTTCTTACCAGTCCATGCTTCCTCTAGAATACCAAAGCCCAAAGGAGTAGAGGGACCTCTATTAATCAAATATACTACAGTATTGACAGCTTCCGCCCACATGTCTAAGGGCAACCCAGCATGCAACCTCATGCTCCTTGCGCACTCCATTATAGTCCTGTTCATGCGTTCAACCACTCCATTTTCTTATGGAGTCCTTGGAACAGTTTTCTGTCTACGAATACCATTAGTGGAGCAATAATCTTCAAATTCATGACTACAATAGTCACCTCCATTATCAGATCTGAGACATTTTAATTTCTTACCAGTCTCATTTTCAACCAAGCATTTCCATTTCTTAAAAGTTTGAAATACATCAGATTTCTGTCTAAGAAAATAAACCCAAACTTTTCTAGTTGCGTCATCAATAAATGTAACATAATAATGAGATCCACCAAGGGAAGATAACTGAGCTGGTCCCCATACATCTGTATGCACAAGCTCTAATTTCTCCTTTTTGTTTTCCTTTCCAGTCTTTACAAAACTCACTCTCTTTTGTTTTCCATACACACAACTTTCACAGAAATCCATATTAACACATTTCAGACCTGGTAAAACTTTCTTTGAATGAAGTACTTTCATACCTTTCTCACTCATGTGCCCAAGTCTATTGTGCCACAGCGCTGTATCAAAATCTACAACAACTATTTGTTCTCCCTGCTCAACTGCAGCAATTGTTCCTGAACATTCATTTTTCTCTGAAACAATCAAAGTAGTAGGAACAATATGACCTGTACAAAGATATAAGGTGCCTACTTTCACACCTTTTGCTACTACAAGGGAACCTTTTGAAACTTTCCAATTTTTATCATTAAAAGTAACTACACAACCCTCATCACCGAGTTGCTCGGCTGAAATTAAATTTCTACTCAACCTTGGAACATGTCTTACCTCATGTAGTAGCCAATGATTCCCATTCTGCAACTTAATCTTAATTTTTCCCTTTCCAACAATCTAACAGGGTTCATTATCCCCCAAATAAACAAGCCTAAAATCCCCTTGGACATAATCAATGAAATAACCTCTATGAGGTGTAGCATGAAATGAAGCACCAGAATCTAAAACCCATGAATCATCAACACTCTCTAAAGACAAAAGCAAAGCATCCTCTTCGGATTTGTTACTTACCACATTTGCCTCCTTGTCTCCATCTGATTTATCTCCTTCATTTTTCTTTCGATTCCAACAATCTTTCTTTTTGTGCCCTGGTTTCCCACAGTACCAGCAATCATTTGGTCCTCTCGATTGAGACCTCCTCCCCTTTGACTTTCCTCTTGATTTCCCATGATTTCCAGAGTTACTTCCTCTTTCAGTCGTTCTGCCCCTACTTTGTGCATTCAAAGCACTTCCTAATGTAGATCCACCTGAGGATTTTCTACGAGTTTTCTCACTCAAAACAACACCGATCACATCATCATATTTTAGGGTACTAGATCTAGGAACAAAATTACTCACCGTCATTACCAAGCCATTCCAGCTTTCAGGCAAAGAACACAAAATCAAGAGAGCCCTAATTTCTTCATCAAAATTGATACCCACAGAAGATAACTGACTAGTAATAGTATTAAACTCATTTAAATGATCTGCAACAGATCCACCTTCTGCCATTTTCATATTAAATAAATGCTTCATGAGAAATACCTCATTTGAAGCTGAGGGCTTTTCATATAGTGTCGCTAGGGTTTTCATCAAATCTTTTATCATCTTTGCTTTTGTAATATTGAATGCCACTGATGGTGCCAAGCATAACCAAATGCTTTCGAGTGCCTTTCTGTCTAAAAGATCCCATTCAGCCTCTGACATAGGTCCCTAATTCTTGGTTTTGCCTTCCAATGGCTTCCATAAATTCTTCTGATATAGATAGTCTTCCATTTGCATCTTCCATAACTAGAAGTTCTGCCCATTAAACCTATCAACCCTCAGCTTACCCTCATCTGCCATCGCTCCCACTCAACCATGAGACTCCCACTTAACCATGAGACTTTCTTGTAGAGGATAACTGAAAGAAAACCTCGCTTTGATACCACTTGTTAGGATAAACAACGAACAGAAATAAAAAAGCTACATGCAAATATAACCAATAACAGAAAATAATAGATCACACAGAAATGAACACAAGGCACCAAGATTTAACATGGTTCACCCAATCCCTGGGCTATGTCCACCAAATAGCAAGTCCGATGTTATTACAATCCAGTGATTACAACCTGATTACAATCCGCAATCCCTTACAGCTCAATACCGTCGCAAGAAGCAATTTCACATCACAACATAATGAAAAATACCCAACCCTAAACCCTTTTATACAATTATTAAACTGCTTTAGGGTTATAATATGTCGGCCATAATTAGCCATAACTTTAGTGGCGAATCTACGAATGGTGAATAGTACCAAAACAATTGGTGAATAGTACCAAATTTTTTTTTTTGGGGCGATGCCCCGAACCCCACTAATTATGAAGTATGTACAATACTTTCTTGATCAGTCACCACAATCTAACAATCTCCCACTTGGGGATTGATCAGGCTCCACACTAAACAACAAAAACATAACGGTAAGCCAAATAAAGAACTTCATTGTTTTATTAATTTCTTTAACTCTACTACTAGGTAACCTCATGTTCTAAGTTCCAATTCTTTTGAGAGAAGTATTTAACAATAATATATCTATTAACCTTAGACTTAACAATTTTAATGTTGGTTTGGTTAAAGCGAGTAATAAATTGAATTTTGGGTTAATTGTATTTGAGCAGGAGTGTTGGAATGACTTCCTTATTAATTCAATCCTCTAGTTAGAAAGTTATGACATGTCATTAAAATTCACAAGTCTTGCAATTTGGGAGATTTCATTTAAAGTTATTTATTTTGTGTATAGCAATAAAGTAATCTACTTTAGTTAAAGGCAATTTGACTTAGAGATTAAAACCACATATATGTAAAGTATAATTAATTTTATTATTTATAAAGTGACATTTGATGTAAAAAATAATTAAGGTATGCTTTCATTATAAGCTTTTGGTTTTAAAATATCTTTTGTAGAAGAAATTAATTAATGTGAAGTTAATGAACTTATGAATAAAGAGAGATCTCTTTATAATAAAGCTAGAAGGAATGTTAGTAAAATTGTAATTAATTTGTGGGCCTTAGATTTAAGCCAATTCCTAGAATTAAATTCTTGAAATAATAATGAAAGAATAATTTATAGAACCTATTTCAATACTCAATTTAATTGAAACAATATTGCTATCATAAAGGAAATAGAATCTTAATCAGGGTTTGATTTGTGTCTTATTAGGTTTACACTTCTAATCAATCCCAATATTTGGGAGCAACTTTAAATGAATTTGGTACAAGGGCTTGTCTACTTTGTAAGAATTCAAGAAGTAATTGTTCTTGGGGGGAAGTGTTTAAAAAAATGTTACATTTATAAATTTTATTCTTAAGAAGATATGAGTAACATAGTTATTGATTAAATCACGTATTAAATTTTTAACCAAGCAAGTATTATGGTCAAATTTATAATACTATTTCATTTAATCCTGGATAGGGGTTTTTCATTTTTAGTACGTTAATGAAGTATATGGTGTTCATATGTTTGTTGTTGCCCCAAACTAGAGCTATTAATGAACGCTACAAACACAAAACTTACCCAGATCCACAAGAGGTGGTTAATCCATGTCGCGAACCCTAAAGGAGGTGCTGACCACCAAGTCAACAATCTCCCCCTCAGCACTAACTAAGAGTTCCACACCATTGGAATGAAGGAGACCTCCTGAGATTCAAACTCGTGACCCAAGGCTCTGATACCAATTGTTGGCATGTTTGTCATTACGCCAAAAGCTCAAGCTATCAATGAACATCACAAACACTAGACTTACCTAGATCCACGAGAGGCGATTAAGCCATGTTGTGAACCCCAAAGGAGGTGTTGACCACCAAGTCAACATATGAACCTTAAACCTAAGGGGATTATGTTTTAGTGAAATAACATGATTAGATAGTAATAAAGAATGCAACATTAATAATTATAAGTCAACAAACAAAGATAAAGTATATTCAAGCAGGAGTCTTCTAGCAGCTAAATGTGAAGACCGCCAACCTTACACTAAAATGAGGTCTTCCACTAATTTCAAGTATGGTCAAATGACCAACATTCATTTCCCACTCCTCAATGACCTTGGTACAACCACATTGTGCTTGTGATGTGAAATTGTAAAGTAACATGATTTCTTACTTTAGTTCATTATTGAAAATAATTTTACTTTTCTTATAGTGCGCAATGTAATGTTGGTCTACTTAGCCAAGTTTCGTCTTAATGGTCCTATTTTGCCTTAAGGACATATCTTATTGGTTTCACTTACAATTTACTATTATGGTCACTCTTGAATTTTCTTTTAGTTATCAAATTATTTATCTTTTTTAACCCTTGGATTTTAGTTTAAATTTGAGGCATTTTCTAGTGAAAATGTTGGCAAGAAATGTTGTAAAGTGACTTATGTAAATGACCATAACCAAGGAGGATTCCTAATAGAATCATGCAAGGAGTAGAGTATAGCAGAATGCATTTTTTAAATAAATTTAAGGATTAATAAGGGAGACCTCCTAATCAACACCCTTTCCTATGTCTTGAATATTAGGGTAATCAATTTTGCAGAATCATCTGAACAAGTGTTGTATAAGGTGATAGATGAGAATTATATGCCAATATTAGGGCACTGTATGATACTAGGCATATTTAAGGCTGAATTTAGGAGAATTTCATACAACAAAAATTCAAGAATTGGGCTTACCTACACCTTTGGTAAGGTCAATCTTGCAATTGCATTATGTTTCAATCAAGTCCCTTCTCTTGGATTTTCTTGCAATTGTTTTCATTGCAAACCTTGGGGTTTCAAATATTATTTATATATGTGACCACTTGTTAATTGAGGAATTTTCCTAAGGGATACTTATTATTGTTACACTAAGAATTTAGTAGGTAACTCAATCCATCGTATTGTACTCAACACAAAGACTCGAGAGGTACTAATACTAGAAAACTATATCATTACTAGTGTTGTGATGTGAGTTGGGTATGACACAAGGTTAAATAATTATTCCCACCTAGAATTTATAGATATATATGTGATTGGTGATCTAATTTCTCTCCAACAAGATTATTATTCAATTGAATATAGGTAAGGACCCATAGTGAGGTATATATTCTGAAACTCTAGTTGACTTGTAAGAGGAAGTCGAAAAGAAGGGGGGGAGGATGTAAGAACATCCTCTTATGTACCCAATAAAACCTTAATTTAGTGAATGTTCCCTTGTTAGAGGGATTTAATGATGTAGGAGCATCATAGGCTTTCTTGCAATCCTAGATATTGGAGCCAAGTGCTAGTGGTTTTCAATTTTATGTTGTTGTCGAGCTATCTAGTGGATGTCGAGTTACTGTAGCTCTAGTGGATGTTGAGTTATTGTAGCTCTAATGGATGCCAAGTTACTGTAGCTCCTAGTGGGTTTCAAGATACTGTAGCTCCTAGTGGGTGCCGAGTTACTGTAGCTCTAGTGGATGTCGAGTGTTCTTGTATATGACGAGTGCCAATATTGGCCTTGGTTCTATTCATGCTAAATTGTTAGTGAGCCAACTTTTGGCATTTAATTTATGTATGGGTATTTAATTTAGTGTTGTAGCTGACTTATGGCTTGACATATATTTAATGTAAGGGATTTAGTTTAGTTTGTAATCAGCTGGGCCGACTTGTGGCTTAGTTGGGTATAAGTAAAGGGTTTTGTGGAGTCTTTAGGTAGAGTTATCATCATTCCAACTTTGAGAAGGGGATGAAGTGTAGATGCAAATTTTGAAGAAGTAGGGTTGTGGCTTAGAAACCACAGGATTTCTTGGTGGACCTGAGGGTACAAGTGTGGATTCTTCTTGGTGTTCTTATCTAGTTGTGTATCTGGACTAGATGGGATTGGATTTATAAGTGGATCTTTGTTGGATCTTGTAGAACTGATTTTGTAATTGCTGTTTGTATTTGGCCCTAATCTAGAAGGCCTTATAGTCGAGCATGTTGCATGTAATCAGTTAAATCTATGAATAAAGAATTGTGATTTGGTATCAAATCTTGCATTATTGTTTCTTTGTTGTTGTATTTCCACCATGTGGTTGTTTGCTGGTGGTTTGGACATCACCTTTGCGGATTCTCCTACCTTACACTTCATAATTTAAAGATTAGTATGTGAGATTAGATGTGGCATTGAGAGATTAGTGATGACATTGCTTGAGAATATGATTGTGAATCACATAAATTGCTCTCCATGTGGCAATTTTTCACAAGAATGTCATTGAGAAGACTTCTAGTGTTCTTGCTTGCCAGTCTCTACATCAATTGAAAAATTGTGAGAACCTAATTGAGGGGGATATAACCTTTTATTTATGTTCCTTATTAGTTCTCCTATTTGAATAGACATGATCGACATGTTTAGACTTGATATGACCAGGACTCAATATTGTTGTTATGATTAATTCATAAACTTATGAAGACTATGTTATAATACAACGTCGTTGGCATTGTGATTTCTTAACTTATGTAATTTATGCAATGATGCAATATGAGAATGGGATTCTACATAAATTATGAATTATATTAGTAAGGATGTCATGCAACTAAATGAATTCCTCTATATACTCTTCTCTATAGGTAATTTATGTGGAAATTATTTTATGAAATTGTTGTAAAGTTTATATGTCAATGAGACATGAATGGTTGTGAGTGGATCCAACTGAATTATTATGTGCAAAAAGATATTCCCCTCCTATGATTAGGCATGCACTATGAATAGCTAGCTTAAATAAATTTATCTTTGAGTGATCATGATGTTTTCCTTCACACATATTGCATATGCATATGACTTCTAGGACATGAAAGAATCATTACAAAAATTGTACGTAAAGATTGTAAGTGTTTGCATGGTAAAAAATTATAGATCTTGAAACTCTCAAGTGAATCACAATGTCACCGGTGATATGAGGATATTTATTTTTTATTATTTTATGAATTTGACTAACTTGATAGAAATTGATAGAAAAGGTTATGAGGATTTTTCTCGATGATTAACTGTTAAACTTATGTTGACCTTAGGTAGCATGCATTCTAAACAATTGACATATTTGATGTTATGATCTCTTGACAGGTATCTCGTAATGATAATTTAATGTTTAATTAATTTCATTTTTAGTTAGTGATTTGATGACACATCATGTTGTGATGAATATGTTTGCATAAGAGAATTTTGGAAAAAAAAGGGAAATTTAGTTAAAATAATGTAGTTATGGTTTTGAGGAAAATTATTTAGTTAATTTTTAGTACATTGAGGAATGGTGAATTTAATAGAAAAATATAATATTGGGTTGAATTTCTCTTATCTTAGAAGATTCTAAAAATGAGGAATTAAGTTAATGTGATGTGATTATGGTTTTATTGTGAATCAATTATGTTGTATATATTAGAATACATATAATTGAATCAAACTATTTAATTGGTGATCAAAATTATGTGATGTTATGATTTCTGCACAGTGTTTATATACATATGTGATTTCCCTAGGCTACTTATACTTAAATTTTAGATGTACAAGAAAGTCCATGGAATTAAATTCGGAGAACTAGAACTAAAATTATGCGAAACAATCATCCAAGGTTACATCTATTGAGAGACAAAACCACATTTTTAATAATGTTTTATTCGTAAATGTATTATTGCATGAGTGTAATTGTTAATTACAAGGGTGTAATTCTTAAGTGGACAATACTATGTGTGTTGTGATGTATAATTGTGGTGTCACTTGACACATGTGATGTGTATACATATGAAATGTCCACTCTAAAAACATGTGAACCCTACCTTGACCATAGTATCCTAGTAGACTTTCTATGTGACCTACTTGGTTAGAGAGCCCTAACATGGGTCAAATATCTTGGAATCCATATGTAAAGTTTAGGTGGATTTTGAGGGGTCATATGAACACATAGGGTTTAGTTAGGCCTCTTTTATGATGTAGGAGCATCCTGGGTGTAAGAGAAATCTTGCATCACCCAAAAATATTTCCTTTTTTATTTCTTGAATAAGGGTTGTCTCGGTCCAATTTTTTTAAATTTCTAGAGGCTTGCTACTTATCAATCATACGAGCTTGAAATGTTCTAATTTTAGAGATGAAAGTTCATCTTGGACATACCAGCCTACCAGTTGAGGCTTAATGCCATATCATGAGTATTCACGGATTTATTATAGACTTTTGGTGTGCAATCTTGGTATAAAAACTTTGGGCTCACTATTGAAGGCCTAAACATGCCTGAATGAGGCCTGAAAACTCAATGAATGGGCACTTGCATGGATTCAAGCATGTAGATCAAAAGCTGAGGATTCCGCAAAGTAGTTATAATAGCCAATCAGAGTAATAGTTTGAAAGTTATGGCCTTCTGAAGTTGGGCCAACCAAAATTTCCAAAATAAATATCAAAGGTGTATTTGGCCGACTCTATATGTATTCTTAGGGTTTTTCATCCCTAGGTATTCATTTTGAGTATCTAGATCCTTCTCGGGCGGCATAAAATTACCTATTTAAGAAATGCACCTATATTGTCTAGGGAAGCTCTAGGTGATAGCTCGCACCTTTGTCTTGTAAATTACTGTAATGAAGGCATCCATGTGGGTTAGCATATTGTAATTCCAAATTTTATAATTTTGCATTTGCGATGATAATAAGAAGCCTATATTTTGTTCTCACAATTTGTCATTATTTATTTGTTTATGTTATGTGTTTAATGTATTAAGGGGAGCACCCTTCATTAAGTGGTATCAGAGCATGAGTTCTTGAGTGTATAAATAGATCATCAAATGTGAGATACTTGCACCAGGACCATGATTTGGGTTGTGCGTGTAGATAGATCATCGTTTGTGAGGCGATTTGCATTGAACACTCTATTTTGGTGCATCACTCCTTAGGTTGGAATAGGTAGATTTTCTTTCATTCATTCCTTCTCCTTTTTCCTCTCCAAGTGTAGTTAGGTGCACCTTGATAGAAAATGAAGCCAACCTTCTTCAGAGACTCAACCTCACAATTCAAGTCCCACAGCTTGCAGGTTATTTCCATATTTTACAAGGTTGTCCTTAGGTTAAAAAACATTGGACAAGGGTGTAAAATTTTGTGACAATAGTTTTTGGCATGCCCTGTGGGACAAATCATTTTAGCTACATAAGTCCACTAGTTAGCCAGCCGATCTTAATACATTGAGAATTTGGGTATTATTCTTAGTGAAATCAACCTTTGGAGGCATTTAATCAAACACCATGGTGACTCTAGTGCACATCTTATGGTTCCAAATAGAGATAGTGCTAGTATGTAAAGATCATCCTTGATCTTTTGTGATTTTCAAGTTTTTCTATGCGTTTGTAGTTTTTATGAAGCCTTGATCATGGACCCATTTCATAGAAATAACTACTATTCCCCCCCATATCATGAAAATTTTATTCCATAGCCCTCATATTATCAATTTCAATCTCAGCCCCAAGTTTTTTATAGCCCATCTACCCAAAACTATTACTCTCCTCCTACCTCTACTCCACCAATCCCAACATCCAATATAAAGAGCTTAAATATATGATGTTGGAATTACAAAAGAATATGGATATCAATTTTCATGAGCAGAGTGAGAAGTTGCAGGCTTTCAAAAGCTAGGTGAATGAAAATGCTAAGGAGTTGTTGGCCTGGGATAGCCATCTTTATGAGATACAAAGGTAGCAAGAGATAGATAGACAATAGGAGGAGATGGCATACTAGGCCTATCTCCAACAAAAACAAGAAGAAGAGAGGGAGAGACAGAGACATTTTGAGGAGAATCTTGCAAGGAAAATTGCTGCAGCAAGAGAGGAGGAAACGAGGCTCCAATTAGCTCATTTTTAGACCAAGGAAGCAAAGGCAACCCCTTCTCCAAAATATGTCGTCCCAAGCTTCAAGAAACCCCCTCCATTACAAGAGCATGCTATTGCAACTTCTCCACTCCCTGTGCGATAAAGTTGGATTGGTCATGAGCCCCCTAGACCTATCATTATTTTTCTCTTTAAGGGTGGGCTAGTGGTATGGGCTCTTGATGATCCAAATATGGAGTTCTAGAGGAGTGAAAACAAGCCCACAAAGCTTCCATGGAAGGAGTTGCAACCTACTAATGAGAAAAAGGAGGTAGCTATTGAGAAGAAGGGAGAGGACCTAATCCTCTTATTTGAAGAGATTCCTTCTTTTGTTGGGGAAGAAGAAGACAACAAGGTTGTGCCTTATTTTAAGGAAAAATTCATGGATTTTGAGCCCTTGTCAAAATTGAGGATCTGCTACAAGCTAAGGAGGAAGAAGATCATTTGTTGCAGTAGACAATCCTCCATGATTTGGAGGATGGAAAAGAGACCCTCAACGATAGCTCTATCCTTGAGGAGGAACATGTTGACATGCATGAGGTTGTCCCTCAACCTATGCATATTACTGCAGTGGAGCAAGAGAATTCTGATGAGTTGACTTTTTGGGATGGGCTAGAGATATTTTGTTCATCCTTGGACATGAAGTAGTCCACTCCTTCATCAGATGATCATAAGTTGCAGTAGAAGCAAATGGAGAGTCACACCATACCAATAGCTCCCAAGGAGGTGGCTCATGAGCATTATGAGCAAGATGTGGAGAGTTTATCTTCACAGGAAGAGGAGCCTCTCCCAATCTAGTTGGAGACTACCATTACAAAACACAATCAAGTGGTTAAGGATGACTCCTCTGGCCCTACACCATCAAGAGGATATCCCATAAGGCATATAGCTCTGCAACAAATCAGAAAGTTGCCCCTAGTCATGCTCACTCCAGAGTATGAGGAGGAATTCTACAAGGAAGAGCAAGTATGTTTTTCTCCACAAGGTAATGCCCTAGTTCTAGAAACCTTCATTATTTTTAGCATTGGGAGGAAGATATTTCATACAACAATGTGTTTTTCATCCTTGTTGTTATTTTCAGCTTCCTTTATGTACGGTGAAAGAAATCAACTATGAGGAAGGGGAACTACTTTAACAAACCAGTCAATGGGTTTGTTTAACTTTACTCTATGTAGATTTCTGTACATAGTAGAGTAGTTTTGTTTTTAGTTTTCCTATTTCCCAAGAAGTGCCAAGCATAGGTTATCTTTTGGAGATGGCAGTTTTGAAGTGTTTTGCAAGTTGCAAAGAGGTGGAGGTAGGATTTTCAGAGTTTAGAGGTTGCAGGGGATTTTAATTCCTAGTTTCAATTGCATAATTCATGTTTTGTTGCAGAGGTACGGTTAGGGTTTCATTATGCATAGGATTCACATTTTTTATGACTTTGTAGCCCAATGGATTCTTTATATCACTAGTCTTATACATAGTAGGCTTGTATCCCCTCTGAGTTGCCAAAAATGTTAACTATATTTACCTCCTTGCCAAATATTTGAATTTAAATGCCTAGGTCCACCCAACGGTCACCCCAATATTTAAAATATTAAATGCCAATAGAAATATGAAATAAACCTTTAATAAAACTTTAATATACCATGTATATGTCTTAGTATATTTCTCGGCCCCGCAACATTCTTTACCATCAAATCTTGCACAGATCTACGATAGACACTTTCCCACATTTTGAACATGTTTGATCTTTAGACAATGCGAGGAAGTGACTTTGTGGCATGTGGTATGTGGGACCTATTTTCATTGTGGGCCACAAGGTAGAAAGTGTGTTAGGGTTGAGTTGGCATACGACGAGTGTTTCATTGGCTAAGGTACTAACAACAAGTTGTAAGGTGGCTACATGTTTCATCCACTGTTAAATGTAAGAGGATCGAAAACACATGCTTCCTTGCTTTATAAAGATGCAAGGCTTTTAAGGAATGTAGGAAAGCACCTTGCCACCACATGGATTTTGTGATGTCACCTCCCTTGTGGGCCGCAAAGTGGAACTTGTCAGAACAACATGGAGATGTTAGGGCATGTTGGTAGTTTGGTGTCTTTTCATTAATCAAGATGCTGCCATGGGCAGTAAGGGGGCCAATTTATGTTTCCCTCGTTGGATGCATGAAGATTTACAGTTGGCACTTCTCCACTTTGTGAACTTGTGAGGATTTTAAACAATGTGGGGAAGCAACATGAAGACACATGTCCTATCGGGCCTAATCAAGTTGAGTAAGCAATGGTAGTTAATTTCATGATCGCTCGGTCGTGGGGGGTAAAGCTTAAACTGTGGTTACTATAGCAAGGTCACGAAAAACCTTGTTCATTGGAGATAATGATAACCTTGAGTCATGTGGCAATTGAGCAATAAAAGTTGGTGTATGGTTTGATCGCATAGTCATGGGCATTTGATTTTAATTGGAGATGATGTTGTGAAGCTATGACCCAAAGCATTCTAGTTATCACTAGGTCATGATGATTACAAGGAAATGTCAATGCTAAGCTGAAAAGCAATGACTGGTAGTTATGGACTAAGTTTGCAGTTTCGCAGGGCAAATAGTTAAAAGAGGTTGTAGGGTGGCGAAAATGCGACTAGATAAGGTGGTCAACACTTGAGGACTTTTTCAAGTGGTGAAGAGATAAAATACTATAGGTCCATGTGGCTCATGTTGGTTGTAGAACTCAATTTACCTACTAACTTTTGCTGATTTTTCAAGCCAACTATGGGATAAGGACGGTTTTCTTGCGTGATCTAATCTTCTTCATTGATCTCAACCACTCCTAAATGAGTGTAGGGATAGAAACAATGAACTACATCTCTTCACCATCTGGGTTATCCATCCACTTGGTCAGAATGATTTAATGATGTTGTTTCTATCTTCTCAGGGTTATTCTTTTGGCCAAATATTAGATTTCATTATATCTGAATGAGTGCTAAGATCAGATTTTCTCTAGATCTGTGTGATTGTTCCCTGCACTCTTAATGGTAGTAGTTGTGGAGTAACTTTTAGTAAGAAATATCTCAATTGTTTTTGAACTATAAAAGAAACATTATTAATCTTTGTTATGGTTGGGTCTTCTCTATTTTCCTTGGCATGTTTTAGCATGCACATTGTAAATTCCCTTTGCCTTTGAACTTTAGGACATTTTGTTTTATCCTTTTCAGCCATTGATGTACTGTGCAAGATCTATTTTCCCTTCACCAATGGGTTGTGGTTATTTGTAATTGGCATGACTATATCTTTTTGACCTATGAATGATATAAAGTGATTCTTCTTCCTTGTGTCATTTGTCTGGTTATTTGATCTACATGTGACTACCTAATTCAAACAAGTCTGAATTTGTATATGCTTGGATGTCATGATAGTTTAACTATGCATGTATAGGCAGAGATAAGATTGAACACTCTATTTTGGTGCATCAACCCTTTGGTTAGAATAGGTAGATTTTATTTCATCCATTCCTTCTTCCTTTTCCTCTCCAAGTGTAGTTAGGTGCACCCTGATAGCAAAGGAAGTCGGCCTTTTCCAGAGGCTCAACCTCATAGTTCAAGTCCCACAACTTGGAGGTTGTTTCCATGTTTCACAAGGTTGTCCTTAGGTAAAAAACTTTGGACAAGGGTGCAAACTTTTGTGAAAATAGTTTCCAAGTTTTTAGATGAAGAGGATTTGTTGCATGAAATTGTGTAATTACATATAATACGATTTTCATGTGTAGTGGCATGTAATCCAATAATTTCTCTTTTTAGTTAGACTAGGTCAATGTTGGTTGAATTGCTCCCACTTTTTCCTTTTTTTTCTCAACTCCTTTGCCTATATAAAGGAGTGTCCCCTCATTGTAAAAATCATCTTTTTTTGTATGCAAGAAAGCTCTACCAAACTTGTGCAAGCATAACTTTGATTGTGTAGTACGAATTTGGGAGAAAAGTGAGTAAAAGTAATTAGATTCAACACTTTGACTGGAAGCAATTGTGATAGAGAAAATTAGAATATTTGACTATAATTTGTGCCTATTGTATTTGATTCATGTTATTATTGTGTTCTCAATAATAGAGCATAGTGAGTTTAGAAGAAATCAGAGACAAATCTTTGATTGGGAGTAGTTGTGGTAATACATAGACTAGAATATTTGACTGTAGCTTGTGCTACCATCTCAAATTCATGAAAAAATAGTTAGAATTCCCCTACTTATGGAAGTCTTTGCACCCCAATGGTAGAGGTTTTTCTTATAGAATATAATTTGATCTACTTTTGGAAGTCTTTGTGCCCCAGTGGTAGTGAGTTTTCTTATAAATTAGACAAACAATATTTAGAGCCAAACTGGTATGCTTTTAATCAACCTTTTAGTTGGGGTTGGTTTATCAATATCACCATTTCTAGCTACTAGATAGAACTGTAGTTAGAGATTCCATCTTGCCCATTACTCACTCCATGGGTAAGTGGATTCTTTCCTGGAAGTTAAGAGGAAAGAATATTGGTAAAAACCCTTACAAAATCTCTCAACTTGTTGCTTACCTTTAGTTGATCTGAAGGAATGGTGAGAAGGGGGGAGTCTTCTCTTTAATTTAGGAGAGACTTGGTCTCATATGTTGTGGCTGGTCTACCTATTTTGTGACTGGATTTTCACAAAACTATTGGTTGTAAAATATCCACCCAACAGACTACATGAATCATGTCGCTAAATTGTAAAAGCTACAAGATTTGCAAGAGGAGTTAAAATCAAATCAAGTTACCAATATTACAAACAATTTTATGTTGATCAGAAATTCAATGAAATAAGAGTGACATTATTCATGGTTGAGACCTTACCCATAAGAATAACAACTAAAAAAAGACAACACATACAGGCACCCATGTATTATAGATATCAGACATACATGGATTTCAGAGTTGTAAAAATATTGTTTTAAGGTCTCAATATATATATTATAAACTAAAGGAATAAGCAAGTGCAAGGGGCATATATGAATGAAATTAGTTGAAATCATACCAACAATTCAGGTTAGATGCTAAAGTGTACTAAGTAAATAAATCAAGCAAATACAAAGGAAACATTTATAAAATATAACTTCCAGCAAGTGAAATGACACTCAATTGTGTTTTTATGATATCTTTCAAACCAAAAATTGGGTTGGGATGGAAGACTTGAGGACAAAAAAAGTCAATAAATTTCATGCGAACCAGAGTAATATTGTAGGAGTTATCACTATGTATATGCAACAATATTTTTTTTTGCAAAAGTCATGAAAAAGAATGAAGCCCATATTATGTATATAGATTGTTATTCATCAACCAACTGTGGATATAAATAGTGCAACTTCATCACAAGTGAATGAAATTATAAGTATTGTTAGATATTTTAGAAGTAATTCTCAACATTGATAAAATCTTCAAACTTAAATATTTTTTTCACATGATGATAATATTGAAAAACATGGAAATATAACAAGGAGAGCCTCAACAAATTTATCAGATAAGTGTTACAGTAAAAAAGAGCATAAGCATCATGTTATTATAAAATTATTTAAGTGGAGGAAATGAAATTCCATGGCATAAAGTAGCAAATAGAAATAAAAAATATAAGAACTAAGCAATAGAATGCAAGATATTAAAATAAGAAGATTCAAATACAGGTAAATATTCATATTTCTACAAAATGAGAGACTACAACAATAGAGTTATAACATGAAGCCCACTTTGAGTGCAGAAACAAAGTTACGTGAGAAAATATTTAAAACCCTTAATTACTTGGGAAGGTTATCCCAGTCAATAGTGCTAACAGATAAAGGTCGGCCGAATTACAAAGAGCCATAAGGTTTTTTCTTATTAGGTTATTGTTAGAAAGTAAAGTCCACCAAGATAATTGAGAGTGGGGGTGAATCAATTATTAGATCAATATAACTTTTATCAACCTTATTAAATCTTTGACATGTGATCATATAAACAAAATCTATAAGAAGATACACATACACAATAACACCAAATATGTTAACTAGGGAAACCCTTGATGAGAGGGAAAACCTCGGTGGGGATGGTACCCACAAAATGATGTACTAACATAAATGTTCCTTGTAAGAGGATGGAGTCTGTTAAGAGCCAATGAAATACATTCAGTACATATCAGTCCCTTTTAGGAGACTTTGAATCCCTCTAAGGAAATTCCAACCTTGTTAGGAGTTGTGCTAACCCTGTTAGGAGTTGTAGAAAATAGATGGACCCACTCTCCAAATAGCTTCAAGGGCAAGAGTACCAAACTCACTATCCAAGTGGCCTCTGTATTATTCCTTTCAGAATAATAGAAATACAATTGATCTCAGCAACTCAAAGTCATTCTATGTCATCTTGCTATGCCATTGTCGCACCAAAACACTTCTCATATCTCAATACTAGATCTTTTACTTCGCATCACAATGATTCCTTTGATTTCTCACTCACATTTACTAATCTTCACAAATCCAATATAATTTTCTTACATACCTTATTAAAACCAAGTAAATAATCCTTCCTTATATCAAGTCCTCAAAATAATTCATTTAGTCGGCCTTGATGTTTTCCCAATTAATTATAATAGGACCTCATTAAGATAACGCGTTACAATACATCTTTTTTATAATTACAAAATACCATCAACTCACTGTCTTCACAACTTCTCACATATGTGACCTCAGACTTTGCGTACTCGTCGATGTCATCATCAAGTTGTCTTTTGTCTCTGTCTAACTTTTCCCATCTAGATTCTATCCATGTTAGGAGATATAATCCAATTACCATAAACCATTTCTCAAGTACTCTATCTATAAATTATCTCATGTAAATCACCAATAAATCTCACCAACCTTCAAATTTTTGCATGCACACTTGAACACTGAATCAAGACAAGTTGTAGAACATGTCCTTAACTCTACATAACCTCCTCTTTAGTACCTAATCCATACAACCTTATTCTCTGTCTTCTACTTTTTCAATCTTCTCACTATGTAGACATCAATGACAAACATACTCATGAATGCAACAAATTCATGCTAATTGTCTCTCCACTACTCCAACAATGCTAGAATACTTTCCCATAGAAATATCATTTGAATTCATGCTAATAGTTACTCTAGTAAATATAATAGAGGTAAATATAACATAGATAGTCAGTATAGAAAATCATAGATCTTTTGCAAAGCCATGACAATGTTAAAGTATCGAGATTTTGAAGTTAGGTAAAGAGACAAGGTCAATGGCCTACAAACATTAATAACATAGTCTCTTGATTAAAAACATCAAAGATCCAAGATGAATGTGGCTAAACAAATGCAACTTGGAAAATGTAAATGACATTACTATAAAGAGAGAGAAGTACAAGATAAGAGTCTTCACAAATTATGTTATAGAAGTCTTCATTAAATGGATAATATAAATCCTGTAATATTAATTATTTAAGAGATAGCCTGAACAAGAAGTATAAAGAATAATTATGAAGTAATAGATATTACCATCAAAGTCTCAATGATGGATGTTGCACACATAATAGCATGAGGAGAAAAACCTCTTTCTTCTTTAAACCAAATAAAAAGCATCATGTTTCAAACTAATAGAGGAAGAGTAGATTAAATGAGAAACCTACATATTTGCAAGAGGGTCGAATGTTTACCAGTGGAATGGTAGTGTGATATGAGCATATATAGAACATTTTTTTTGGTGACAACCACTATTCACCATCTCAAACCCTAGCATCATAGAGAAGATCCTTTCATAAAATACAAGAGTAAAAATAAAGTGCATTAAGGGTTGGAAAGCCCAATTATATAGGCCAAACTTTAGAACATTGTTAAATCCAACACAGGATGCAAAACAAATTATATATATATATATATATATATATATATATATATATATATCTCTTGTAGAGCTATGGAAGTTAGCATGCAAAGAACATTTAACAAAGGTTATAACATTCACAAACCAAAAACAAAACTCACATATAGATTAGATGAAAGAAGGTGCAAAAGAGAGTGCAATCTGAAGGAAGAGCACCCACAAGCCTTCTTGATTGTGTAGATGTGTCCAATGATGGGGATGTATACTCAAACATGCTTCAAGCCTTCAATGGATGGGAGCCTTCAAATGGATGAAATATGGTGTATAGGATGAGTGAGGATTCTCACAAGGTAAGGGTGTGATTCAGTGATTTGATCTTCAAAGGTGCATTATGAGTTTGCATGAAAGTTGATTCCTAAAATGGCATTGACTTTAGCTTCAAGGGTGGATGATTTGTGAGAGGGGTACAATTTATAGGCCAAGTATATGAGGATGAAGGGCCAAGATGCAAGGATAAAGGAAGGACGATAGAAGGTGAGGATTGAAAGAGAGAGGAGCACATGTATTTTGCTTCTTCAAATCCATAGCCTTGTGACAAGTGTCACAAGGGGATTGAATGTGAGGGGATGGTCAAAGTGGGGTGTCAAAAGGAGTTATGAGGGAGGAGTGTGGAAGACAGATGTAAGAGGCCTTAAATAAATTTCAAGTCATGTAAGAGCCTTAAAGTCTTTTGGATAGGAATGTAAGAGGGAAAGAATATAAGTTTGACTTTGGTTTGGTCTAGGACTTCTTAACCCTTGGTTAAATTTGTGCACATTCTTGGGGAAGGGATTAGGCTTAGCTTAGGAGGGAATTAGGATGTGTGTGGCATGTTAGAGGGATGCAATTGGGCTAGCACTAATGAGGTGGGTTAATTAGTTAACTAAGTGAGGTTAGCATGGGTGAATGGGTTGGATTTAGCTAATGATAGGGATTTAAGAATAGTTAGAGGTTGGGGATTTGATTTGAAATGATTTATTAAATCTAAGGGGATTTTAGGAATTAAATTAAATAGATTGATGTATTTATTTAATTTAATAAGAGAATAGGGATTTAATTGATAATTAGATGTGATATGGTCAATTAAATGAATTAATTAACTAGGGGATGACATTGAGTTAATTAAATATTAAATACTTAATCAATGATGCCTTCGGAGATGACTAAATAGGATTACTTAAATGATGTAATCAGATTTAGATGTCTATGATTTTGCACCTTGTAATTCATGCTTGATCATTTGAGCATGCAGATTATAGAAGATTTCCTGATTTTTCATATAAAAAGATTGATTCCTTCTTCATTGTTCTTCTATGTTCAATGTTTATTTGTCAAATTTTGATTATGTATTGTGTTCTAAACCTTTATTTAATCAATTTCCTTATGAATTTTGCATGTAGATTTGATATCCCATAGTATAAATTTATGATCAAGTTTCATGTTTTGATTATGAATCTATAAAAATACAAGTGTTTTCTTCTTCAAATATTAGGGTACCGTAACTTTTCATAGAATTATTTTTGTAGGGTTATCTAATTGATTTTTAATAAATTCCTTTTGATGGGTATAAGATAAGTCAAAGAATTTGTTTGTTGGATGTTTGCATGTCAGAATTATATTTTTAGTGAAAGGGGTTTTTTTATGCATGCACTTTTCGAGATCATTTTTTGAAGTGATGTAGACTTTTTTAAGCATGCAAATGTTTTATTTTTACACTATTGCGACCATTTTCTTTTTCTCATGTATGTAGATGGTGCTCAAAGGGGTTATTTACTTTTTCTAGTTTCAAGGGGCTATTTAGAGGGCTGATTTTTCGTTTTTGAGTAGTTTAAAAGTAGTTGAGGCTTATTTTTTAGTTCCTTATCAATTGAGGAGCAATTTTAGGAGTTCGACATCAGTTATCAATAGTTCACCCCCTGATTTTGAGGATTTTATCCATGCATACAAATCTTACCAATTCTTACATGTTTTGTGAGTAAGTGATGGGTAATTCTACATGATTTCAAGGTGCGACATCATATCTGCTTGGGTCTAGGGGAGTTCTAGGGTAGTTAATTGCATGTTATTGGCAATTTGATCCCTTTTCTCTTCAGTTTTCATTGCATATATGACCCTAGAAATTTGTATGTCTATATGTTGATTTTTCAGCTCATTGGTTGAGGGTTTTGACTTTTGGTGACGATTTTACACCTCACAATTCATGCCTGATTGTTTGGGCATGTAGATTATAAAATATTTCCTGATTATTCAAATACAAAGATTGATTCATTCTTCATTGTTTTTCTGTGTTCAATGTTTATTTATGAAATTTTAATTAAGTATTATGTTCTAAACCTTTATTTAGTCAATTTCCTTATGAATTTTGCATGTAGATTTGATATCCCATAGCACAGATTAATGATTGAGTTTCATGCTTTGATTCTGAATATGTGAAAACACAAGTGCTTTCCTCTTCAAATGTCAAGGTACCACAGCTTTTCATAGAGTTATTTTTGCAAGGTTATTTGATTGATTTTTGAATAAATTCATTTTGTTGAGTATAAGATAAGTCAAAGAATTTGTTGGATGTTTGCATGTCATAATTATATTTTTAGCAAAAAGGGAGTTTTTATGCATGCCATTTTTGAGATCATTTTTTGAAGTGATGTAGACATTTTCATGCATGGAAAGGTTACATTTTTACACTATTAAAACCAATTTTGTTTTCTCATGCACGTAGATGGTCCTCAAAGGGATTATTATCTTTTGCCAATTTCAATGAGCTATTCAATTTTTATAATAATGATATAATTATAAAATTTTAATCTTATCATAATATTACATTACAATAATAATGTTAAAGTATGAATTTGAATCAAATGATAATTAAATATTGTTATATAAAATAATAAAGTATAATTTTATATAAAGATCAAATTAAAATCAAGAAATATAAATTGGAGCATATATAATATGCATTACATATATAATAATAATATATAAACAACTTATTTTATTTTTGTACTAAATTTTTGACAAAATATCCATGAGCTTAATTGGAATTTTTTTGTAACTCTTGAAAATTTGGGTATTACATTTCAAGATGGTTTATAAAGATTGATCAAATAATCAAAAAATCAAAAAAATGAGGAGTAGAGCAGTCAAAAATCATGTGAATAATTCAAAGAACACGAAAAATGATAAAAGCTCATATGAAAAACATTGGATAGCTAAGAAGTGCAGAAATTTTGAGAAGAAAAATAAACATAGTTCTTGTGTAGTGTCGTATCTAGTATCAAAATTTTGTAACCCTAGCAAGGAGGGGAATAAGCTGGGGAGAATTCATCATGCTGCTTCCGCTCTCAAAATTAATTCTCCTGCAAAAACTAATTATACAGTAGAAACTTCAAACCCTTTCGTGGTTATAAGACCATAAAATAATATGGATCATCTAGTCGCACAACAAGAGATCCAAAGAGATTCAGGGGTTGTTCCAGCATAAACCCTAGCTATCCTAGCAAACAATTTAGAGAGGAAAAGAGGAAAAATTGTGTCAAATGTGGTTGGGAATGTCAAAACCCAAGCCACGGTGGTCCCAAACCAGGTAATTTTGCCCCATTCCCACCAGGAGAAAATTAGCAATCCTTAGATTAATTTCCAATCTAATATTTATGAATCTTCTGAGCCTTCCTATTCTCAAGGATCCCATAGTTTTCATCCCATCATTTTTTCCATGACACGTTTGAATAATCAAATCAGGTTTTTTAACCTCACTAAATATTCATAAAACAAAAAAAATGAGTTCTTTTCTCGGAAGATAGGTTTTCTTTCTGACATTACTATGGATCTTCTGTACATTTATGAGAGTCAACCTAGGAAGAATGAGGTCACCAGTCTTACATCTTCCCATGCTTCACCCAATTCATATGTTTCGCCTCATCGCAAAAACCCTATTCTTAATCTCCCTGATTCATCTAACATTCAACCCAGATCGAACCTTGAACCCTACCCCTACAACTAGGAGGATAAATTCCTTATCATTAGTAATCATGATAGTGAAGACAACTAGCAAGAGTGCTAAAAGGTTGGCTTATTTGCATTATGGAATGGTCCAAAGTGTGAAATGCTCAACCTCATTAAATAGATATAGAAATTCTGCAAGAACCAAGTAAGTATTCTCACCATTCTAATAGATTAGTATACATACACTTTAGTGATGAATTTGTCAAAAAAGATTTCCTGTATGTTTGTGATTGTTTTTTTAAAGGTTATGCTATGAAATTTTTTGAGTGGATTCCAGACTGTAAGGCAAATATGTTAAATTTTTTTATCCCTACTTGGATCACCCTTTAATCCCTTGCTCCAAAACTTTCACTGTAGAAGTTGAGAAAACCAACTTCACAGATTGCCAAGAACACTTGCATGCAAATAACCTGTTGCTGAAGGGAAACCAGAGTAGGAAAAAAAAGTAGCTTGGAAATCTCAGCGGAGTGAGAGAAAAAATGTATTCCAAGATAATGAAAAAGAAATTACAAGAGTTTAACCTTAAAGGTGAACGAAACCCTAAAAAAGGAAATAAAACTAGGTTGCACAATATAATTAATATAAAATATTAATTATATGCACCTAAGAGATAGCTTAAGTAAACTAGAGTAATAGATAACTTAATAAATAAATTCAAGATGATCTAATTCATAAGCATAAATAAATAATTACTCTAACACCCCCCCTTAAGCGAAGCTTAGGAGGTAAGCTAACTTAGCAAACCTATGAAAGCAGGAAAATGGGTCCCAACAATAAGGCCTGATCAGGTATCCAAAACAAGGAAATCTCAATAAACTGAAGACAAAGGAGAAAACCTAATGGGAAAAAATCCTCTCCAAAAAGAGATAGAACAAACATGCTAAAAAAACATGAAGGAAGGAAGGCCTCAACAAGACCCCCCAAGGACAACTTCTGTAACCCCAAGCATAGACCGCAACTGAAGATATCATGGCAACGCAAAAGGTTTGGTGAAGATGGCAGCAACCTATGCATTAGTGGGAATGTACTCCAAAGAGAGAACACCATCCTGAATCTATTGATAGATGAAATGCATATGAAGCTCAATGTGTTTAGTGCAATGATGCTCCACCAAGTTTCAGGAAATATGAATAGCACTCTGATTATCGCACCACAGAATAGTGGAATGATCAAGAGGAAAACCAAACTTAGTCATCAACTGGTAAAGCCATTAAATCTCCTAACTAGCAAGCACTGCTGCTCTATACTCAACCTTTATGGATGAAAGTGCACAAGCATGTTACTTCTTGCACGACCAGGTTATAGGTCCAGAGCCAAGACAAAATACAAAGCCAGAAGTAGACTTCCGATCATCAACATCACCAGCCCAATCTGAGTCAATGTAGCCAACAATGTGAGGAGTCCCTGCTGTGTAATGAATGCCATAAATAAGTGTGCCCTGAATGTGTCTCAAAATATGCTTGGAAACTTGCCACTGATTCTCATGAGTCTCATGTCAAAACTAATAGACAAGACCAACTACAAAGGAGAGATTAGGATGAGTATGTGTCAGGTACAACAAGCTGCCAACTAACTATCGATACAATGTGGGATCCACTGAAGGTGAAGTGCAAGGGGTAGACAAGGTTAACCTAATTGAAAAGGTGTAGGAGCAGGCTTGTAATTAAGCATGTCAAAGCGACGAAGCATGTCAAGAGCATACTTCTATTGGTAACCAAAGATCCTAGTAGAGGACTAAACAATTTGCAGACCAAGAAAGTAGTGTTACAGACCAAGATTAGTCATCTGAAACTATTCCATTAATGCACGTTGAACATCCTGAAGCATAGAGGATGAGCTGCCTATGAGGATAAGATCATCAACGTATAGCACAAGGATCAAAACCTCAGCCTCAAGACATTGAATATATACTGTAGGATCAGAATGGCAACATGTAAAGCCTATATAAAGAAGAAAGGACTCCATCTTCTCATACCAAGCCTGAGGGGCCTGTTTGAGACCATACAATGAGCGTCAAAGTCTGCAAACCAAGGAGGAATCCTAAAAAAATCCCTGAAGCTGCTCCATGTAAATTTTCTCAGTAAGATCACTGTGCAAGAATGCACTCTTCACATCCATCTAAAAAATGGGTCATCCCTATGAAGTTGTGAGGGATAAGACAAGGCGAATAGAGTTCATCTTGGTGATAGGGGCAAATGTCTCAGTGTAATCAATACCCTCAACTTGTGAAAAACCCTTTGCAACAAGATGGGCCTTGTACTTATCAATAGAACCATCAACATAAAACCTAGTATGATATAACCATTTGCATCACACTAAATTTCTTCCCTTAGGAAGAGTACAAAGATCCCAAGTATGATTCTTCATCAAAGAAGAATACTCCTCCTCCATGGCACTGTCCCACTCAGAATGTCATGTTGCTACTACAAATGTCTGAGGATCACTACAAATAGCATGACTTAGAAGACTAGAACCCACAATATGAGACTGGGTGCGATGAGAAGCGGAAGGGTCACCAGCTAGAGATCCTATAGCCTCAACTCTAACATGAGCCCGTTTAGGCATTTGTAGAGGATCTTGTAGCAGAGGTAAATGGGGATCACCAAGATCATCATCCTCATCATCCGAAAAAGAGACTGGAAAGGATGAGGGAGTAGTGGTAAGTGAAATAGACTCAGGAGGTAGGGTATCTACTGTAGGAAGGCATTTATCAAACTGGACATCCCATCAAAATATGACCTCTCTACAATCAAGATCAAACAACTTGTATGCCTTAAAATCCTCGCAGTAGCCAAAAAAAATGAGGTGTCATCTCTTCCGCTCCATTGCTCTCCTCTGAGCATCTGGTACAAATGCCCATGCTTCACTACCAAAAACTCAGAATGAAGATACATCAGGCTTGACATGAGACCAAGCTTCCTCAGGAGTCATATGTCAAACTGCCTTGTGAGGCATCCGATTCTAAATGTAGTTGGCACAATTGACTGCCTCTACCCAAAAAGATGAATCCATGGACCTCGACTGACTCATACAATTAGTCATCTCCCAAAGTGTTTTGTTCTTTCTCTTTGCCACACCATTTTGCTAAGGGGTGTAGGGCACTGAAAACTTATGTTGAAGACCATGTTCAAAGCAAAAATCCCTGAAAGCTTGGTCCACATACTCCCCTCCATTATCTATGTGTATCTGCTAAATAGAAAGACTAGATTGCTTCTCCACAAATGTCTTGAAGAATCGAAATGAATTAAAGACATCAGACTTGTACTTGAAAAAGTACACCCATGTGCATCTAGAGAAGTCATCAATGAAAGTAAGCACATATCTTGCACCAGAAAAAGGAGTGGGAAATGACATGAGGTCACTATGAATAAACTCCAATGGTGTCAAAGCATGAGTAACTTGTCCATGTGGAAAATGATCCCTATGTTGTTTGCCAAGAGCACAACCCTGACAAACACCATCTGTGCAAAAAATCTCGGGAAGCCTAAGAACAAGTGCTTGTGTGCTCATTTGCTAAAGATATCTGTAATTGACATGGCCCAAATGCACATGCCAAAGTCTGCTTACTAAATTTGCATGTGCTATAAGATAGGAACTTATGTCATCAGAAGACTCAAATCCATCAAATCTATATAGGCGAGATGTAAAGTCAAAACTCCCAGTAGCCACTATCAACTCACAGTCATGTAAGTCCTAAATAACCACATCATGTGGTGAGAACTCAACTATCTTACCAGAGCCAGAGTGGAAAATCTTATAAATAGACAATAGGTTTGTCGAGATGTCAGGGACAAAAAGAACATCTTGAAGAGAACCCCCAACTAATGCAACATAACCAAAACCCAAGATTGAAAGATGTGATGAGTTCCCAACAACAATCTGTGAAGTAGCACAAGGAGCAAGAGAGGTGACCAACTGTTGAGTGTGAGTCATATGGTGAGAGGCACCAGAATCAAGAATCCAAGTAGGCCCAGAAGTCAATGCTCATGCAGTAAGAGTGTGACCTTTCCCTGTAGGGGGGGTGTAGACTTAGGAGCACAAATGTGATGCTCCTGCATGGCTTCCTCTATAGTCTCCAAACGTTTCCAACAACTAGAATCGAGATGTCCATCCTTTCCACAAAAACTGTAGCTCTTAATTGATTTCTTCTTAGTCTTGGAGGAAGACTCAATAGACTTAGAAGAAGATTTACCCTTGGAAGGGTTAGCTAGAGGTTTGGAATTAGTTTTTAGTGTATCTTTCTTTGGTTTGGCTTTCTGTTTTGGTTTCCCCTAAGAATATTGAGCAACCAATGCTTGGCTAGAAGAGCTAGAAGCATCTACCTGTTGGATCTTTGTCTGTTTCCATGTCAACCGATCACAGAATGTCTCAAAAGAAGGCATTTGATGTGTATTACCAAAGGCATCCATAGTGGAGTAGAAAGTGGAAGAAAAGATCTGATACTGTCCTCGTAACTTTGAGAGTATCAAAAAATACACTCATCATCTATTTTATTTTTCCCACATCCTTGTAAAACTAACTGCATAGATTTGAACTTCATCAAGAAGTCCTCAATGGTGGGAAAATGGGTAGCTGTCAAAGAAGTCAACTTTGCATCAAGCTGTAGTGCCCAAAACTCATTCATTGTGCCAAACAAGTTGTGAAACTTGGTCCAAATAGCTCGAGGAGTGGCCAAACTCTTCAAGTGAAACAAGAGACTATTGGAGATGTTGTGTGCAATCAAGCCAGTGGCTTCATCCATTTTATTTCTATGCTGAAGGACCTTAAAAGAGTGTTGCAAGATAGGTTGATTCTCATCCAGACATGACCATAAGCCATGTGGCATAAGAAGTCGAGTCATGTGTGCTTTCCAATTGTGGTAGTTGTGTGGTGTTAGCAGAGCCATAGAGGGGTCTGACATTGAGAGAAGAAGACAAAAGTAGAAGGGTCAATTCTGAATTAAATTACAGAAAAAAAAAAGTTCACCCCCCACAAAGTATAAATATATCCCTCATAAACCAAAGAAATAACTATGGAAAACAAAAAAATTGAGAAGACAACTTGGATGCTAGATGCAGAGAGGGAGGAAACTGAAGCCTTTACTTCAACATTAAAACCAAGAGCTCAAATAGCTATATCATAAAATAAAACTAGCATCATCATCTCCGGCTTAGAACCAACTTTTCTATGCTTCTTTTGGATCGAAAAAAGACCTCTGTATGCTCAAGTTATAGCCAAAAAACCAACTGCTCCTAAAAAGAATGAGCTCTCTAGAAAATTGCAAGCACTGGAAAAAATTTGATAGCTATATGGATATCAAATGGTCGTCTACTGAAAAATAAATCAAGTTGCTGGAAAAAAATCTAGTCACTGAAAGGATGATGTCAGTGCCAGAATATGACATCAGCACCTAAAAAAACCAACCTGCCAAAATGATGATGTCACCACCTGGAAAACTAACATCATTGTCTGATATTTAATGTCACCCGACTGGAAAGTGACATCACCTATCAGCGGTGGTTGCTAGGTAGTGGGATGTCAAAAATGACAGTCGTCAAGTGGTGCGGCACAGTGCCAACAGTGGGTGGGCAGTGTGTCACGGCTCTGGCTGAGCATGGGCGACACGTCGATCATGGTGAGGTGGCACACTAGTGGCTACCAGGTGGAGCACCCAAAAAAAGGTTTTCTTTTGGGAATCCGTACGGTCCCCAGGAGGCCAAATTTTTTTTTAGAGGCTATTGTGGTCGAAATCGACAAATTTATATGAATTTCAACTATACCAGGCCATCTAAGCATGATGGCAGCATCCATTTTTGCCCAAAGTACATCATAAAAAGGTGCCTCCTCTAGATTGAAGAGAAAAAATCACAAAAAGATGGGTTTTCCATCTTTGAATTAGACTTCAAGATCTCCAAACCAAGCACCAATAGGGAAGCTTTGATACCATGTAGAAGTTGAGAAAAACAACTTCATAGTTTGCCAAGAACACCTGCATGCAAATAACCTGTTGCTAAAGGGAAACCAGAGAAGGAAAAAAATGCAGCTTGACAATCTCAGCGAGTGAGAGCAAAAATGTATTCCAAGATAATGAAAAAAAAATTACAAGAGTTCAACCTTAAGGTGAATGAAACCCTAAAAAGGGAAATAAAACTAGGTTGTGCAATATAATTAATATAAAATATTAATTATATTCACCTAAGAGATAGCTTAAGTAAACTAGAGTAATAGACAACTTAATTAATTAAATCAAGATGATCTAATTAATAAGCGTAAATAAATAGTTACTCTAACATTTACATGTAGAAATTATTGGGAAAATAGGGTTCTCTGTTGGTGATTTGATGGGTATGGATGCATCTTTTAATCACTATAATAATATCAAACTTCTGATTAATTGCAAGGCCAATAAATTGGAATCCAAACCTATTAAAGTGATAACAAACAAAGCTATATATAAACTTAACTTCCACATATATGAAGGTAAATTCTCATAAATATTTATACTAGACAATGATAGGAAAATCTTATTCAAAAAGTTGCAATTAACTACAGATCTTAAAAGAACTTTCCCTATGATGAACATAAGGAATCAAAAAGAGTACTAGAAGGATTCTTTACACAAGAATGATCTATAGAAGACTCACCAGAACACAATAAGGAAGTCATAACTAGTTCTCGAAAGGGGGGCATTCAGTATAGATAAGGAAATAAGGGCAAACCCATTGATAGAGATCATAAACAACCTATCTCTAATTCCTAAGAAAGTACAAAAGAAGGCAACAGAGACAATACAAGAAGATTAAAAATAAATAAATAAATTTGAAGCATAGAAGAGGGAAAACATTCATTATCAGAAATCAACAAAGAAAATATTGTTGTACCAAATATAAAGGAATGTAAAGTAATTAGTCCTTCAAAAATACAGACTCTATGGGTAAACCAAAGCCCCAAATATCTCAGCAGGGATAAGAGAAATAGTAATCTAGATATGGCTGATATAAGGCTACAAGGATTAGTCACTAGCAATATAAAACTCAAGAAAAAATTTTAAAAAACCAAAAAAAACAAGAATATAAGTATAATAAATAAAGAGGAAAAGTCATTAGAGAAAATGGTGAAAGAAAAAGACAATAAGCCTTTGGATAATATGGTCAGTAGCTTAGAAGAAAAAGAAAAAGAATCTCCTATTTGCAAGTGAGGATCTAGAACAGGGGGAAGTCAAGCATACAGAGGAAGAATTGGGAACTGCGCAGAAATACTCAGAAGATCTTGTGAAAGAAACCCGATTCACCAACCTAGAGACAATCAGCAGGTTTACCAAATTTTTGCAGATGCTACCAACTAGCTCAAAATTCTCTGATCCTTTTGGCAGTAATGACAAGGTAAAGAGGAGTGAACAAAACAAAAGAAAAAGATTTCTAACACAAGATTTTCAAGAATTTCTAAATAGGGATTCGATATGGGATGAAGACTCAAAAGGGCCAAATCTAAACAAGACTAAAATAGACAACTTGGAATCATTGACTGAGGAATTGATCCAAGTATTTAGCTTTGAGAATATAGATAAGAGTAGTGAAGCATAGAAAGAGAATCTCATTTAGTGAGTGTTAAAATTACGAGGAGAAAACTATACTTGTGAAGACTTAAAAAGAGATTTGCTAAATATAGAAGATGATGACAAAAATAAGAAAGTTTTGCAGATAATTGAAGATGAACTAGCGAAAACAAAAGACAAGGACTTTGAGGGGAGTAATCTCAGGAAGTTACTACCAATAGATGATAGATTTATAGAAAATCAATTAAGCGTTGCAGAGAAAATATTACAAGAATTGGAAGGTGAAGAAAAAGAAAGTAAACAACCTTAAATCACTTTAAATGCGTAGGAGAATATAGATCATTTGGGAATCTAGATGAATCAGGAAGGAATTAACTCTCCTAAGTATGGCAAAATGAAAACTAAAAGAGGTAGGGAATCCCTTAAGGAACTCAAAGAAGCAGATGAGTAGGCAAAATAGTAGCAAAAGATTAGTCAATTATTTAACCCAACAAAGGGGAAGATCCTTCCCAAGGAAGCATGAAGATCACTACTTAGAGTGCTAGGGGCTTAAATACACCTAGCAAGAAATGACTGTTAAAACAAAACTTAAAATTATTTGAATATGAAATTATTATACTACAAGAAACAAAGTTAAATAAGGAAGAAGGAGCCAAGCTAGAAAAGAAGATAGATAGTTGGAATATTAAATTGCATGAGTCTAGAGGAGCATCAGGGGGTCTAGGCATCATTTGCAACCCCAAGAAAGTGTCTTTAGATATTTTAAACACAAACCACTATTGGTTAAGTAGCAGAGTCAAAAGCATTAAAACTAAGCTTCAATTCATTTTAGTTAACATATATGGCCCAATATATAACACAGATTAACAAATTTTATGGGACGAAATTAGCTTATTTATCAACAATTATAAAAATGAACTCATCCTTTTAGGTGGGGAATTTAATACTATCTTAAATACTAATGAAAAAATTGGAGGTATCCAACAGTCCTCCCAAGCATCTAAAGATATTAAAAACTGGTGTGATCTTGACAAGTTGATTGACATTCCACTTAATAATGGGCAATATACATGGAATAATAAAAGGAAGGATATCTCTTACATAGCTGAGAAATTGGATAGGTTTTTCCTCAAAGGAGAACTGAGTGATTTTAACTGTAACATCCAATCCTCTATTCTTCCAATAGCAGGTTCTGACCACTATCCTATCAGGATTGAATTTTTCAAACCTTTTAAACCAATTAGAAACCCTTTCAAGTGCGAAAAAATGTGGTTTTTAGACTTAAACTTTCTGAAATTTATTAGAGAATGGTGGAACCAAGTTAACTTTAAAGGATCTAGGATGTATATTTTTTTTTCTCAAAAATGAAAATGCTGAAAGAAAACATACTTAAATGGAACAAAGAACACTTTAATAATATATTCAAAGAAAATTAGAGATTGAGGAAAGACTAAAGGAACTAAATTTAGAAGTAATCAAGAAGGTTATGAATAATGATAGTTTTTATCTATAAAAAGAATTACTCACCAAACAAGAAAGCATATTAGCCAAAGAAGAAGTGTTTTGAAGACAAAAGTCAAGAGAAAAATGGCTAGATGAAGGAGATCAGAACACAAAATTATTTCATAACTCCACCCTCCATGATAGAGCCAAAAGTAAAATAGCCAAAAATAAGGATCCTATGGGCACTAACACTGAAAATCTAGATAAAATTGTTGAGATTTTTGTGAATCACTTTCATAATACATTAAACAACTATGATAGTTTGAATAGGGTAGCTCAATAAAAAATGCTTGAAGCCATACCTAAAGTAGTCTCATTAGAAGATAATAAAATCTTAAACAAACCTATCACCTTGGAAGAAGTCAGATCAATGTTTTTCAACATGAATCCTAACAAATCTCCAAGTCTAGATGGATTCCATACATTTTTCTATAAAAAATGCTGGGACATTATTGGTGTAGATCTCTAGAAAGCTATTGAACCTACAAGAAATGGTGGTTTGTTGCTATCTGAAATCAATTACACCTTTCTTAATTTGATCCCTAAAAAGGAGAATCTAGGAAATCCCAGGGATTTTAGACCTATAGCTTTATGTAACACTATCTATAAAATCTTATCTAAAATTTTAGCAAATAGACTTAAATTGATCCTCCCTAAAGTTATATCTGAAGAATAAACAAGTTTTGTTCTAGGTAGATAGATCCTAGATGAAACACTAATTATTCAAGCAACACTTCATTTAGCTAATAAGAATAAAGGGGCAAGAATGTTCATGAAATTAGACATCCAAAAAGCATATGACATGGTTGACTTGAGGTTCTTATGTAAAACCTTTGAAGCCTTTGGTTTTTCGCACCAATGGATTAACTTCATTTATCAATGTATCTCTTCCACAAAAAATTATGTCCTTATTAATGGTACCCTCGATGATTTCTTTGAAACATCAAGAGACATTAGACAAGGAGACCCCCTATCTCCATTTCTATATATTATCATGACATAAGCCATTGGAAGAGCACTTACCAAGACTCATAGTAAAGGGAATATTAAAGGTATAATTGTAACTAGAAAATATCCCAACATCACTCACCAACAATATGCAGATGATATCATTCTGTCAAGTTAAAGTACAAAAAAAGAGGCTTTAAACATCAAGTCTATCATTCAACAATACATGATAGCATCAAGTCAAAAAGTAAATGAAGCAAAATTCGAAATCTTTTTCATTACTATTAAACCTAAAATAAAAATGCAAATCTGCAGTATCTTGGGGTATAAAAGGGGTACATTTCCATGTAAATACCTAGGTATTGAGTTAGAAAAAGGCAGTAAATCCAAAAAGGCATGGCAAAGTATTCTGGAAAGATTGGAAGCCAGGATAGGTGGCTAGAAAGATAAATGGCTTATAAAAGCTGGTAAAATCACTAAGATTAGATCTGTGATGTCTGCTATCCCAACATATCCACTTTCCTGCCTTCCTCTACCTAAACATACCAATAAGAAGCTTGAGGAAAAACTTAGAAGCTTCCTCTAGAATGATTGTGAGGACTCTAAAAAATTGGCCCTCATAAGATGGGAAAAAAATTGTAAACCAAAGGAGTCTGGAGGATTAGGTATAAAAAACTTATATTGGCAAAATGAAGCACTAGGGGCTAAACTAACTTGGCACCTCTTTGTTGAAAGAGATAACAAATGAGCTAAAATTATGCATAACAAGTACCTTAATGTTGTTGATCCCATTTCCATCTTTAGGATGAACACTCTTCCCAAAGGCTCTGAAAGTTGGAATTTTACTGTTAAAAGCCGAGCCCTTATTAGTAAATATCTCACTTGGGATATTGGAAAGGGTGATGAAGCCTTATTCTAGGAAGATTCATGGGATGGGTATCCCCTAGTAGACAATTTAGAGATACTTGAAAACATCAAAGAGAAAGTGGTCAAATTATGGGGAAGCAAAGTTAGTGATTATAAAACCAAAAAGACTTTGAATGGAATCACAAGTTGGGTATGGAAATCCGTGGATAGTTTAGATTTGGAACTAGCAACAAAAATGGCATACAAAAAAATAATCCAGAGTAGGAAAATTAAGCAATTAGAAAGCAACGACAATCTCATTTGGGCAGCATTAAAAGATGGCAAGTACAGTGTGAAAAATGGATATAAAGCTCTCATCCACTCCCAAAGATGGGAAGAGGTGGAAATCCCACTTAAAATCTATTGGGATTCGTCATGTCTGCCAAAGGCAGGTTTCTTTTTATGACTGGCATTTCATAATAGGATCCTTACAGCCAACAGACTCTACAAATTAGGTATCGAGGGCCCATCTAGATGTGTCTTATGCAGACAAAATAGTGAAGACACTGATCACATCTTATATAGTTGTCCTTATACTCAACATTTTTGGGATTGGCTCAGACATATGTTGGGCTAGAATACCCCCATGCCTAACTCCTTAGTTGATTTTCTCAAAGGGTGGCCTACAGACATTAGTAAAGGTATCTATAGCAGAATTTGGAATATTTTCCCATCTATCCTTATGTGGGAGGTTTGGAAAGAAAGGAACAGAAGAATATTTCATGACCAAGCTATGTAGCCAGATGTGATTGTCAAAAAAATAGAAGCATGTATAGTTGAGACTTTAAACTCTCACCTTAGGAACACCTAGAAAGAAGAAAGATCTTTCTCAAGATGGGATGGATTTATTAGAAAGATAAACCTTATTAATCCCCCATTTACCTATAAAAAGAAGAATAAAGAGGCGAGGGAAAATTTTAGATGGACCCCCCCACTGATGGGATGGGCTAAGCTTAACTTTGATGGAGCATCAATAAGCAATCTAGGTTCAATAGGTATCAGATGTATCATCATTGATGAGTCAGGCAAATGGATGGCTAAAAGGGCTAAATCTATAGGTTCAACAACTAATAATTTGGTTGAGCTAGAAGCCTTGCAAGAAGGGCTTCATCTTTGCCTAAATATAGGCTTATCCAAGATTATCATCGAAGGAGACTCTCAGATTGTATTAAATGCAATTAGAAAAAAAACAATGCATAATTGGGTCTTAAACTTAAAATTGGAAGAAGTTCTTAATAGTCTAGATTGTTTTGCAGATACTCAGATTTGTCATATTTTTTGGGAAGGCAATAGGAAGGCAGATCAACTGGAAAACAAGGGTGTTGATGGTGAAGATTTTCTAGTCATCAATGATCAAAAGTCATAATAGTAGCCACCAATTTTCATAACATTTATCGATATTTAACATAAGCATTTTATTAGACTCTATTTAGCAGTCATCTATTACTAGACTAAGATCTAAACCAGCCTCCAAATCTTCTTGGTCCTTGGATACTTTATTAACATTTCCCCATCTCTAGTTAACCTTTTCAAATTTTCTTATTTTTCCAAACTTTCCCCACATTTATATAATTATATCCAAGTATATTCATATATTATCACTCATACAACAAATATAGGGGTAGACGAAGTATAAGTACGAATCTAACAAATTAGCAAAATTGCCAAATAGAGTATTAAAGGGGCTTCCAATTTAGAACGATCTATTCTTCAAGAGTGTACTGGTGCAAATCATTTTAAGTTTTCCATTTTACTATCTGTCGATCAATCATCACTGGATCTAACCCTAATCTATTTGGTCTTTTAACCCCCTTTTTTTCTCTAAGTGAGATAGCTCTCCCCTGTCTTTCCAATTATGTCTTTTCACTCTCCTCCATCATGAGAGTTATGCAGTGACCTCATGTAGGTGGCTTCAGCTGATGTCGACATGTATCCAAGCTTCTTTAGATCCTTTGCATATGAAAGCCTTCCTTCTTAAATCTATTTCATGCCCTACCTCTTTCATCTTGCCCATGCTTTTCCCAACAATGGACACCAATATCTGTGTTTTCCACATCTCATAAATGTGTACTATGGCTTTTTGTGGCAATGTCAATCCTAAGAGGTGGAATCGAGTGTTAAATACTAGTGGATAATATGACAATAATTGCAGTGAGTTGTGCCTTAGGAGAAGGTTTTTTCAAATACGACTTCACATGGAGAACAAATAGCGATATTATAGGGGCATTCATTGAGTGTCTGGCTAGAGCCAGAGTAGACAAATGGGCTATGGTTAGACTTTGTCAAAATGTATTTGATCATGTTTGGTGTGTGGGTCTGGAAGAAGCCATCAAAAGTTTAGATAAGAAACTAAGAATTCCCCTCCCTAAAAAGTATATGGCACATCCCCTTGGGAGTTTCAATTTGGCCATAGTTCCAAGACGTCCTTCACTAGTTATTCGTGAACATGTAGCTTTTAACCTGGTATGGCCGAAGATGGAATCAAGCATTCAATTTCTCCTTAGATGGATAGGGATAGTGGAGGATGATGGCAAGGCATGGCTCCAAAACTACTTGGGTTTGTTCAAATCTTACATTCACCTAGGCGTGGAGCTGGAAAATTTGGATGCACTAGATTTTTGTACCCCCAACATTGAAAAGTCTAGCAAGGAAAAGTACACCTTCAAATTCTCGCCACACTTCCAAGCGAAAAACCTGAATGATATTGCTAAGATAATTATGGTCTTCTGGATATGGTTGTATGTGTTTCGATCTAAGTAAGGAAGCCTAGTTTTTGTTACTCCAACAATCAGGCTAAAGGTTTTTCTCTGATCTGCCCTCAGCCATGTGCTCTGGTCCACCTCTTTCATTTAGTTCTTTTCATCTTTACCCATGATCTGTGGGCTCTAGTTTCATTAGTTTACTAGATGGTTTAGAATAGATCCAGTAAAGAATATTTTTATGTTTCTTTCTTCCGAAGAATAGCAAGGACAACATGATACATATATTGTCTATAAAATTGTTGGTGTAAATAAGTATTTACTATTTACTAGCATATTAGTTTTCATGTAGACACCTAGGAGTTTGCATATTCACATGAGTTATCATGTAGACAACATAGTTGTTTACACTGTAGTTGAGCACATGTTGTCTACTACATCTCTTTACGAGATACACCTTTGTATTCTTATCCTCTCATTGTTGCATGTACATTCATGCACAATGGACGATAATCCACTCTTGGTGGACATGTGCTTAGTTGTTATGCTTATCTCTTTGCTGACTCCTAGTCATATCAGTTGTCTTTATAAACAACGCACTTCTTTGATGTATTCATCCAATTATCTGATATCTAATCATTTGATATCCATTTGATCATCATTTTTCTCTCTTGTGCTATATATTGAGCTTCTTGATCTTGGCATTGAATTATTGCCTTAGGAAAATTCTTACATGGTATCAGAGCTATACCAAATTCTTACATCGTATTAGAGCTATAGGAGTTTTATTGCATAGCTATTAGAGAGATTTTTTTTTTTGTAGGTCAAGGTTGGAGCTTGCTAGTGCAAATTAGATATTTGCATCACATTCAGAAGGTTAAAAAAACCCTAAATTGACTTTTGTTTAATCAAAATCAGACATCTGAGGTGAAATCTAGAGTCATTTGATTTTTGGCGGTGCGATGGCGGTGATTAAGGAAAAATAATTACAGAAGTGATTTTCAAATAGCAATATCTCCCTTACACGGACTCCTTTTTTCGAGCAATTTTTTTTGGGGGTAGAATTTCGTAATCTACACATTGGTGTAGGTTTTTTGTGATCTTTGTTCCTGATTTTTTCTGAAAATCACCAATTTTGATTTTTACAACTTCAGAGGCTTTGTTTGGGCTCATATGGACACATATTCAGGTGTTATTTTTTTTGAAAGTGCATAATTTTTTGTCTACTTTCTAGAACTAATATCAGTTTGGAGTAATTTTGAGTGGACATAGTACTTTTAGCATTTGGTCATTTTTGGCCTATTTTGGCACTTGCAATTAATTATATCCTTCAAAGGTCTTGTGTCTTATCTTGTTGAGTCATATATAGCTTCATATTTTCAATTGTAAATATAAAAAATCAGAGTTCCACTTTGGCCCAAAATTGGCAAGTGGCTATTGTACACGCACTAAATATAAAGTGCCAAAAGTATCACTTTTGGGGGGGGGGGGGATTCTTTGATTGATTAATTTGAGGGTGTCTTGTGTTCTTTTTCTCTTTCTCTCTTGTGCTCTTTTTAATTTTACATCATGGGTTCACCTAAAACTCCACTTTTAACTTCACACAATTATACTACATGGAAAGATATTGTATGGAGTAGACTAATGGAAAAAGGTTTAAATCTATATGTTGATGGTACAATTGTAAAACCCACTGATGCTAATGCACAAGTTGCTTGGAAAGTTTAAAAAAATTAGGCTTTAGGAGTTATTAGGAGTTGTGTTCATAGAGATCTCTTATTCCACATTTCCAGCTTTAAGGATGCCAAGGGTGCTTGGGAGAAACTTGAAGGGTTGTATGGTAAGGTGGATGAGGAAAAGGGATTCCAAATTGAGGATGATCTACTTCTCTTGGATCCTAAGAATTTTGACACAATTCAAGACTATGTCAACAAAGCCAATGAGTTGAGAACACAACTTAAGGATTGTGGTAATCCCATGAAGGATGATAGATTGATTCATCACATCTTGAAGAGGCTACCTTCAAAGTATGCATCTTTTGTTTCGAGTTACAACACTCACAAGTTGACTATGGGAAGTGCCTTCACTAAGCCTTCATTTGATGCATTTGCAAAAATGTTGATGTTGGAACAATCCAAGTTGATAGATATGGGAATTCTCAAGTCATCAAAGTCTAAAGCATTGGTGGCTAGTAATGAGAACCAAACAAATATTGTCTGTAAAATTGTTGAAGTAAATAAATATTTACTATTTACACTTTACTTAAGTTTACTTAAGTTAATGCATTAGCATATTAGTTGTCATGTAGAAACATAGGAGTTTGCATATTCACATGAGTTATCATGTAGACAACACAGTTGTTTTCACTCCACTTGAGCACATGTTGTCTACTACATCTCTTTACGAGATACACCTTTGTATACTTATCCTCTCATTGTTGCATGTACATTCATGCACAATGGAAGATAATCCACTCTTGGTGGACATGTGCTTAATTGTTATGCTTATCTCTTTGCTGACTCCTAGTCATATCAGTTGCCTTTATATACAAGGCACTTCTTTGGTGTATTCATCCAATTATCTAAAATCCAATTATCTGATATCTAATCATTTGATATCCATTTGATCATCATTTGTCTCTCTTGTGTTATCTATTGAGCTTCTTGATCTTGGCTTTGAATTATTGCCTTAGGAAAATTCTTACATGGTATCAGAGCTATACCAAATTCTTACATGGTATCAAAGCTACACCAAATTATTACAAAAATGTACTAAGGTTATTCAGGTAGCAGTTTTTTTATAATGTATGTTGGCTATTTTCTCAGAGGTTGGTCAACAAGCTAGGATATTAAGTGCAGTAGCTCAGAGATCTATGTATCTAAACCTATGTAAATTTACAATGATATCAATATATAACAACTTTATATTAGTGATGAGCTTATTTTTCCCTCTACTTTCTCGAATTTCGTTATTTTGTATCTATTTTGATATTGCTTAAAATTTATCTATATTTGCCTAACAACACTGGGGTTTCTCTCAATTGCGACAACAGTGATGTACGGTGAAATCAAAGGGAAAATTCTAATGGTGACAAGTAGATTAGTAAGTTTGAAAATTTATATCAATGGTGACTCTTATTCTGCTTGGAGTATTGTTCTTGAATTCAATCAATTAGGACATACTCCTAGATAATGATTTACGTTTTAAGTTGCAAAAGATTGAATGTATCATGAGGATAAACAACTAATCTCAATAGCTATTCTGGGCAGATTGGAAGGATCCAAAACACCCTAGAAGGGTAATTAGGATACCATAACAGAGCAATATGCAGAGGTAGTTATAATAAGAATAAAAAATTTTATATGATGTTTAATACTGGCTTATTTAAACAAGTAAGGTTAGGAATCTCGTGGCATACATGAAAGATTTATTCATTAATAGATAGTGACTCCTAGATTAATATAGTAAATCTTGTTCTGGTAGGATACAATTTTATTGGAAAAAAGTCTCTTGTTTTGATTATAAAATGATGGGCTCTATTTAATATAACTAAGCTTAAATACTTTGGTTTACTCCAGTATCTTGTCCCAGCCTAAGCATTTCTATTACATCCTTCCAAGTTCTCATGTTATTGTATGATTCAACTAATAGTACTAACATCTGCTTTAAGTTGTACATCTAAGTAGTAGGTTAGTAAGGGGAAAGGAATTCAAACAGAATAGATAAGAAGAGGCACATATGAAGAGTTTAAAGCTCTAGTTGAACCAATCATCTTGGATATTGGGTTAAGCTTAAATAGTAAAAGAAGCTGCAAAGTTAACAATATTCAGAAGAGGATTCTTGTCCCTCTCCTTGTAATGATTATAAAATTCTCGAAAATGTCAACTGGGGTATGCCCCTCTTAAGTATGTAATAAAATAGGACTGAGGTCTCGGGAAAGATTGGAGGTTTTCTTCTCCCTGCCACGTGGGTTAATGCCAGGCCAATGCACCCTGGGACCCATCAGGTTGGGAGAGACCCAAAGCATGCTAACATATTCTAGCGGGTCCATCACCAACACCGGCCTCTGGTGTTTTGGTGTTTGGTTACATACTTGCCAATGAGTGGTTCTAAGTTCTCTATTCTTTCCTACCAGTGCCCGTTTGAATGGAGAAACTCTGATGTATTTTATTTTTATTAAATTAATATAATCAAAGGCTTCGGCCATTTACCGATCAATAATAATAATAATAGCATATAATTAATATTAAAATAATAGATAAAGAAATAAATACAAGGACACTAGAGATACCCTGTGAAAACCATCCTTGAGGGGAAAACCCAACCAGTCTGAAGATATATCCTTTATTGATAATCGTAGTATTCAATACAATGCTTCACAAGTTAAGTTAGATGAATGATTTCATCATATCTGTTGCTATTACAACAATAATAATATATCTATTCTAATTACATAGAGAATACTATGCCACTGAAAGCATCAAACAAAACTATATTTTTCCTACTAACATAATAGATGCAGACTGACCATACACATGATCACTACTAAAAATATCAAAAGAATATTATGTCAGTCACTTGACAACCATATCAACCACCACCACTTGAATCATTATCATCAATTATAATAAAAATTGCATGACTCAACAAAATAACAATATCAAAGTCACCCAAAGGACAAAACTTGTTACACAAAGGAGAACTATCAAGAGTTACAAAGAGTGGGCAACATATGTTGTTGACATAGTGATCCAAGGATGACAATTACACTTCCTGTTTTGCATACCACTGAACAAAGAAGACAAATATTACTGTGAACTAGTGATGTTAAGAATTCCCCTTGTAAATGAAAAGAACAATAGAAACCATATCATCACATGTCCAACAATACCATGGAAGAATCACAATAAAATATTCCTAGTTATGAAAAATGTCTCCTCCAACAACAAAAATTAAAAAAAAGCATGTTGATTGCTAATGCTAGACCCAGAATAAAAAATTATAAAATGTTGTAATTTAACCTAAAAACTAAAACCTAAAACCTACATCATAGCTCCTCAAGATTTAAAACCAATGTGTGTGCATGTGTCTAAAATTTTATAATTTTTTATAAAACCTAAAATCTAAAATATATCATAGCTCCTCAAGATTTGAAACTACTATGAATGTGTGTGTCTGTGACTCAACATAAAAATTTATTAAATTTTGTAAAACCTAAATCTTGTGTGTGTGCATGCATGTGTACATGTGCACAAGGTGGGCGTAGGCGTGGGCATGCACGTGTGTATACACACACATGTGCATTGGATGCCTTGGGCATCCATCCAAAATGCATGGATGATCATTTCAAGATTGAGACTATTTTCCTTAAAGATATATTTTTTCACCTTTTTTTTGTCATGCACTCCATCAAGTTTGTGTGTGTTTCAACGCAAAGGATAATAAAAACTAAACATTAAGCTCTTAGTTGTCTAATCATAGAATTGAATTCACATTTCGATAATGATAATATTTTCATCTATGCATTCTACTATTAGTATGTCTCTTTTTATCAGAAACCAACACATGTTATTTTGGGCATTACTTTTTACTTGTTTGTTCATTTTGAAACAAATTCTGTTTTTGGAAACTAGTCCATTTTTCACATATTGTAAAGGAAGAAATTATTTTCCATTAATTTTCAAAATAATTAGAGGAGAAAACATTCAAACTTCTTTGTTTTAAAATGTGTTCACTTCGAGAATTGCTAAAACACCATCTATTCATTAAAAGATTAACCCAAAAATCAAGCATGAACTCCATGATTATAGCTCAATTCTCAACAAGGAAATTTTAAAGATAACATTTTAGGAGGAGCAAACTAGACATTGATACATTTTTTTCCTGACAAAACTAGACCACTTTGTATGATCCTCTTTTGAAACCCTTTATCTACACCATTTTCAAAATAAGTTAGTAGTTAACGTATTTAAAAATATTTATTTGAGATCAAAGAAAGCTTTGATGCATCTATGTAATAATTATGTTTTTTTTTTTTTTTTTTGTTATTATTTAAATATCATGAATCAATGCAAACTCATTAAATCCAAAATATTTATTGCCTACTTATATCAATTAATTTCTTCATATTGAGGTTTTCTTTATTCCATTATTTTCTACTTGTACCCACACATACTTCTACTTTTACTTAATATTAATAATAATAAATAAATTGAGATTTTAACCATAAAAAATACTAAACCTACAACATTTATTACTTGCTTATGTTAATTAATTATTCACCTTAAATTTGAATTTTTTTAAAAATTAATTCTTAACAATATCGAAGGACAAATTTAATAAGGGGCACAAGTGCCAAAGTCCTTGCCTTTAGTGGGTTAAGTTTTGGGGTAAGAGTTGAGTAAAGTTGTAGATTTAAGTACGAGTTATTTGACAAATTAATGTCATCCTTAATGTTGACAACTCCTAATGAAAATTAATGTGAAGACCTATTGTAATATATTACTCTATTGTTGACTATAGTGTTTTCTCTCATATGAAATTGTCAGTTAAATTGTAGTTACATATTATTGGTGTGAAACAAAGCACAATCTCATCAAAGTATAAGTCACAAATTTCCTAGCAAATTATTTTAAATCCATAGATATATCTGTGTATCTGATCAACCACCCTTTAATATGTGTTTAATAATAACAATTTTTTTGAGCTATATTAATATTTCTTGAGTCGTAAAGCCATTGCCAAGTTTATTCATGTGCTACTTATCTTCAAGAAACTTGCAAATCTATTAAAAAATAAATTATTAATCATAATAGCTATGATTTATTGGGAAAACAATATTCTTGGGAAAGGGCATATTGACACAATTTTCAACATTAAATAGATTCTTAGTGTGTAATTGAACCGCTCACTATCATAATATCAACATTAAGTTATGGTGGTCAAATCATTTTAGTAATGGAAATGACATCATACTTTGATGATGGCCTCTTGATCCTCATTCTTTAGATGTAGCTTCATATTTCAATCAATAATAAATAATAAAAAATTATTGAGCTATAAAATAATCTTTGATGTCATGTGACATAGCTAAAGGAGTTAATATCAGACAAAGAGTTTTGACAAGGACTCATTTTTCATGTCATTCCTTTTATCCTTTAGAACATATTCCAATATGATCCCTTGATCACAACTTCTAATTCTATCTATCCTTTCTCAAAAAAATCTAATATCATTTTCATAATAGATTGTTTTTATATAATAGAACATATTTATGTCACCTCATGCTACAAGTAAGATCACTCATTTGTCATCAAATATGTCATCATCTACTACAACTATCATGAGTTGGTGCAAGAAGAATTGGAACATGAGATTTATTTATGTTTTAATTATTTTACTTTTAAAAATTTTCTTTGTCATATTGACATTAGAAATCATTATATAACCACTCAATAAACACTTAAGAAAAATTGATAAGATATAGAAAACAAGCAATACAAATTTTATATTCCACCCACGACATATCTTATATATATATATATATATATATATAAGGCAAAAGCCTACAACGCAACGGTAATTTGTGAGCCTCTCATATGGGAGGTCTTGGGTTCGAATCTACTTTCTCTTAACATATAATAATAATAAATTCTAATAAATAATAATAATTAATCTAGGCTTCAACCATTTACCCATAAAAAAAAAATTATATATTTTAAAAATTAAAATAAATAAATTATAATATGTTTATTTGTCCTAAATATGATTTTCAATGCTCAAGACTATTAAAGAATGAATAAACTAGTATAGATATCTTAAATAAATCTATCTAAAGAAATGCCAATAGATATCCACTACAAAATAATTATAATGTATTTTACTCCATCTAAAATTATTTATATTTCCTTTATCTCCATTTATTTATGTTTTTACTAACTTAAACTTTTAATATTAATTTTCTAAAAAAATGGATGAATTATATATCCAAATATTATAATTTAAACATTATTTTATGTGGTATTTATTCAATTATTTTTAAAAGTATATTCTATTTATAATAAGATTTAAAATTTTGACATGTAGACGGTTGTCAAATTTGACCTAGAAGAATAAAAGTTAACACTAACATGCTCACACCATCGCACACCACCCATTTTGCCATTGTAGAATGCCTATCGGCATTAATAAATAATTGGTAATTGAATAGAGATAAAGAATTCTCTTCATGTATGGGTCGTCTAAATTGAGAAAACAAATTCTCTACTTTGTATCAGAACGTGCACCAAAAATGGGATGCCTAGTGGAATATTTGCAATCACCAAGGAGGAAGTTACAAAATTCATTTAAGTGTCAAGAAACCCAATGCCCAACACAAAATGTAATGAAAAGCGAATAGAGTGCTATAAAAAGTTAAAAACTCCAATAAAAAAAATCAAACAAGATAATAAAATACATTCTAGATATCTAGTCATTTCTTAACATTATAAATGTAATAAATATACACACTCAATAACTTGGGGACAGGCTAATCTCTAGACAAAATGCACTAAGGACAAAACAAAGTCAACTTTTCTATTAGATTCACGAAAATATAGTCATTTTTTTTCCATTTTTGTTGTTGTTTTCGACTACAAACTACATAGATCATGAAGATCAAATGCTGAAATTTTAAGAAAAAATCATGATATTTTTGATTTTTTGAAAATTGGTCAACTGTACAGTATGTTTGAAAGATAGAGACGTCCGTTAACTTGTTTGTCATTGAATATTCTCAAATATGCGTTGTATTCTAGTTACAAATTAGAATATACATACAAGGGAGCACCAAATAATCTGAAAAAATTAGGTGTGTGAAACTGAAGACTTTCTCAAAGAAATCACGTTCAGGGAAGTGTGGGGTCGCAGCAAAGACATGGCTCTAGGTAGGTAACAGACATAGTGGGACCAGGGCATCACACCAGAGCATCATAGTGGGACTAGGGCAGCAGACACAATGCCAGATAGGGTTCAGATCCCAGACAGACTCATTTCCAAGGGCAAAACAAAGATTGGGCTCAGCCCACAACAAGATAGTGGTAGGCCTTTAAGCCAGGGGTTTCAAGGTGCACTTTCCAATTTTTTTGTTTTATATATTTGCTCTTGTTAGTTTTTATTTCGTCCTTCTTTCTTTTGATCAATGGAAAAAAAAATGTGGCTACACAAACATTGGGAAAACAAACGGTGGATATGCAAGCTATGGGAAAACAAACCATCTCATTGGTAAAAAACAATCAAGAAATTCTGGTGCACTTTGAAACTAACCATTTAGGTCAAGTCAAAATGGCATCACTTGGCAAGACAGGGAAATATATTTGGGTCAACGTTAAACAGTTCAAGGGCATTTTAAAATGTAGACTTGCTCGTTTGAAAGGGTCACATGAAAAGTAGAAACACGGGCAGAGATTGCATAAACCAGAGAAGAAACAGAAATATGTTGTCAAAATGTGCCCTCCTCCACACTTAGGTGGTGACAGTCATTTGTGTGGTAGCAACAACTTTGTTGATTCTATCACTTACAACCCTACCTCCACACCTCTCGCTTGGTGCCCAAAGCTTTATGTGCAAGAAATTTTGAGGGCCAAGAGGAGGTTGGAGCTCCTAGAGGCTAAGGAGCAAGAAAGTTATTGCAATATGCAGGTGCTAATTGCAAAAAATAAAACTCTTACAGATATTAACAACGTTTTAAAAGCTCAAATCTCAACGCTTCAAGAAGCACTTTTAGCAGGGAAGCTTGAATGGTAGAACATGAAGGATGAATGGAAAAACCTGAATGTTACATTGGAAACAAACAAGGTCACAACAAATACCGAGTCATCTCATTATAAGGAGAGAACAATTCTTCACACTAATTCGCTGGGAAAGGCAGAGGTTGAAGAGGAGAGGAGAAGTTTTTTAGAAGTCACCAAAACTTGGGACAAAAACAACAAACACCTTGATATGACAAGAAAAGAGGCAAAGATTTGTGTGAACACACAAGACGAAGAGGTCAAGGAAAGGCAGCGTAGGGCATCCAATATAATTATCAAAGGGATAAAAGATTATGGGGAAGGTGAACATACCCTCGACTTAACAAGGGATTTCCTACAAGATGTGTTGTTGTGGCAAGGAAAAATCTGTCAAGCTTGGAGGGTTGGCAAACCACACGCTGAGAGAAATAGGCCAATCAAGGTAGTCATGCCCCGTATTAGTGACAAACAAAATCTACTTAACAAAAAACAGCTCTTGAGGGGTTCTCGCTTCGTTTTAGAGGAGGATTTAACCATGAGACAACAACTAGAAAGAAGGATGGAAATGGAAAAAATCAGAACAGCTAGAAATGAAGGCAAAAGAGCTTGGATGTTCAAGGGAAAAGAAATTATTGCTCATTTTGGCCACTGCTCCAATGAAGGGCAGCAAGAAGGCAACAAAGGTGTGACAACAAACACTTTAGCATGCAACGATACAACAAGATCAACAACCACGCTTAGCGATAATAACTCAACTTCGAGTCTTTCACATCAAAACAAATAACAATCAAGCTTAACCCAGGTGTTCTTAAGTTTAGTTTGTTGGAATTGCAGAGGTTATCCGTGGAGACATGGGCCTGGGTTAGGACCTATCGTGGAAGGCAAAGACATTATTTGTCTCATAGAGACACATGAGCATGAGGGATGTAAGATCTCATTGTTTGAAGGCTACTGGAAGATGGCAGTGTGGAATGAGGCAACGGGAAACAGTAAAGGTCATGGAGGTATAATGGTTCTAGTAAAAGAAAGAGAAGGTCGTGCCATTCAGTTGGAAAAGACTGATTCTAATAAACAATTTATATGACTCAAAATCGTGAAAAATAACACTCTTCTCAAGATCGCAGCCTGTTACTTTGCTCCACAAGTATCTAAAACTTATAAAAAGTGTGGCTTAGATCACAATGACCCCTATGCTATGTTAAAAAAAGATGTTGCTATTTTTTCACAGCGTGGGGATGTCCTTCTTGTTGGAGATTTCAATGCTAGGACAGCAAATTGGCAAGCAAGTATTTTCAGCTCCAAAGTAAATGATAACCCTATTTGGCTCACAGAAGAAAGAAATCATCAATGGGAAAGAATATCCGAAGATGCTAAAGGCTGCAATCATTTTGGGGAAGAATTGATCACTCTATGTGGCACATTTGATCTCATAATTTGTAATGGTTTGGCTAGAGGGGCTAAGTCGGGTAATTTCACTTCCAACACATACAACAGGGCAAGTGTGGTAGATTATGTAATTTGTTTGCAGAATTTGTATGAAAATATTGAAGAAGTTGAAATTGGAGAGCACATTTGGGATCTCAAATCAAATCATAGACCACTATACGTAAATTTGTATTAGGCAAAGGATAGGTGAATTAGGGAAAAAATCCAAGGCCCTCAATACCACCCTTCTCAGGGCAGAATTTTGTTAACTTCAGAAAACAGTAACACTTTCAGAGCTACTCTTGAGGAACTTTGTATGGGACACTATGTATAAACATGGTGTTAGCAGTCATGATTTATCAAATCTGATTCATGAGGCTCTTTCAAAATGCAAGAGAGCAAAAAATAAAAAATTTAAAACTAATTGTTTTCCAGCCAATACTTGGTTTGATAAGGAATGCAAGAGGGCTAGGAGAAACCTAAGGGAGTCAAATAAAACTAACCTTGACATTAAGGCCTACAAACAGATCCTAAAGAAGAAGAAAACCGATTTTATGTTCATGATGTAGGTACGCTTTGATACCACTGACGAAGGGCTACACCACCCTACCAACTCATAACCAAGAATGCAACAATACGAAGACAAAGAGAGATAAAATGCTTCCCAAGAAATTTTATTAAACTTGAAAATCCTTAGCAATTACAATAACATTTCTACAAGATCTCTCAAGATCCAGTCCAAACCCAAGTTAGCCCAGATCCACAATCTAGTAGAAACCTTTGAGATCTCAACTTGTGCTCGCAAGCCACCAAGCAACCTCCTTGTTTCTAAATCGCAGCCACTAACTCTTCTCACAAACTCGCAACTCCACCATAATCCTGTTGTAAACTGCTCACATTTGGCGCTCTGTTCAAAGACTCAGGAAAACTCACTCTTCACTTCCTCCTTCTCTCCAAGCTTCTACTAAGAAGAGATCACACCTTGAAGCCTTCACACCTTCCAACTTTCACACCTTGAAGCTTTACCTTCCCAAGCTTCACACCTTGAAGCTTGACCTTCCAAAGCTTCTACTTCTCGAGCTTCTCCTTCTCGAGCTTCCACTTCTCAAGCTTCTACTCCTTGAGCTTCTACTTCTCAAGCTTGATTAAAAATGCTCATATGCCTTGCTTAAATAGGCACTTACCACCCAATGCATGACTTATCCACAACCTTCTAGAATTCCACCTACACAATATCCACAACCTTCTACAACTTCCATAACCTTCTACAATATCCACAACTTTCTACAATATTCATAACTTTTTAGAATTCTTTCCACACACCTCGATAAATGGAATGACAATCATTTATTTTTTTATTTTTCTATTATGCCACCTATGCACCTCGAAAATAGAATTTCCTTTTCCTTTCTTTTCTCCTTTTTTCCCCTTTTTATTTATTTTTATTATTTCTCCTCTAATTTTCGTCACTTTCTCTCTCCTCTAGAATTTATTTATTTATTTTCAATTTTTTTTTTCCAATTTTTTTTTTCAATAATTTTTCCATGCAAGATGCTCCTGCATCAATTCACAAGGAGAGAGGAGCTAATTTTCTTGGGCAAAAATAGCCCCAAACGTTTTTGGAAAGAACTCCAAACAAGGAGAAAGCAAACTGAAAATAATATTACTGCCACCCAATGGTTTGAATATGCTAAGAAACTTTATGAACAAGAGGGTGGAGTGGGACAACCACCTTTGGTCAATGATGATACACATCTTTTCACTGTGCAAGAGATAGAGACAAGGATTAAGAAGTTAGGTGGAGGTAAAGCAAAAGACCTTGTTGCGCTCCAAGCAGAATATCTGAAGTGGGGTATGAAAACTCTTGCACCACACATCACTAAATTTTTTAACAAAATCTACCAAGAAGGGTTTCTGAAAGATTGGACAATCAGCCTTGCAATACCACTTTTTAAGAGTGGTGATGTTAACAATCCCTCCAACTACAGGACTATAATGATCAATCCCCTCTTTGCTAAACTTTTTGGCAGCATGATAGAAACTAGGATCAGCAAATGGGCAGAAGAAAACCATAAACGTGCTAAAGGGCAAGTTGATTTTAGGCCAAAGCACTCGACAATGGATCACTGTGTCACTTTGAGACACATTATTGAAAAAGAGTGGGAGAAAAAGGAAGAGGTTTTTTGTTGCTTTGTTGACTTTAAAAAGGCTTTTGACACCGTCCCGAGAGACAAGCTTTGGTTCAAGATGGAATAATTGGGGATTCCTATGCATCTCAGAGCTACTGTTCATAGGATGTACGAAAAGGTGAAAGTCAAAATCAAAACTTCAGATGGCATTTCAGAATATTTTAGGAGCGATATTGAGGTCAAACAGGGCTGCCCTTTATCTCCTACTTTGTTTGGTTTATATATTGACAAACTGGAAGAGTGGTTAAACATGCAAAAGGGTGAAGGCATTCAACTAGGTGAATTTGTTATAAAGCTGCTCCTATATGCGGACGATCTCATTTTAATTGCCAAATCTGCTTGTGGTTTGCAGGATCATCTATCTTCTCTTGAGCGCTTTTGCGAAATGGTGGGGATGCAAGTCAATATCAACAAGACTTAAGGTTATGATTTTCTCTAATAATAAAAAACAATATCAACATGAATTTTATTACAATGGAAGTGTTCTTGAAGAAGTTGCGGAGTATAAATACCTTGGCATCAATTTCAACAAAAAACTAAGCTGGTCTAGCTGTTGGTATAAAAGGATATTAGGTGGGTGGAAGGCTTTTTATGCTCTTCAGAATAGGTGCCGTGAAGCAGAGTTGTGGGATTGGAAAACTATTCAAACTTTGTTCGGTCTTCTTGTGCTGCTAGTTGTTCTTTACGGTTGTGAATTATGGGCCAGCAACACTACTATAGCACAATAGAAACAAATCGAAGGAATCCAAAAGTGCTTGATCACAAGCAAGTTTAAAATCAAAAGCACTGTTTCATATGATATCATGCTAAGTGAAATGGGGGTTGCTCCTATTGAGGCACTTGTTATGGTTCACCTTCTAAGCTATTTAAAAAAAATTGAAAAAATGGAAGAGGATAGATGGCCTAAAGTTGTCTTTAGTGACACACTATGTAAGTGGAAAAGGACATGGATGCAACAAAACATCAAATGGATGAGTAAATGGAATATTCAATTCAATAATTGCCCCACAAATAATAAAGAAATAAAGGTCTTTGTTATGGAGAAATTTTACAAGAGAAATTGGGGAAGCGAGATTAGGAGGAAGAAACTATATTATATAAAGGAGTTCAACCCCACTTGTGATCAACTCCAAAAAGCATACATAGGAGCCAACATTTCTTGGAGGGCTAAAATTCTTATTGCTCAGTTGAGAACCAACTCTCACCAACTTCGTTGTGAGACTGGGCATTGGAAGAGGCCAAATGAAGCTTGGGAAGAGAGAATTTGCAAATTCTGCAATTCTAGGAAAGTGGAAACTGAACAACACTTTATTTTAGAATGTGAGGCCTACAAGAGTAGTAGAGATAAATTTGCGGATACTATATGTGACAGTTCTTGACATAATCTATTCAACGAAGAGTACATTGAGCAATTGGGTGGACTCATCATCATCTTGCACAAGAAGCGAACAATGCTACTTAAGTCTGCTTGAGTTGTCTTGCTGTCCCATAGGCTATTTTTAGCCTCGTGGACATTAAATTTTTATCTATCTATCAATCATATGATTTTCAACTTACACCCCACGAACCCCGTGATTACCATTCGTATCTACTCTTTTACAGTTTAGTTTACAAGTAGAATGTATGACATTTGTTCAACAATGTACGTGTCATATTTATGCTTGCACACGTTGAACTCTTTTCTCTATGGGATCTTTCATACAAGTGTCTTTGTTTTCCTTGTTCCAAATTACTAGACATCACCATTCAAGGAGATGCATTTGAAATACTTTCCAGTTACTATGTTTCGAGTTAAAGAAGTGCGGTGACAATGGCATAGAAATGTAGAGACCTAGTTAAATAAACAGATCAGAATCGATGGAGCATTTTGCATATATGCATTGCAGGGAATTTATATGGAACCTCCAATGTATTAGACTCCTTTCAGTAACCATAAACTAGTCCAATATCCTCTAAATTATATTAAATGTTGAGCTTTGCATATTAATTTTCCTGAAAATTTTGACATGCATGACCTAGTTGCAATGGTCACTTATACATAATGTATACATTGGGTGCATCCTTTTAATGTCTGGATGACTCTGCCTTTAGTGTGTTTGCTTCAGAGAAAGGCCAGCCACTTTTTACCTGGAATATACTTCAATATTAAGGAATAGCTTTTGTTTTCTATGAACATCTGCCTCATTTGATGCCTCGAGGTACCTGTTTTAAGCTTTTAAAATCCTTGTTCTATCATAAGTTTTAGTCATTGATTACTTTGCCTAAAATAAATCTAAGCTCTATTAATTAATAGATATCCATTTGGACAGATATATACACGAATTTGTGGGATCGGTTACATCTGTTCATTGTTAGCAAAATTGTCTATCATTTGTGTGAACTATCTATGTGAACAAACTGGTGTAGACCAGAGTCAGAATTCCCTGCTTATTTTGTTTGAAAGTGACTTCAAGCTAGATTAAATTGAAATCCTAATAGTAGAAAATTTGAAAAGAGATGTTGAATAAGATTTTACTGTGAGATTGCCTAATAATTAAGTTCTTTTAGAAGATTAATTTTGGAAAAGCTCGGAAATGGCTAATCCAATTTGTAGTAAGTGCTACAACATTTGCTCTCAGACATTACCAAATAGATTAATACATCCTAGAAACTGGTAGGCTTCTAACCACTCATGCATGCTGATTATATTGACAAAAAAATGACTTTGTAGTATTGTACCTGGAGTGATGTCTACCGTGTCCGGTTTCCAACCATGGAGGAATACCATTGACATTGGCCCTCAAATTCTATGGGTTATCAGGAAAGATGCAAACAATTGTTAGCAGGAAAGAAAGGCTTCAGGATAGAGAAAAGAGGGGGCGGATAGAAACAAAGGATTGATCCTTCTTTCTCGAACACAGTCCGGGTGAACACCCCATAGGGGTCTCTGCATGCACCTGCCCTACTATTCTAATGGGCCCTTGGATGATGTCTATCTTTGTCATTTAGCTTTATCACAGGTCCATTCCGATGTAGGCCAACTTCTCTGAATCACAGTGTTGATCCTAAATGTAAGCGATTCCCCCAAATTCGAAGAGTGCGTATTTCGTTGTAGGAGCCCTATATACCTTGTACTCAAAGATTGCTCACTACACTGTCAAAAAAATTAGCACTTTGCCAAAAAAATCATCACCATCCATTTCATTCTCTTTATAAGCATTAAGAGTAAATTTTATGATTTATAAACTCAAATTCGCTAGAATGAAGACGACGAGAACACAACGAAAACCCTGCATTCTCTAGAGTTCAGCCTATGTTTATATATTCTATTCCTGAATTTTTTTGAAAGAAATTGCTTTGTATCTCAGATTGGAACTAGGACAACGCTATTGAACCAAGATATTGAAGTAATAGATTGGGGACAAAGATGATTGTGAAATTAATTCAAGCTTAAAGTTTTGGAATTAAATGATTAGTTGATACAGTTGTTATTTGTACCATATTTGAGCATACAACATAGGATAGACGATTGAATGTATAGAAGCCATTCGTATTAGGATACGTGAGTGTTTATGAAATTTCAGTTATATTATATATAAATTTTGTCATGGGAATCTATTCTGGAGTTTCCTGCACTATTTATTTTCAGCGGCGACATGTTATTGTTGCCTGTCAGAAACTCTGAGCTCCGACTCCCCGACGACAAAGGATCAATCCTCAGTGGCAAAGGACTCCCTAACCCTATCTGCATAATAGTGGTGTTTTCAGATTTGTTCTTCTTTCAAATCTGAATGAAAAGACGCAGTAAAAAAGACACCAACAACTAGGCCAGCGTGGGAAAGGAGTGGATCAAGAGAGCTGCAACATTTTCATCGGCACGAAACTTTGAGGAGAAGCTTCCAGAAAACGTTAGAACATATTTAAAAAAAAAAAAAAAAGAGTTCGAACATTATAGCATTACAAAAAAATTATTTTTCTTTAAGAAAATGATTTTTCTCGTTGCTATAACCAATGAGATATCAGGAAATTAATTATTTTTAATTATAAAAAATATATACTAATAATCAACTATATTGCATTTTAGCTCAACAGATTCTTAACTTTTATTGGTTCATTGACTTGAACAAATTAAAACATTTGCACAGCACGATTCCATTTGTGAGGCCTCGCCCCAACCCATCGTAGCATAGTGATACATTACTATTATTTTGATATTCACGACTCGAGATGTCGAGACATTATTTGATGCTTAGAACATACTTTATTATTTCATGTTGTGTGATGTTACTTTCAAATATATTTGATGATTGTCTTTTAATGTTTCATGTATATGTATGTTGATGAAATCAGTAAATGTAGGATAAAGACTTTGATTTAAGAGATTTTAAATGGTTAAGAATTAAGCAGGATGAAGAAACCCTTATTGATTATGTTTCAATTTATGTGAATTTCTGATACGTATACATATATGTACATGTGATTTTTGCGGGACTACTGATGTGTGCAATTAATGTGCAAATTTTTTTGCCAAAAAACCCTATGGAAGAACAGAACTAATTTCTATGTGCTAATTTTGAAAACCTTGTTGTTCGTAATTTACGTATTGTATTGTGAGATGTATGTATGTATTTTTCTATGTTCAGTGAATGTTAGTGTTCATAATTATGTTCTTTTACTGTCGCTTGAGACTCGTAAATTGGTTATGTTCTTTAGTAAGCTGATTAGGATTAGTTGTGTAACTTTTGGACCCAAATTGGTTTAAGTTAGTGTCAGTTTGCTAATTGAGTTCTTAATCGAGGTTAGTCATCTCTTAATCCGAATTAGTACTTAATATGTATTGTTAGAGTTGTTAGATGGTCCTATTTTATTCCTAAATTTTGTTTGGCTCTAAACCTTTTTCCTAAGGCTTAAAACATGAAATTATTATACTCAAAGGGTATGGGTATGGGTTAGGGGTCTTTTCCAACCCCTAAGCCCCTTTTATTGACTTTTGAGGCCACTCAAAAAGTCTCATTTTTCTTTTGTGCGAAAATTGCAAGTGGTTATCTTGAGTCATCTCACCTCACCTCCACTTAGTGTTTAATCATAGTGTGGGTAGAGTTAGGAGTTTCTAGAATTGCAAGTGGGTGGGAGAAGTTATTGATCCCTTTGGTGGTTGAGTTTGAAACTTATTTAGAGGCCCTTCTTAGACTAGTGGAGTTGTTACCCAATCTCTACATTTAGAGAGGAGTTCTTGAAGATTGAAAGAAGGAAGGGGAAACTCTACTCAAACTTGTTCATTTTCCATTACCTCTTTGTGCAAGTAGGAATTCTCATCTCCCTTGTTCAGATTTCATGTTTGTTTTATTCTTATGCTACCTTCTCGTTGATTGAATGCTTGTATGGTTGTGGGTATGTTGGGATGCTTTGAAAACCATGTTATTTTGGATGATTTCTTTTCATGTTTATGTTTGAAATTTTGAGATTTTCTTGCATGGGTGTTTTGGTATTACTCACCCTTGGATAGGGCAGAAGTGACCAATTTTGGGAAAGGTCTGTTTAGTTGAACTCCAAGCAGTGTAGAGTCTCTTCTCAGGATGAGAAGAGGGAGAAAGGGTAGGGTGTTATGGGCCCCTACCTATCAGCACAAACCTTGTATAATTATAGTATGTTGAAATGGAAGAACGGAAGTTCTTGGTATATAGCCCCGATTGGGCATTTGTTTGGTGTTGTGTTTGACTTCTCCTGGTTGGAAGAATCCACCTTTCCCTAGTTTTGATTCATTGTGAATCCTATTGTGTAAACCATATATGAATATGTATGTTTGATTGTCTCTTGGTTATGCTTGGTTGTCACGCGATCAGATTCTGTTCTCTCCATGGTTTTAGAAATGTGTTGCAAAAAATATTATAAATCCCTTGATGAGGGTCATGAAGAAAATCCAATTAAATTGTTGAAATTTGGGATTGATCCTATTGTAAATTGTATTTTAAACTTGTTGTAAATGGCAACGAAGCTGAGTTTTCTTCCTGGTTCTTTCCCGGCTGAGCCTTTGAATCAGGTTTGCCAATAAAATTGGTGTTTGAGTAAAATTGTTTATCTTGTGATTTAATCGTAATTTCAAATTAGATGGATGCACATCAGGAATAAGATGATTTAATGATGGTTTAATTGAGCAAATTTTCAAGTTCCTTATATGTTCAATATAATAATTATGTTAGGGAAAGAAAATAACGTCTATGGTTGATTTATTGCAATTCAAGTTGTATAGGAGATCATATTAAATATGGTGTTAATATGCCTCAAACTATTGTATCCATGTTTTAATTCTATTCAAAAATATTTTTTTAAAAAATATTCATGCATGGCCTTGAAATCTATACTTAGAAAACTTTCAAAAAAATAAATGTTGCAAGAGAGTAAAACTCTCTGCCTTTTGTATGGGAGATTCAAATTAATTCATTTGGTAACAGAGAATCAAAAGATTCTTTTAAAATATCCTTGTTCAAATAATATTAATAAATTAACAAATGAATAAATAAATCTAAAATAAATAAAATCAATCATCAACAAATATTTAACATATGAAACACACAAATATCTATCTACTACCAAGATAACTTTTGGCATTAACTACTTCCTTCACTTGCGCAAGCTAATGAGATGGGCTTGAAAAGAATATTAAACAAATTTAATAACATAGGTTTTTGGGGGTGACGTCACCCCACTCCTTTTCAACTCCAACTTGGGCGCAGGTCATTACGTTTGAGATGGGCTTGATTTGAAAGTTAAAACTTTAAAACATTCTTTTAAACTTTGTTGAGTGCCCAACTTGGGGCTTTAAAGGGAGAAGGGGACAACTACTGACGCAAGGTCAGTAGACTTGGGGCAGCGCGCCGTTTCAGCGCTTGGGGAAGCACAGGTCATGGGGTAGAAGGGGGTGACGTGGCAGCTAGGGGGTGTAGGGGTAGCTTAGGGTATGGAGGTTAGTATGTAGGTAGTTTTATATTTAAGTTTTTAAATTATAGTTAGTATGTTTTTTTTTAAAAAATAAGTTTAGTTTTAGTTATTTATGTATGTTAGTTTATTGTTTATTTTAATTTGTGTTTTATTAAATGTTTAAATAAGTTAGTGTTAGATCTCAAATTAGATAGTAATTAGTTTAGTTATTTGTTTTAATTAGTTATATTAGATTTAATTGTATTAGTTTGAAAGTTGTTTTAGTAGTTAGTTTAATTAATTAAATTTGTAAGATTTTGTTTGATTAATTAGTTTAGTTTTAAATTAATTTAGTTATTTAATAAATTTTAGAAAGTTTTCGATATTATTGAGTTTTACTTAATAGGTTAATAATTGATCATAATCTTAATAGATTATATGGGTGTATGGGTAGATGTAATATTTCCTTAATGAGTTCTTGATCTTATATTTTCATAGTTATTTGGAACGAACTCATTTTAATTGTTATTTATATAATATGCACATTGTGTGGAAAGATAATGTAATAACATAACTGTTGTCGATATCATCTTAATAACGAAAATAATAATTTATCAGTATAGAGAACCTTTACTTAAACTGTGATCACAACCTTATCAAACTTAGAGCTTTTTAATTACGAATTTTAAAAAGATTTGTGTGTGTGTTTTTGCCCCGGGGTTTGGGCATGACACCATTTCCATAAGTATGCTGCCGTAGGCAGGAACTAATAATAATTAAAATAAACATGTAACTATTCTCTTAAGAGTGATGATGGAATCCACCTTTCTATCTAAGGTGGACTCTGAATAGAGAGAAATTAAATTATAGTAATCTATAAATGTTCTTGGACTCTCAAGTAACCCGAACTTATGCTTCAGACAGTCAAGTTCCAAGTTGAATAGATTAGATGGATTACATTATAGGAGAATTCAAACTACCATTCCCCAATAAACCTTAAGTTTTTCTTTTAAATAGCTGAAGGTACACAAATTGAACCCATTGCCAATAACCTAGATAGTACCTGCAAACATTATCAACAATGTCCAATGAGTTTCTCCTAAATATGTTTAACAGAAACTTGATAGCAATTACTTCTACCACTGAAAAAGAAAAAGAAGAGTCTCCTTGAATGAATGGTCTAATACAACGTACTTCACCACAACGGGCCTCTATCTTTAAGGATGCTAAGTCGTCAGCACGTGTAGGACCAATATTTACAAGTCCAATGGGCGATCCCACCTCATATGCAGCCCTGCATATAGAAATGCTTTTATACTTTAAAGAGGAATTTTCAAGCAAAATGCTTTGATCAAACATTATAAAAGTAGACTGCATCCAAAGGTATAATTTTCTTGGAAAACATTATTTTAAGAAAAATAAACAATACAGAATTTATCTGTTATATATGTTTTGTCAAAATGGTTTTATAAAATATTATAGAATGAGAGATGCGTCCAGAGACATTGAAAACTGGGCTGAGGTTTGCTCAAAACATCCAATCTAAAGACTTAATTTCTCTTTGCCGAAGCCTAGTCAACTTATTTGGGAAGTCCTTAATATCAAAGTATGTGTTGAGTCCAACTTTTCAAACTATGATTATTTTAATGTTAGAAAACAGAACTTTCAGGGGAAAAAATTGACAGAATTCTATCTGTGAGCATACTGAACCAATTAAAATTATCCAACACTGCCATAAAATCAACCATCAAAATGATCAACACAACCCGTGACAAAATGTCCAAAACTATGACACCTCCTCCAATCTAATCCAATAAAGAATGCCATGATTTTTAATTTTTCTAGAAATCTCAAAAGAACAATTCCCCATTTGACTTGTTGGGTGCTTGCTATAGATCCTTCATAATAAGTAAACAGATAAGTCATTCAGAATGCTAAGGCAAGGGTCCCATAAGGGGAGCGAAGTGGGTGATCCCATAACTAAAATTCTAATTTGCTATTGAATTATTTAGAATCTTTCCCTCAAAAACAGGAGACCCTACTTTTTACTGAGTGGGTGGAAAAAGGATGAGGCTAAAAATTGCCCCGCCAGCACCATTTGTCTAAATATTTTAATTTTAGATTTTTGTTAAAAAATCATTTTAGAAAGAAATTAAATTTTTACTTATTTTTAATGGATGAGATATAAAAGACAAACAAAGTTATTATTTTCATAAGACACCAACTTCCTTGAAATTTGGAGCTTAACACATTTCATGAGACGATATCTTTAAAATATTCCTAAAAAATAGAAAGCAACTCCAGCTCTATTTTTTAGAAAGCCCCCTTCCATGGGACCCCAGCGTAAAAGATTGCAAATTGTAGGAACTTGACAATTGATGGGTCATGTGTTTTCCTCTTTGTAGCATGCTATGTGCAATCACAATAAGGTTGGGATCTTGTGGAAGGAGGCTTAGGTTTCCGGAAAAAAATGAGCTGGAGCTGCTTAGTATTTTTAGAAACATTTTAAAATGAGCAGCCTCATGAAGTCTCATGAATTATGTGTATAGTTTAACTTTAAAAAGTTCACTACCAAATTTATGGAAGTTGGTAGTCTCATAAAAACAATAACTTTTGTCTTCTATATATCATATAAAAAGCAAACAAAAACCCAACTCTTTCTAAAATAATTTTTTAACAGAAATCTATAAATTAAAATGTTTCAACAAATGACAGAAAAACATTTTGGAGTTGGTAGGGAAATTTTTAGCGCCACCCCTTTTTCACCAACTTTGTAAAAAAAATGTCTCCTATTTTTGAGAAGATTCCAAATAGTCTTGTTGGAAAATAAATTTTGGTTCATGTGACCACCACCCTCCTCAAAAATAGAGTTTTAAGACCCCTCATGGGACCTCTACCTAAGGGTGCTGCTTTACTAATAGTATGTTCATTGTCATCTCAAACTACAATCTCTGCTCATCAAAGATCAAACCAATGCCACAAGATCTATTTAATTAGAATTTTTATGTCAGAAATTTGATACATTGCTTTTCTCAATACCAATCCTTCTTCGCAGCTTCCTCCACACAGAAAACATTGTAGAACAATAATAACCTCTTGAAACTTAGACCAAAAACAAGAATTTAATGTAGAACAATGCCACGTAAAGAAAATTCAACAAGAACTTAACATGGAATAATGCTATGTAAAGAAAATTCAAAATAGAATATACAATGGAAGGAAAATCAAACAATTTTATAAAAAGCATTTTAGTATAGCATTTAATATCAATTTCCTTATAGCATCATTCAAAGGGAATCAAACCCTACCACTCACAACTATTGAAGAACGCCAACCCTAAATGGGGGCACACTTTAGGTGGCCAACTATTATAATTCCAGAGGGAAGGTACTCATCCATGTAAGGGAGCACCTCATTCATTGCAGCCAATCACCAAGGTTTAACAGTTCACTATCATTCAGCTCACAGTTTCTCATCTCCCTCCTTCCTCTTGAACGAATACCCATTTTTCATCAGGGATGTCCTCTCTTATTAGTCAACCCCTTTATTGGGAGCACAACGCTATTTGAGAGGCAAACAGCAATATTCTTTATTCAATTTAAAAACTATTTCACTTAGTTGAAAAGAATCATAACCTGTAGTGTGCATCAACATTTGTGATTCCCTGATCTTGTATGCTGTATAGACTCATATTTATGCTTAAGTTGAATCTTTGAAACATTAAGTTTAACCTTATCAAAAGTATTTACAAAATAAATATACAATACATAAGAGAAATTATTTTTCTTGATAATATAACAATAACACTAATAATTGCACAATATAATGTTAGCTAGTTTGATATATTGGTGGGCAGTAAGTGAATGAATGTTGATTTGATAGTGTGATGCTTGATTGACAAATTGTATGTTTTCTTGATTCCAAGGTGATGATGACTGATGTCGATTTGATGCTGACTGATTGTTTGTTTGATTTCTTCAGGTATTATTAATTTATAGATGCAATGCCACAGCTGTGTATATCAGAAATTTGTGCAAAGATAGAGAAGCCAGAATAATTGAAACCAAAATTATACATGCTTCTTACACTTTCTCAATTAAATCTCATACATATTTATAGGATCCATAATCCTATTTTTATAGGAAACTTCCTAAACAACCTCTCTAATTATATCGATTTATTTTTAATAACTCAACTTGTACCATTTATTATATAACCTATTTAACAAACCTACCAAATAATTATCATACGCATCCTCTGATACAATATCCAACACCTATATGAACACTAATTCCGAATGCCTCCCCCACTTGTACACTTGTATGAACATGGAGTGAAAGTACATCACAATACTTGATGACAACACACAGCAACTCAACAAAAGTATAAGGTATGAGTAGGGACATAGACATCTACTCATGACAAGCAATGGTAGAACTAGGCTAACTGTGTTTTTGTACTTGTATCCATGATAGAGAGTCATGCATTTGCTCATGGAACAAATAATAAGGACTAACACATCTACCCAAGGTATTACATCAAGTTTGGATCGAGACAAACACATGCATTAAACATCATAGTTACGAGCAAGGACACACATCTTCTCACACTCCAATCATAATCACCAACATATGTGATTGGGAACAAGCACTTCCAATCACTTACACCATCTCATGAATGGGGACAAACAAATACATGCACAAACAACCAATAATAGAATTTGGAGCCAAACACATCCAATCACGTACATCAGAAGCTTGAATACCAATCCCTCATAGTCGTGTATGCAGCCACCATTATAGATCATTCACTCTGATAAAAAATTATATGTTGTTGCTGCCACCTTGAAGCTGGTCTAGGCTTTATTTGTTTTGGCACAATTTTTTTGTTACTAAAACAATTTTGTGAGTCCATCACTATTGACTCACGAGACGTTGAATTCCCTCCAAGGTCCCGTGCCTCCATCCTCTAATAGATTTGATTTAGAAAACATATTCCTCCTCTCTATCTTTGAGTGGATTGTCTTCAATAGACATTCTTAGCTCTGAATACTTTGGCTTTTGGTATTTGGATTGGACATTCATTAATTGGATAAGGACATACCTCCTTATATTCTTTGCATCCAGCTTTGAAACCAATCACTTTGAAGTTTGGTCACAGGCATGAATCTTGTTTTCATTTGTTTTGTCTTGTTCTTGATACAGTTGCATACAGAATTCATTTGTGAAGAGTGATCCATCGATCTCTTGCATTAGCAATCGCTTAGGATTTATGTATTCGTATATACATTGGACTATTTACAAAATGCACTATTTATGAAATACACTGTGTGCATTCTTTCTGTTTTTCTATCACCATGAAGAGTCCGCTCCATTCTTTATAAATCATGTCAAATCATTTTCTTATTTTTTCTGTTGTGTTAAGTACATAGCATGATTTCATATGTGATGTTTTCTTTGTCCAAATAAATATGACACAGTTATCTTGTTGTGCACTGCATTCATTAGCAGATATGTTAATCATGAATCAGTCTTGTTTAATGAAATCTTTAAGCCCTATTTTTTAGCATGTATAGTTACTTCAATATATTGTAAAAAAATCATATCTCCTTTCGGCTGGAACCAAGAAAGTGAATGTGTCACCAGAATATGTGAATATATCAGTATATCAAAGGAGGAAACCCTTAAACCCAAGGAGAAATATGGTTTGACAATTGAACATTTTTTCGTGTCCTTGTATGCATATCACTCTGGCCATTCTGATCTGAACATTACCTTGTCTTACTCTAAATCCAGTCTAGATTGATCAATGTCTTATTGAGCCCTAGTCTACCTTCTGTCTTTAATTTGTCTAGCATGGGTAAAATTGTTAACATTGTGTATATTTAGGACAGCAATCTACCAAAACTGAAATCATATCAGCAAGGTTTATAAAGATAGATTAAGATCAACTTAGAAGCATATGTATATGAATTTGTGGTTAAGGATATTGCTAACATATTTGCTTAAGGACAACGAGTCCAAGAGGTCATGAAGACCTGATTAAGAAGACAATAATGACTCTCAACGATTCGGGTGGTGAGAATGACAGCACAAAGAAGAGTGTTTGTGACTTTGTACCTTTAAAACCTTGGCCAAGGTGGTGCTGTACTACAGGTAGTAACCATCAGTCGCTAGAAACAATAGGTCAATGTCAAAATAGGAAGTTTGTCCTAATAGGAAAAGATGTCTACAGGTTGATTTAGCTAAGACAATCGTGGGCTCTGCACCAAATCTCAGATGGCACAAGGAAATTGAAGCTTGTATTTGCATGTCTTTGGGAAAGGCTGGGCTGCTTCTGTGTGTAAGTTATGAGTGACCATTAGGTCAGATCATAAGATCAATGGTTTGGTGGTAAAAAACCCTAATGGTACTCTTTTTCACCTAGGGAGGTCAGAAGAAAAAGAAAAACAACAGAGATTGAAGCATTAAGTTACCAGGTTCAATGATTTACACTTTGGTAGTCATTTCAGTTATATTAACTTTATTTTTATTAAATGAAAAGAAAAATATTAATTTCCTTTCATTTGAAAGCACTTGAGTAATTATTTCCTTCAATGTTAAAACAACGGAATAAGTTAATCAGATTTTCATGTGAAGTCAGTTAAAAATTATCTTTTGTTAGTCAATGAACTTCTTATTTCAATTTCATGGGAAAAGGATGGCAGTTATTCTTGTTCTATCCGTTTAACTTTTAAGCTTATTTCCTTTACTTGTACATAAACTTTATCTCTTTCTTTTTTGGGTAGTTATAGTTGGTATGATATATTGCTGCCTTAAGAGATCATGTCAGTCGCTGTCTTAGCAAAATGTACTTTCTGTTTGTCAATTATTGATGATTACTCTTAATGAATCGTGGCTTCTTATTAATTTCTATGCACACCTTTAAATGTTTTTCAGTTGTATCTCCTCTCCAACTGCTCTTTTTCTGTTTTGAACGAATTGATATTCTTCACCCTTTCAAATCTGTATCATAACATTCTCTTATATCTGCTGGTGTTCATCTTCACAATCTGCTCTTAAAATCAGCATGCTATTGCAAAGAATGGATGTGCAAATGAGTCTCAACAAGCCTCTCGTTATACCTTCCAAGAGGTGACTCTTCTCCAAACAACATAACTTATCAAATCAGGTTGGCTAGCACAATATAATATTTAATTTTGGTGCCCAGATCTAGGGGTCCAGCCCCTAGTTATACTTTGATGTTTCTATAAAGAGTGATAGCCAGCCCTAAGTCAATATGGTCGGCCAGCATTTGAAATCAACATATAATATATTCCCTTGAAATTTTATTTACCAATTCGCTGCTCTCCTTATGATAGTTGCATTAATGTACATCATTATGTGAGCTGTTGCTCACTTTATTATTGCAATTAGGTTTTTAGACGAGGAACATGACACTATATAGAGCAGCCACAAGGATTTGTGTAGGCCTCTTCACTTTTTTTTCGATTCTATCGTTCATTGTACGATCTCAAACAAGCCTCTAGAGCTTGGTATGAGAAGATGGACACTTTTTTGTTATCCTCTACTTTATCACGTTGTCATTTTGATCCCACAACTTACACTCAGTGACAGGAAGGAAAAAAAATTATATTTGTGTTCTATCTGGAAGATTTGGTAACCATACACTTCTTCCACGATACAGAGCATTCATTGAGCATTGATGGAGTAATCTGGAATGACAGATCTTAACCTTCTGCATTATTTTTGTGGTCATTTAGTTATTCAGTCTTCTGATGGTATTTCCATTTGCTAGCAAAAGTATGCTCTTGACATGGTTTAGAGATTTGGCATGCTTGATTGCAAGCCTGCTCCCTCACTATTTCAATTGGATGTTGTGTTGTCTTCCAGTTGTTCTTCTGCTACAACTGATGTTATATTACACATGCAATAGGTTGGCAATCTTTTGCATAGGACACACACTTGTCCTAACCTTTCCTTTGTGGTTGGTCTTCTCTCTCGTTACCCTCAAGATGCACATGAGTCAATGGAAGGTTCCCTAGCATATCTTGAGGTCTATTCAAGGCACATCACCTACGGCATTCATTATTCATTCTAGGAGTCCCAAACTGTTGCCTTCACTGACTTAGATTAGGCTAGCAATGTAGATAATCAAAATTCTATTTTTGGATTTGCATTTTATCTTGGTTCTCGGCATATTCTCTGGTCTTGAAAGAAGCAATCTATTATTGCATTACCATCTTCTAAGGTTAAGTATCATGAAATTGCTCTTGCTAGCCAAGATGTTTTAAGAATTCATAGATTGTCTATTGAGCTTTGTTTTTCTGCTAATGGTCCTAATTATCTTGCAAAAAAGTGATATGTTATTACATTATCATCTATTGAGGCTAAGTATCGAGCAGATGTTCCTTCTAGTTAGGAGGTTTAATAACTTCATCAATTGTTTACATAGTTTCGTTTCATTCTTGATGGTCTCACTATTTTTTTGGTATAACAATCAGGGTGTTATTCACATTTATTTCAACCCATATTGAGATCCATATGCACTTCATTTGGCAGTTGACCCACAATGATCCTCTAACCCTAGATCACATACCTAAAGAGAAGCAGTTTGTAGACAGCTTCACAAAACCTTTGGCATCCTCATGTTACCTTCAGATGTGATTGATGCTCGGGATGAAGGAATTTGTTCTTAGGGGGTCTCCATGAGGCCTTCCTCCCTTTAACATTTCATGTTTTTTCAAACTGCATCTCTTTTATAGTTTGGTTTTGTTCCAGATGGTCTCACTATTTTTTTGGTATGACAATCCGAGTGTTATTCACATTTATTACAACCCATACTGAGATCCATATGGACTTCATTTGGCAGTTGACTCAAGATGATCCTCTAACCCTAGATTACACAACTAAAGAGAAGTAGTTTGTAGACAGCTTCACAAAACCTTTGGCATCCTCATGTTACCTTCAGTTGCGATTGACGCTTGGGATGAAAAAGTTGTTCTTAGGGGGTCTCCATAAGGGTTTCCTCCCTTCATTTTTTAATGTTTTTTCATCCACTGCATCTCTTCTTTGGAGAATTTTTTTTCTCGCCCACGGTTTTCCTCCTTTTTGTCAATTATAAGAGATTTTTCTTTTTGCACTGTTGGCTAAATATTTTGTAAGCCACTGTGACCACAGCTTACAAAATGAGATTTTTAGGCAACGGTGTAGTGAGATAAATCTCTCCTCTCAGTAATAGGGGAGGCTCCCTTCTTACCGTAGGTGGCTACAACAAAGACCTAACTAGAATCAACAACAAAGTGGTTCACTGAATCAATTCCTCTTTCTTCAGGAATGATTTTATATTACCAACTACTACTTGCAATTAAACAAAAGGAATTGACTACTACAGTAATACCAGTGACTTAAGGGTTGATGTAAGAACAAGCTTAAGATAGCAGTTATATTTGGACTTGGGTGATTGATAGCAAGAACTCAAAGTCTTCTACAAACAATCTTCTTGAAATAAAAGAGTGAATAACAAACAAAGCTCGAAGTCTGGAATTCTTAGCACTTGCAGCCACTATTTAACTAAATCAATCTCATTAATGAAAGCTCAAAGTCTTTCAAAAACAACACCAAAATTTTGAATTGCTTTCAAAGAGAGAAGTAATAAAGACGAATGAATCAATTTAACATAAGAAATAAAGATCAATGCCAAGTATCTCAACACAAAGTTTGGGAAAAACTTGTTTCGTTATTCACTTCAGAAATTTGCAACAAGATATACAAAGCCTCCTAGTCACATGCTCAGCCTTCTCCTCTATAGCAAAAAATGATTTTTACAATGAACTCTCTCCTTCATATAGGAAAAACGAAGAGGAAAAGGTAGAGGAGAAAGTGGAACAACCTTAACCACTCATCCTTATCCTATTAACTATTTTGACTTTATTCAAAATGCACGCCTAATGTGATTGCAATTAAACTACATGAGCTGCTTGCACAGGTACATGTTGTCCTATACTTATAACAAATTTATTAAAGTATACAAAAATGTAATTTGGAGTTTTCACATGGTATCAACCAATTTGTAATGTCCCCTCTTTAGTTCGACATGACATTGATCATGGATTTTGCCTATTCCAGACTCTCGTAGGCAAATGGTGTGGAGAGAGAGTCAATTCTGCGGATCAGATGGTCATATCTTGCTCTTGAAGAAGTGTTAAGAGGTTATATTTTATTATTATGTGTTATTGGGGCCTACATGTTATAATTTTAAGTTGAGTTGCACTTTTTATTTTATAAAATTACTTTATTATAAAAAGTGCATTATAATGAGATTTTATAAAGGATGTTTCTAGAAGTTCTAGAAACTTCTTAGAAAAGTGAATAAATAGAGGGCTGGGCCTCTCATTTTGGACATGCTTGGATTTGAGATTTCTTCTACTTCTTCCATTGTGGAGCAATTTGTAGTCTCTAGGGTCTGCAAATACTATTCGATCTTTGGGAACGAATCACTCCCCTAGATTGGCATAACTGAGGTAGTGAAATATCTACTGAAGGGTTGCATAATTGGAGTTGGTATTCAACCATCTCATTGGAACTTCATTGAGAAATTGTTTGAAGGGTTTATTTTGGTTGGAATAAGGGTTTCAGATTTACCCTAGCATTGGTGAAGCGTTTGGCAGGGGTTTGAAGACAAAATTTGTGCATTTTCAGAATTGTCAAATCAGGGTTTGGAACCACATAATTGCTCATATCTTCTCAACCCCTTGGAGTTATTTTTTATGGTTTGGTAGGGTTACTACCTAACCCTAGGCGCCCATATTCCTTGCATTTGGGGGTCCCAAAACCCCAGCATTATTTTTTATATAGGGGCCGTACATGCTGGCCTGGGTACGGCCTTGCCAGTAGAATCAGCAGCAGCAATTTGGGGGTTCGTTTGGGGGCAGTTTGTGGAGGATTTAGTGTCTTTGGCAGCGGTTTACATCAGACATCTCCTGCAGCAATACCAGGTGCACATATTGAGGTTTTTGATTGTCAAAGGTGTTGCATACAAATAGTTGAACAGTCAGCACTGTCATTGCATTGTTGGTTATCTCCAGTTATTAGTTGCTGTTGTAAACCAGTCATCTATCATATAACTTGAACTGGGTTATTGTCATGTCATAGCATTGCATTGTCAAGGGTTTGATGTATTAGAAGTGCATAGTTGTGACAGTCCCCTAAATCTGATATTGTAAAATCAGTCATTAATGTAGATGCACAGCTCAGTCCATTATAATCAGTTGTAATCAGATTTGCATGCATTGATAGGATTGAATATGAAGGTTTATATGTTGACATCAATCTATATTCATATGCATATGTATTAGACACCACAGTCCTTATATTCTGAAAGTATCAAATCTGAGAGTTTCCATATTCTGAATATTGTTATTGGTACTGTTGTTGTTCATTACATTACATTTCGATATTGGCATTGTACTTTGTGGTTTCGTTGCACAACAATTAGCCCTATTCGCAGCTCTATTCAGTTACATGCCAAGTGTTTGACAAATTGTCTCAGTTCAGTTTGAGGGTTTTAGTGGCCTTAATAGTAAGGGTCATTACACAATTCTCCAAATTTACGTAGGGATTCTTATACAATTGTAGCATCTGATTCACCAGTGTGTTGCAAAATCATGATGACCTTTCAGAGTGTGCTTGCTGCCCTAGATGTTTCCTTGCTTGAATCTTCCACTTGATTATGCAAATTCTTTAGTGAAAACTTCCAATTTGCAACCATGTCAAGCACATGGATCTTGAGATCATCTGACTGAAGTTGTAGGTTAATGACCTCTGCAAACTCCGTGAGAACTCCTTGTTGATTCCTTATTTTTTTTTCTTGATCAATAACTTCACATGGCTATTCTTTCAAAGCTCCTTTAATTTTATCTTTCTGAGTAGACATTATAAGTATTGCTGCCTTTACCTCTTCAATGAGCTTTTGAAGAACTTGTTTCTTGTTTTCCATAACATGCATGAAGTCATGATACATTTCAACAAATGTAATAATATTATACTCACACAAGAAGTCTAAATCAACTTCCATCATGCTGCTCCAAACACCAAAATCACCATCTATCAATTCAAATTGATGATTTAGTGATTTCAACATGTCATTGAGTTTGGCAAAGATTTCACCTTCTTTCTTCAATTCTCGGTACACTTCAAGAAACACTCGGATTCCCTCTTTTTCAATATTGCTGCCCCATTCGTCAATAGTATGTGCCTTCTACTTCTCCCTCTTTGTGCATTCAACTGAAATAAGTTCAGGCAACAAATGACCTCTTCATTTCTTCAATGATTCTCAACAAGCGTGCATTCTCTTCTTTCAGTTTCTCTTTATTTTCCCATATTTCATCATTCTTTCGAGAAAGAAACTTTACTGCCTCATGTGCATCTTGTTGATAACCCAACCTTTTTTGTTTACCAAGCTCAACCCTTGTGATTCTATAATCAGTAGGTTGCATGTCTTCAGTAGATTTCTCCACAAGTGGTTCAACGACTTCAGCAAATTTGATGTGATTTTCATCAATCGTCACTTGAGAAACTTCCTTTTCTTTTTTATTCTTGAAAACACTTGATTTACTTACTTGATTATCAGCCTCTTCAGGTGGGATTTCTTCCTCCTTTCTCTTCTATGTGATAGTGCTCAACCATGGAGGAAGATTGAAAGAAGATGCATTAGCTGAAACAGTAGTCACCATAGTTAATTAAGGATTATCATGTCAGTAGTAACTATAGCCAGTGTCTCCATCTGAATAGCCACAGGAGGAGGTGTGTTATGCGTGACCTCAGTCATAAATTGTTCAAACTGAGCTGAAGTTACAGCCAACAATGTTGTAGGCCGAATAGTGATAGAAGGAATAGATAAAGAATATGTATTAAATAGATTTTTCAAAATCATACTAATCTCCTTGTGTCTCTAATGCAGGAGCAGTTGATGATACTGGCAAAGCTGGCATAATAGTCACAAAATCCTCGAAGGATGATTACTTAACAGAGAATGCTCCCATAGAAATGCCTAAAGGCGAATGCTGAGATTCATTTGACACTGGAGCCGAGTCTGGAAGAGAGGTTACAGCAAGAACTTCCAAAGGATATGGAGCAAGAGGGGATGATTCTTTTGATTTTCTTGCTTCATCATCATTGAAGTCAACTTGAATTGATTGAGATCCAATCTCTTTCACTTCAAGTACTCTTGAATATTTTCCGCCTTTGATAGACAACTTAGGAAAACTTTAATAGGAGGCTCAAATGTAGACAAAGATGTACCATCTTTTCCTTTACCTTTTATCTCCGACCTCAAACAAATCGGACCAGCAGGATCAAAATCTTTACCAGGTTTTAACTTTATGCATTTAAGACCCCTTCTCTTCATCCATGTGTTGGTATTAGCGAGAATAGACTGAAATCTATCCCAAATGGATGTATTTTTTTTGCATGACCATGTAGGAGGAAGAATGGGTAACTTCTCCACATCATGCTAAAAATATTCAGGATCCAGAACTTGATCATCGTCTTTGAAACCAAGGGGAATTGGTGCCAAATGGAAATCTACAATTTGCTTCGCAGTTAACCAAACATAATCGATATGCCGTATTTCCACCTCAGTACACACATCAATCCAAAGATCTTCTAGACGATGTATGTGTAAGAATTACTTCCTCATCTTGTCATGCAATCTCCTCCAATCAAAACCACTTTTGGCTGCAAACTTTTCAAACGTGATCCTCTAGAGTTCAAACTCCATATTCTTGGCCTTAGGAACAGTGTCAATTGAATATCCAACAATCTTTAATGGGCTTCGAGACGAAATTCCCATTCTGGGTTGGTGTAGACTAGATTGATAAGCCTGAACTTCCATAAGTTGTCTTCAAAACTCCATCAATTGTAATAACCCCAACAGGTTATAACTCCTTCAAACACCAAAAATCTTTATACTTCAGTTGTTTGACATTTCGTCAAACACTTTGCAAGCAAGGGTCCTCTGACTGATATAACTTTTGAGATTGCTGCAGTGATTCTTGTTTGGATTTGCTTCAAAGAGAATGCTTACAAAAGACTCCAAATTGTCTAAACAATGACCTAACATAAATATGCAACTAATTATGGCAATAGTGAATGCATATATGAGTTCTAATCATGAAAATGATAACCTACAGCCAACTAATATTTTAACAAACAGTTGGTATGCAAGCTAACTGGCTGATAAAAAATGATATATTAATGCTCAAAGACAACTTTTAATGACCAGCAATTGTATCTCCTTAATTGAGAATGAGTGTCCAATACAATATTCATACTAAGTTAGCCAAGACTCTTGGCATTTACAAAGATATCAAAATATGATGATTGCTGGTAAAGTAATATGCACCTACAGCTGCCAATGAAAACTAATGCAACACTAAATATCTAACTTCAATACTCCCCTACAGCAGTACGCTAATCACATGCATGATTAAATACAACTAAAGCCATGGATTGCTGATACCATTGTGAGGAATGTAAAAATGAATGATGTATCTATTAATGAATGATAGGTCTGATAGGAAATGACAATTACAACAGCACTCTATAGTGAAAGGCAACTATGAAAATACACATCGAATCTGGCATATGAAGTCACCTTAAAGTATAGATGTATTGCAATACCACTGAACAGAAAATAAACTTCTCAAGTGCCCAAGTTGTGCCTCTCTAGCTGTCGCCCCTGATTATAGATGGCTGTAATAATTTTCTTTGCTTTTTCGAATTTGCTTTTTCGGATTGCTTTTTTCGGACTGCTTTTTTCGGCCTGCTTTTTCGGTTCTGCTTTTCCGGCCTGCTTTTTTCGGACTGCTTTTTTGGCCTGCTTTTTTCGAACTGCTTTTTCAGCCTGCTTTTTTCGGCCTGCTTTTTCGAACTGCTTTTTCGGCCTGCTTTTTCGAACTGCTTTTTGTACTCAAATATTTTTTCTCAATGTAGCACAAATAGAAGACTGAATTATCTTCCTCCCTGCTGCAATAATTCAAGTGATATTTCACACCCTCAAAATCGCGTACCAATTGAGAGTTTTCGTTCTCAATGGCCACAAATATTTTTTCTCAATGTAGCACAAATAGAAGACTGAAGTATCTTCCTCCCAGCTGCAATAATTCAAGTGATATTTCACGCCCTCAAAATTGCATACCAATTGAGAGTTTTCGTTCTCAATGGCCAGTTGTGACTATTGTAGAAACCCTAGGCTCCACAATGCACATCAACAAACATCAACATCAACAACAACAAATCTGGATGATTAGAATGAAGCCCGGGGTGCCTATTTATTCTTTTTCCTCCACTTTCTCTAGAAGCTTCTAGAACATTATTTTGTTTTATCTATTAAGTGACTTTATAAAATATTTTATAGTTCAGGTCACTTTATTAGATTAATTAAATATAAAGTTACCTTTTGATATTTATTTATTTGATAACTTTATAAATAATTAACTTAATACCACTTATTTATTTAATTAAAATAATTAATTAGTCATCCTCATAAAATATTCATTATTTTGGACAACCTAATTAATTAAATTAATTAAATCAAATTGCCTCCAAAATGGGGACATGACATCAATATAATTCTATCAGTACGATACCTTGGTAATGTGTATGGTTCTTCATTGAAACATCTAACTCGCAAGTATGTAAAGTTGGGAAATTGTAAGAACATGCAACCATATTCATTAACCTTGTTCCACACCTCATCAGATACCCATTTGTTAAGAAGTTCTTTATCAAACAAAAACATAAAATACTCAAAGAAGACATCCTGGACTCTCTTGAAGTGTATTTGACTTTGTTTCAAAGGAAACTATTCATAATATTCCCACACATGAACTAAAGATCTGTCATGCTTAGTTGATAACCCAGAAAAGGTACCTAGAGAAGCAGCAATTTATACCATGTGGGAGTTCATGTTGAACACACCAGTTGACACAACATTCACCAATTGTTCACATATAGAATCACTCACTAATTCAGACCAAAACACATTCTTTTTTTACCGTATTACAAGTGACATGTACTTGTACATCCAGAGTTCAAAGGTATTTGAATCCTTGAGCCCTTCCAAGCGTCTGAGAAGTGTTATGAGGTCATTGATTTCCTCTATAAAATCACATCTGTGAACTCCCTTGACCGGCCATTTGACAAGATTCGATCTCTTAGTAATCAAATAGTTATCATTCACAAACTTGATGGAAGATGAAGTATCCTCATTCCAGCGCTCCATAGTTTTCTTTCTTGTGATGTTTGTAACAACTGGTGTGAGGGACACGAAAAATATGATCAATAGTCTCAGGGTCAAGACTAATGATAATATTACCATCTTGATCTTTGATGGTTTGTGAAGCAACATCAAATGTCTTGCACAAGCAAGGATGAATTTTGGTTCATGAGCCGACAAAGGGAAAGTAGATAAATGATGAATATGATTTCATTTGATCCACACCATCTCCTCGGTAGCTGAAGCCTCAACCCTTGCAAGAAAGTCTTCAATGTTCATATGAGAAATATTAGCATCCCGTACTTCATCACAATATGAGGTTACTTGTAATGAAGGAATGGAGTTATGATACTGATCATACTAGTACCTCATCTTTTTATCTTTGCCCTTTGCTGGAGTAGATTCTCTTGACATTGCAAAATGGTATGTCTATGAAACTATTACATGAAAGTCCCATATATTAAAATGTGTTTTAATATGCAATGACTCCCAAAAGGTGAGATATGTATATTTGAGTGTTTTCAAAACATGTAGTGACCTCCAAGAGGTGCAATTTTGCACTAAAAGTCAATTTTGAGCAAAATTTATATGTAGTGGCACCCAAAAGGTGTGATTTGCCCTCAAATGCATGTATATGTCTTCAAGAAACCCAATTTTGAAGATTGAAAGGAAATTTTCATGCACTTACCCTCCAAGAACACGTTTTTGCTTGAGATCTCCAAATTTCTTCATTCCAAGTCAAGTAGGGTTGTTTTTGCATTTGAATGCATTCCCTTGCATTTGGCATCCAAATCCATGAAGAAATCCTTGTATTTCATGAAGATTTGAAGCCACGTTTTTTGGCAAAAATGTCCATCCTTTGGTGATTTTAGTCACGTTTTAGCTAAGGAAGGGGCGTTTTGGAGTTCCCCTACATGATCATGCTATTGGCAAACATGCTTTTGCCCTTCTTTTGCAAAAATGATTTACTTTGGAGCAAGTTGGAAACAAATTTTTGATGGAAAAAGTCCCATGAGCTTGCATCTATTAAAAATATTGGTTTTAAAAGGGATTGTAGGTCATGTTTTGGGCATTCTTATCTACAAACACTTCATTGAATGCTCATTTTGAATTCCTCATTGCAAGGTTGAAGAGGTCCAAGTTTGTTTAAGAATTTTTCGAAGTTGGAACTTCTTTCCCTTCATTCTTGGCATATTAATCTTCAAGTGGACATTTTCCATTTTGCTAATTCATTCATGCATATCTTGTTGTTTTGATGCGTGTTTTAGCTTGATGTTACACTCTTGATATAGATACCATGAAAAGTGCATTTTCCCTTTAAACATGATGAAAAGTTTCATTTTCATATTTTTGATTTTTTCCCAAATTCCAAATTCGAGTTTGCATGTCGAAGTAACTTGCTTGTTAACATGTTTGAGTCTAATATCAAAGGTACGTGTTTCTTTTGTGCTTGTTTTTGTTGTTTTTTTGTTTGCCTTTCCATTTTTGTTCATTGGGAAGAAGTTGTAAGTTCTTTCCCAAGAACTTGAGCATGTTCAACTTCACTCCATCTTCTACCATCACATGCAAGTGCATCATTCCATTCCGTAATTGCCATTACATGCTAAGGCACATTGCATCTATTCCTTTCATATGCAATTACACTTCAAGAGCAATTACATGTAATTCCACTTTCCATGTCATGGCATATTGCATCTCACCCTCCATCCACATTTACATGCAATCTCATCCTTCACTCCCATTTACACACATTTCCATCTTCCAAAGCTAAATGCATGTTCATTTTATATGTAATCCACTTTACGTGTAATGACATCCAAAGAACCTGTTTTTGACTAAAGGTCACATTTTTAAAGTCAAAACTTATCATTTGCACGCATTCATATGCATCCCAATTTGCATTCTTGGCCATTCCCACGAAAGACCATCATTGCCCACATACAATCCATCTTTTCAAGTCCAACTTTGGCCCTTTCCATCCAAATACATATGCTTTCTGGTTCATTTTCAGTCATCATATGTGTTCCTTACGTGTCTAATCCATACTTCAAACACTCACCCCTTATGGATTTGTCATTGTGTTAAAATTTATAGGATCATTTTCTGCAAATGTAATAACACTGCCATGTTATTGGTGTTTTTCAAATGCAGATTTGAATCTCATATAGACATGTCTCTATGGTTTAATCATCATTTAATTAATAATAGTATATTAACAAAATATTAATAATACATACAACAATATATATAAATTATATATATATAATATATATATATATATATATATATATATATATATATATATATATATATATATATATATATTCTATAATATATATTATTTAATATGAATAAGTATATATAGGAAATGATGATTTATCAATAACAATAATGTATCTCAGATCGAATCAATCTGACTGAAGCTACAACTATAACACTCTCTCTTAGCTAGGGAGAATTTGCAGAACACATTATGCTCTCAAATATATGAAGCGATATTATCTCAGTATGATATTCCTAGAATGGCATATTTAAGGATATCTACATAAATCCATCAACTTAGATGTTATCTTTCAATATAATCCAAAGTATGATTGAACAAGAAATATCAATCATATGATATTCATCATATGTATATTCTTTTGGTATGTGCACTGGCATCAAATCCTTGATGCCTACCAAAAGAATATGTTATATCCGAGAAGGATATGAGTTATCTAATTTCCGGCACTCCAGGACAACTTAACAAGAAACCACAATGTCATAGTCTCTATCATGACAAGTATCATGCTCTCCAACACTCCGAGACAACAACTTAATGAAGTTTGTTCGTTATCATAACTTCCAACACTCTGGGACAACTTAATGAAGTTTGTCATGATAATAGGTCTACCATTCGTAAGATTGTCAGCTTACAATGGTTACATTTTGTTTATATATGTCAATGAAAGAATGTCACATTTCATTAAATATCATATACGAAATAATAACCACCATGAATCAAGTTAGAGGGTGGAACAAGGCCTTTCACCTCAACTTCTCTCTCATAAAGAATGCATTACAAGGAATTTCTCCTAGAACTTCTCCCTCACAGAGAAGATATCATTCACAAAGGATTTGTACCTCAAAATTCTCCCTTTGAACAATGATCCTGGGAAGTCAGGTCCAGTAGTTACCCCCTTAGAGGCTCTCTTCACCCAAGGATGCCTGCAGTCTCCCTCTAAATCTGATATCGATCTTCCAACATTCTAGTGGTAAGTAATTATTTGCTCATGATGTACATAGTGGTAGGCCCATCAAAGTTACACATGTATTCTGAGTATCAATCTCTTGAGCTCCTATGCTGCCATTGAAGAAAAGCCAGACCCCATCTTAATATAGAATCTTAATCATCAAGGGTATTTGCTTCAAGAGCCTCACTTTATCCATCTTGATCACCAACATCTTTGGAACAACTGTCATAAGATTGAGTCTACACAATTTTGGTAGCATGTGTAACCGGCCTTCTTTTCCTGCAAGAACATCCTCGGACATAAAGGAAAAGATCAAGGCAAATAACTCTTCTAGTATGTATATAATTACAAATAAGAGAGAGACTATATTGAGTAGATAAATGTAAAAGATAAGAACACTTATCTGCCCATGAAGATCCATAGACATTAAATCAGAAATTGCCTTCTTAAATTATGGAGAATGGAACATCTTCCTTCTAAAGATCAAGGCAAATAACTCTTCTAGTATGTATATAAGTACAAATAGGAGAGAGACTATATTGAGTAGATAAATATAAAAGATAAGAATACTTATCTGCCCATGAAGATCCATAGACATTAAATCAGAATTTGCCTTCTTAAGTTATGGAGAACAAAACATCTTCCTTCTAAAGATGGTTCAAGTGAGAATGAAACATTGATTATTATATTTCCCCCCACAATATGAAATTCTCACTCATATGTCGTCAAACAATTTTGCATAATATTAAAGGTCCGCAAAAGAGTCTTGGCTCTCTAGAATACCCAATGAATGACTTGATGTTTGGTTTAACTAAAGAGATCATTACTCCATTGTAAGGTTCCTTTAGTGGCTGACATCACTTTACAAATGCTATGTCACTCGTGGAATGCCGATATAACTCGGGGGGAATACCTTATGTCCAATATTTTTCAACAGTGCCACATGGGATAGATGTTGCATGGTGAGATGGTTATTATCTATTTGCCGCTTTGATGGTCACATGGGATTATATCCCTTATAGATTGCATCCAACTAATGGGTCGATCACCCTTTGAAATAATTTTCTCCATCCGTTCGAGTGTGGCACCCACTGTAATTTCTATGTTTCATATGTGGTGTCCACGTAGACTTCAATGGGTGAGAGAGTTTAATTATTCCTTGCCACCTTCGATTGTATTTGAGATGTGCCCGATAAGGGGCCAACTTTTTAATTACTTCTCCTTTTACTTTGCTCATCCGGCGGGGCATTATTGCTTGTTCTTCTGATATGTTTTTAGGTTGATGTTATCTGCTGATATGTGTCAGATGTTCCTTGCCATAAATAGTGATTTAGGAGGCTTATATTCCCACCTCTTTGAATGTAAAGAAATAAATATATTTCCATCACCTTGATTAGTGTCGGTCAAGCCAACCGATTAATACATTTTTCTGTATTTTGTTTGGCGATTTATTTATTGTTTGTGCAGAGATGTTTTCGTTACATATATCCTTCCTTATAATCGCTGCCAATACCCGCTGTGTTGGTTGCTGATGGCACATCAGTACTTTGCGTTGGCAGATCATGTCTCCTTAAATTCATTGTAATGTCCACATCGTATTCTAGATTGTAGTCCATGTCACCAATGGGTCCATCCTTTCCCACATGGCAGACGGACCTACTTAGGAGGAGTTTCTAGTTTGAGACTTTGTTTCTTTCCTTATTTCTTGTATGATGTTACTGATCTAATACACCAATAATATATGTCTGAACTTATAGTTTGTATGGATAAAATCCCAGCTTAAGTTTGTTCTATTGATCCTCTGCTTATTGAAGGATAAATTTCCGTTCATAATACCTTTACATGACTACTCCTACGAATAATAGTGTTAAGTACTAATGTGTCTTGTAATTTCTTCATAGCTCGTGTCTCTTCCCAACAAAAAATAGATGTAACTGATTATCCTCATAACTGGGACACTAATTTCACCATCTCATACCACATCAATTAGGTATATCCATGACTACATGTTCCCACTAAATCAATAGCTTCTTTAGAATGTAGTTAGAATATTTCCATATGTTTCCATTGATGCTTGATAAGTAACGTATGACTTCTAATTATTCCTTCCTTTTTAATTAGAATGATGAACCAATTGTCTCTCTAATCATCATATCACATATTTGTGTATTTCATCTTCAATACATGTCTTCTAGTTGTGGTCCCTCTCATTGCATCATATTTAGCTTGTATGTGGCATCCATATGAGGAGCTCTGCAAAAAATCAATACTTGTTGAAGATATATCTACTTCTTAACTCACTATTATACTGTGATATTTTGGCAACTTAGATTGCTTGTATTAGAAATTATCACTGCTCTTTAGAATGACTCTCGCCCCTTTCGGTATCTCTTTTGAAGACTATCGTGCTTATCTCTGGCTGCTGATCAGATACTTCCCTCAAACACAATTTGCAAATGACGTATGTATAATAGCAACTTCTTATCACTCCCAAACACTTGTGCCCAGCCAGTTAATGAAGCTAGTAGTTGTTGCAGGTTCTATTCACATAATCAGTCTTTAAATATTGTATAATCTTGGATGTTGATTGGGATTTCCATACAGAATAGTCTTTATCCCACCGTAACAGTGATGAGTGTAATTACATGTACCAAGATGTTGAGAGATTCTCAAGACCGTTGATGAGAGGGATACATGCTTTATGTTTCTGTCTGATCCTGACTATTTCTATACAAAATATGTGTATCTTCATCTGATTCAATGCCATTAATGTTATCCATCACCATATATCTAAGTTTGTGTTGGATTAATTTTATCTGTTGTGGGTGTTCGTGTGTTTCTTTTATTTTCTATCTGATGATTCCTCTTTTACAGGGTACAGAATTTGATGCCTCCTGTGAGGCCAACATGAATGATCTCTAAGAAAAATGTATGTATTGCAATTTTATAAAGTTTTATATTTACAATTTTGATTTCTTCAGGCTGGCAAGATGCCACCTAAGTCTTTTTATTCTCTTATGCATTCTGATCAAGTAATTTCTTTTTTGTACCTTCAGTCAGATTGATTCGATCTAAGATACATTATTGTTATTGGTAAATCATCATTTCCTATATATACTTATCCATGTGAAATAATATATATATATATGTGTGTGTGTGTGTGTGTGTGTGTGTGTGTGTGTGTGTGTGTGTGTGTGTGTGTGTATTGTGTGTGTGTGTGTATAATACATAATATTATTATTAATTAAATTATGATTAAACCATAGAAACATGTCTCTTTTTCAGACATGTCTCCTCATCTCATATTTATATGAGATTCAAATCTGTATTTGGAACACATCAATATGACAGCAATGTTATTACATTTGCTGAAGCGATCCTTCTTACTCAACATGGTATCAAAGCCTAGTTGCAAATGTAAGAAAGATTCATAACAAGAAGGAAATCCAAATTCTGACGAAAGTAGAAGCAAAGCATGCCCACAGACGAACAGAACTTGTTATTGATGTTGTGCATGGTTACCTATAGTTGCTAATATGACAGTTTTATTTGATATGGGATATGCTAGGCACAAACAATAAAGAAATAAAATCATAAATTCATGACATAGCTGTGAACAAATAAATCTGAGATGAGACTATCGTGAAGAATTAGAGATATGTAATGGAAGAATATGCATATATTCCCATGTCTATGATTTAGTTCATATCTACAGAGGGTAACGAAAAGCAACAGAGTTGGAATCGAAAGAACATGGAGCACAAGATGTTTGTGGGTTTCCTATCAACAACCAGCAGAGAGATAACCAATTCATATAAACATGTCTTCTATATTAAAGAATACAGCTATGCAAAGATAGAAAATTCATCATACATATGATCATGATGTCATGTCCCCTTTTTAGTGAAATGTTATTTTTCAGTGAATTTGCCTATCATGGACTCTCGTAGGCAGATGTTTTTGGTGAGAGAGTCATTCTGATGATTATTTGGGGATTGGATGGTCTTATTTGCTCTTGGAGAGATGGGGTTTATTATATTTTTATTTTATGTGTTATACGGGGCCAAAATATTATAATTTTGAGTTGAGTTGCACTTTTTATTTTATAAAGTTATTTTTATAAAAGTGCATTATAAAGGGATTTCATAAGAATATTTTATGGAAACTTCTAGAAGTTCTTAGAGGCTTCTTAGGAAAGTGAATAAATAGGGTGCTTGGCCTCTCATTTGGACATCCGAAGTTTTGAGTTTACACTACTTTTCTCTTTGGGCATTTGTGGCGCCATCTTGGTCTGCAGATTGTCATTTGATCTTTGGGAACGGAGTCTCCTAAGGATTTGCATAACTGAAGAGGTGAAATATTCTTTGAAGGGTTGCACTTTGGAAGTGGTATTCAGCTACTTCAAGTTGGGCTTATTTGGACATTTTTAGCAGGGTTCGATTTTCAGCCTAGACATACATTTTTGCTCATATCTCATTATTGGCTAGGAGTTTGATTTTTATTTTCTAGGAGAATTTTCCTTGGAGCTTGGCGATTATTTCTATATCAATTTTGGCATCCTTCATCCCAACATTTATTTTTGTTGGCTGTTGTACCAGTCCGTACATGTACGGCTGTACTTGCAAGCCGTACGGTCAGAAAATTGGAGGGCAGTTTGGAGTTGCATTTTTATTAATTCGCCTTCAGCATTCAATCTCCAACATTTGCGCAATCCAGGTTCTTTCATTTCAGTTTGTAATTGCAAGAAATTTTCATTTGTATTCAGCCAGTAAGGGTTTATTTGTAATGTGCCAAGTTGTAATGCCTTGAGATGAAAATCGCATATCATATGTAAAAGCATTTGGTTATCATTGAATGAATATATTGGCACTATTTTGCATCAGTTATTTGAATAGATTTGTTGCACAACAATTTCCTTTATTTAGCATTTTACTTTCAGCAGTGTATTTAGTTTGCATGCCAAGTGTTTGACGAAATTCCACAGTTCAGTATTAGTGGTTTTTAGTGGTCCATTGGCAAGGGCCATTACCGTGGTATCAGAGCTAAATCCTACCATCCTGAGGGTTTAGCAATCACATACAGCCACCTGGGGTTGGCTCTCATAGATTTTACATTCACAGGAAAACTTTGTTTGCCAGGGAACAAGATTTTGACAGACAGCCATACACCATGGGTGACAGATAAGAGCGTAGCCCACCAAGAGACAATAGGAATGAGGATCAGGAAACAAGGAAATTTTTTAGAGCAATGGTTATAGGACAAGAGCGGATGGCTCAGGCTTTGCAGGCACTCACCACCATGGTTGAGCGCATGAACCCATAGGACAGACGTAATCAAGAACATGATAGGGGGACACCAGAGCAGGATAACAGGTGTAGCAGGTTTACAGGGTGCTCCTAGGCTCAAGTCATGGACTGTAAACAGGCCTACATGTCCTACATTCCTCAGAGAGGCGACCCAAGAGGTAGTAGAGGATTATATGCCAGAGGATTTTCAGGATGATCTTCGAGCCACAAATGTAGAATGGCAGGCACTACCCCCACATGTTCATGAGTTGCTGAATTTTGATTGCTACCTGAGTCAGAGAAGAGAGCACATGAGGAGTAGTAGGCAGAACTGGAGGTCTAGAGGAGGTCATGACAGTGAGTTGCAGCAAGTTGCTAGCAAACTCACCTTACCATCTTTTGACGGCAGCAGACAGATGACAACTCAAGCTTGGATCCATAAGTTAGATACATTCCTAGCATTAAGGCCTATGTCAGAGACGGATGCTATCAAGTATGCCACTTTGCATTTAGAGGGCGCAACACATGATTGGTGGTCACATGGTACGGTTACATTGCAGGATAATTAGGTGACATCCTATCAGGATTTTGTGGATAGATTGATAAAGTGCTTTGATAAGAAAGACCTGGAGGTCTTCTATCATGATCTTGCACAACTGAGACAGATAGACAGTTTGGAGGTCTACATCAATGAGTTTCAGAGATTATCAGTGATGGTGTAGGATGTGTTCAAGAGGAGGTTGGTTATATTATTCATTGAGGGGTTGTCCGAACCTCTAAAGCGGTGGATCAAGGCATTCGATCCCCCTTCATTGCAAGAGGCTATGAGAAAGGCACAGAGCATGGAGCTCACAACACCCTCCAGCAAGTTCACCTCCAGGAGCACTTCTTCGTTCAAGGACAATAAGAGGTTTGATAAAAACAAGGGCAAAAAAGGTGATACCAAGGGTAAGTCTACTGCACCTTTGGATATGGAGACACTGAATGATTTGCGCAGGAAGAAGCTATGTTTTTACTACAAGGGTCCCTACGACAGAGATCATGATTGTCCTATGAGGCCTAAGGGGAAGGCTAACAGGGTTATGTGGGCTTACTACAAGGACACAGATTCTGATAATTCTGGACATGAGATTGATCATAGTGATGCAGAGCCCGAGGCAGAAGCAGAAGCTCTAGAGACTAAGGAGGAGCTCGAGTTGCACTTCCAAGAGGCACGCTTGTCTAGCATTCAGCAGGAAGGATCTTTTAGACTGCATGGTGTTCTAGCAGGGCAGAGAGTTATTGCTTTGGTTGATACTGGTGCTACGCACAATTTCATTGATGCATGTTTTGTTGAATGTCATGGTATTATGACTGAGGAGTTTGAGGGACTACGAGTATTGGTTGCTGATGGTTACACTCTTAAGTGTAACAGGATGGTTAGAAATTTGCCCTTGTGCCTGAACAACTATGAGTTCAAGGCGGACTACCATGTTGTCAACATGGATGATTTGGATATTGTTCTTGGGATGGAGTGGTTGTGCTCATTGGAAGAGGTCACCTTCAAATTGAAGGCCATGGAGATTAAGTTTGAAGTGAATGGGAAGCAACACATTTTGAGAGCCATCAAGAATGGAGACATCAGGACTATTTCCTTCAGACAGTTGGAGAGGTTAACCAGACATGATGACATTGAGTGGGCAGCCGTATGTACTCTCATGCCTACACAAGAGGGACAACATAAGACAAAGTATCATCCAGACATACAGAGGTTGAGAGTGAAGTATGACAGAGTCTTCAGTGACATCCCACCTTGCAGACCACTAGACAGAGGTATTGAGCACATCATTGAGTTGGAAGAGGGTGCTAAACCCGTGATGATTACACCATACAGGCATCTTAAGAGACTCAAGGATGAGATCGAGAAAACCATCAAGGAGCTTCTTGCGATGGGTCACATCAGGCCTAGCAAGTCTCCTTTTGCTTCTTGGGTTGTGATGGTGAAGAAAAAGGATGGTACATTGAGGATGTGCATTGATTATAGGGTGCTGAACAAAAGGACAATCAAGAACAGGTACCCCATTCCACGGATTGATGAGCTTCACGGTGCATGTTATTTCGCAAAGATCGATTTGAGATCCGGCTACCATCAGATCAGAGTTAGGGAGTAGGATATTGAGAAGATTGCCTTCAGATGTCATTGTGGGCACTTTGAGTTTGTAGTCATGCCATTTGGGCTGACCAATGCACTGGCTACTTTTCAGTCCACCATAAACAGGGTCTTCCATCACCAATTGAGGAAGTATGTGTTAGTCTTCTTTGATGACATTTTGATTTACAGTCAGACTTGGCAGGAGCACATGGAGCATTTGGGGACGATTTTAGGGATCCTGCAGTCGGAGTCCGTATACGCCAAGGAGTCCAAATGTGATTTGGGCATGACAGAGCTATTGTATTTGGGTCACATCATTAGTGCAGAGGGAGTAAGGATAGATCATAATAAGATTTGTGCTATTGTGGATTGACCTCCTCCAGAGAACCTAACACAGTTGAGAGGGTTTCTTGGGTTGTGTGGTTTCTACCGCAGATTTGTCAGTGGGTATTCACGCCATGCAGCTCCTATGACGGATTTGTTGAAGAAGGGAACCTTTGTTTGGACACTTGAGGCACAAGCTTGCTTTGAGAGATTCAAGGAGATCATGACTACGTGCCCTGTGTTAGCATTACCCAACTTCTCAAAGCCATTTGAGCTTCACTGTGATGCATCTGGAGAGGGTATAGGTGTTGTTCTAATGCAGGACAAGCACCCCATTGGATTTGAGAGCAAGAAGCTCCGTGGGCCGGAGAGATCATTTAGTATATATGACAAGGAGATGTTGGCTATTATGCATGCATTGGCTAAATTCAAGCAGTATTTGGTGGGTGGTAAGTTTTGCATTAAAACTAACCACAATAGTTTGAAACACTTCCTTGGACAAAAAGATCTCAATGATAGGCAACAAGAGTGGGTTAGTAAACTACAGGCTTATGATTTTGACATCTCCTATGTGAAAAGGACTCAAAATGTGGTAGCAGATGCATTGTCACGTAGGCCACATCTCAGTGCTATAATTTAGATATCAAAAGATTGGAGGTACTTGATCATTGCTGAGTATGCTAGAGATTCATGGGGATCCAAGATTGTTGATGGGACAGTTGTTGATACCAGGTATAATCTTGTGGATGATTTGATTATCTACAAGAACAGGATATTCTTAGTCCCAGGATCGAAGGTGAAGCGTATTGTTATGCGAGCACTTCATGATTCACCTACAGCTGGACATCCTGGATACTTCAAAACATACAGGCAGGTACAGGAGCGGTTCACATGGAAGGGGCTCAAGGAAAATGTGTTGCAGTATGTTAGAGAGTGCCCTGTTTGTCAACAGAACAAACAAGAGCACACCTTTCCAGCAGGGCTCCTACAACCACTTCCCATTCCTGACAGGAAGTGGGAGTGTATATCCATGGATTTCAATACGGGCTTGCCTAAGGCCCAAGGGCGAGATTGCATCTATGTGGTGGTAGACAGGTTGACAGAGTATGCGCACTTCTTTCCCATCACTACTACTTACACGGCAGTGCAAGTGGCTAAAGTCTTTTTTTAGGGAGATTTTTAGACTACATGGAATACCCTGGAGCATAGTGAGTGACAGGGATAGCAGGTTCTTGAGTCATTTTTGGCAGGAGGTTTTCCATTTATGCGGCTCTGAGCTCGCATCTAGCACTAGTTACCACCTGCAGACTAATGGGCAAACCGAGATAGTAAATAAGTGGTTGGAGGGATCTTTGAGGAACTACATGGTTGGTCAGCAGAAAACATGGGTTAGATGGATTTATTTATGTGAGTATTGCTATAATACTACCTATCACATGTCTATTCAGATGACTCCTTTCAGAGCACACTATGGCTATAATGCACCGAGCTTTGTTGATTTTCTTATGAGTGATGTTAGAGTTCCTCGTGCTGGGGATTTGCTTCAGGAGAGCAAGGACATTGTTGATGCTCTCAGAGATAATATTGCCAAAGCACAAAATCAGCATAAGCAGTATGCAGATCAGAAGAGGGCAGAGAGGAGTTTTGAAGTTGGTAACATGGTTTACCTCATGCTGCAGACTTACCGACAGTCTACTCTTAGGAAGAGGGGGTCAGAGAAGCTTAAGCCTAGATACTATGGTCCTTTCAGGATTATTAGGCGGATTGGTGAGATGGCTTATGAGCTTGAGCTTCCAACAGACAGCAGGGTGCACAATGTTTTCCATGTGTCACAACTCAAGAAGGCGTTGGGTCAACATTTGTGCCTTCAGCAGTTCTTCCTCCATTGGATGATGAAAGGAAATTGGTTCTTGTTCCTGAGTACATCATTGACAGCAGAGAGAGACAACTTCGTAGGAGAACTATCAGAGAGTACTTGGTGAAGTGGAGAGATTTACCCAAGGAGGATGCCACATGGGAGGGAGAAGATATTTTGCAACATCTAGCTTTGAGATTGCTTGAGGGAAAGCAATTTCAGGAGGGGCGGACTGTCATGTCCCCTTTTTAGTGACATGTTATTTTTCAGTGAATTTGCCTATCATAGACTCTCGTAGGCAAATGTTTTTGGTGAGAGAGTCATTCTGATGATTATTTGGGGATTGGATGGTCTTATTTTCTCTTGGAGAGATGGGGTTTATTATATTTTTATTTTATGTGTTATGCGGGGCCAAAATATTATAATTTTGAGTTGAGTTGCACTTTTTATTTTATAAAGTTATTTTTATAAAAGTGCATTATAAAGGGATTTCATAAGAATATTTTATGGACACTTGTAGAAGTTCTTAGAGGCTTCTTAGGAAAGTGAATAAATAGGGTGGTTGGCCTCTCATTTGGACATCTAAAGTTTTGAGTTTACACTACTTTTCTCTTTGGGCATTTGTGGCGCCATCTTGGTCTGCAGATTGTCATTTGATCTTTGGGAACGGAGTCTCCTAAGGATTTGCATAACTGAAGAGGTGAAATATCCTTTGAAAGGTTGCACTTTGGAAGTGGTATTCAGCTACTTCAAGTTGGGCTTATTTGGACATTTTCAGCAGGGTTTGATTTTCAGCCTAGACATACATTTTTGCTCATATCTCATTATTGGCTGGGAGTTTGATTTTTATTTTATGGGAGAATTTTCCTTGGAGCTTGGCAATTATTTCTATATCAATTTCGGCATCCTTCATCCCAGCATTTATTGTTGCTGGCTATCATACCAGTCTATACATGTACGGTTGTACCTGCAAGCCATACGGTCAGCAAATTGGAGGTCAGTTTGGAGTTGCATTTTCATTAATTCGCCTTCAGCATTCAGTCTCCAGCATTTGCGCAATCCAGTTTCTTTCATTTTAGTTTGTAATTGCAAGAAATTCTCAGTTGTATTCAGCCAGTAAGGGTTTATTTGTAATGTGCCAAGTTGTAATGCCTTGAGATGAAAATCACATATCATATGTAAAAGCATTTGGTTATCATTGAATGAATATATTGGCACTATTTTGCATTAGTTATTTGAGTAGATTTGTTGCACAACAATTTCCTTTATTCAGCATTTTACTTTCAGCAGTGTATTTAGTTTGCATGCCAAGTGTTTGACGAAATTCCATAGTTCAGTATTAGTGGTTTTTAGTGGCCCATTGGCAAGGGCCATTACACATGATTGCGATGACTAGATCACAGATGCAAAGATACTGCAACCACTATTCATGTCAACCACACAATATAGAAGCCCATCGATTAATTGAATTTGGAGTAGAGTTTTCCAGAACAAAGAGATGTTTGTAGGTGGAAGCAGATACATCTGAAACAAAAGCATCCAAGCAATGCAAGTAATCATCTATCGTGCAAATTGATATATCTGAAGGAAATCATTGTCATACTTTAATTACAAATTGCAGCAGATAGTAAATGTTTATAAGGACAATAATATGGAAGATACGATTCAAAAGGCCATGCAATAATAAACAATTTAAGTAGTGGATTATAAATCAGAAACATAAGACATGATGGAGTCAAGAACATCTGTGATGAACGCTCGTTGACGCAAATAGGTTTAGATACTGCGGCAATGGTATGAAGTTTAAGGCAGCAACTAAGAAAGACCACGAGCAATAGCCAAAGTATAAATATATCTAAGAATTTGATCAAGGACAACTTTGAAAGGACAAAGATAACAATTTTTGAAGGCCCCACAAAATAAATAAGGTAATAAGCAATTAACGGCATACTGCAATCTTAGTCTAGGTAAATTTAAAAAAGAAAAAGAAAAAGTGATTCATTTAGCAGACTATACTAGTAGTGACTTCATGTCGAATCTTATAATTCAAACCATCAAGGTTGGGAGAATCATTTAAGTATCAAAACGTGAACCAGAGAGTGGATTTCCTTTTAAATATACAAAAAGAACTATATTACCATGCAGTGACTAATACTTAAAGGCGAATTGGACTTTGGGAACCAGATCAGTGAATATGGCTTGTAATAATAATATCCAAACAGCAAGTCGAGATCACATTCTATGTGAAGAAACATAGTTAGCTCATTGTCATGCTCATCTTATGTAATCCAATCGGCATCACACAGCCCGTGCATTACAAAGGAAGAGTCATCAAGTATAAGGGTCATCATCTGACTTTCAGAATAATAGAGTTATGTTTAAAAAGTGCTAATTCTCATCAGAAATGGTTAATACAGCCAACATCATTGATATCGAACAGAGTCAGATCACACACATCCTATAGCACAATGGTTGAGGAGAACTGAAAGAATGACAAACATTATTTTCGTTCATAATGATACGATTGAGAATAACAAGGCATGAACAAAAATTGGTTCAAATATATTTGTGTCAAATATGAGCCTATTCCAACACAAATAAATGATTCCAAAACACCCATCAACTACCTTAGCCTAGTAGAATATCATGCAATTATTGTTGTCCATAAAGCCACACTTCTTCAAGGCGTTGGCATAAATCCAAGTGATGTTTCCATACTAGAAATGGTTTTCAGGATCATTTTAAAAATCATGAATGATATATCCATATATTATTAACAAGTACAATGTCAAAGTCGAGAATAATTGATGCTATAAATTCAGTATTGAACTTTTCCACGTTCAAGTTGTCAATTTAGATATAAAGACACAGAGACAGGGTGTTGTGCAGTAATATATAAGTAGATTATTGGTTTAATAGTTACAACTTTCAATCAATGGTTGTTAGAGAGTCCTATCAATGAAGAATCATTTTTTGTGTGTGCATAAGATTGGGAGGGTGTCGTCCTAGGAAGACATTTTCTGGTATTGGCTCTGTTATACTGCAAATAAAACATAAAGAAGAATGTGGTTCAACCACTCTTCAGTCGAGAATACAAATATACTCTAAAAATATGACATGCTAATATAAATATTATCCTTATTGGCATCATCAAAACAATATGGGAGATGTATAAAAATATTGCAGTTCCTGTAGAGAAGCTTTCAGAATTGTTATACACAAAGAGGGGTTATAAGTTGCTATTGCAATGTTGAATAAACAAGGGGTTTCCCTCCCAGGATAAGTATGCTACAGTTCTAGAAAGATTTCTGTCTACAAAGTCAAAATCAATGCAATAAGCAATGTGTGGAAATGATCTTTCAGGAGGAAGCTCTGTTTAGAAGTAACTGCAGAATCCTCTTTAATTTGTATCCCTTAACTATAAGAGGGATGATTCATTCCAAAGAACATGATCAGAAAAAAGGTTGCCATATTTGATGTGATACAAAACTGTTTGACAATATAAGAGTGGGAGTTTTACATTGTGGAGGGAATAATAACCAATGTTCCATTTCCACTTTAAGTATCTTTAGAAAGGAGATGTAAGGGAACGAATATCATCAGATTTTCAAATATAAATAATCCATTGATTTGATGCACATGGGCCTTCATTGGAGCAACTTGAACTAAGTATTTCTAATCCTTGAATATTACATTTATCTACATATTGTAATCTCTCTTAATTGTATTTTCATATGTTATCTGCTTTGATCTTTTCCTTTATGTCTAGGGAAACTCTTGCAGGAAAAGAAGGTTGGTACTTTACACATGCTACCAAATATTGTGCAGATTCAATCTCATGATAGAAGCTTCAAAGTAGCTATGATCTAGAATTCATTAGTCATTTGATGATCAAGTTAGATAAAGTGAGGCTCCTGAAGCGAATATTATTGATGATTGAGATTATGAGTATTCTTTTACATTAAGAGGGAGTATGAAACTTCTTCAAAGGCAAAACAAAAGCTTAGAAGATTGATGCTCAGAGTGGGTCTAGAAATACATGTGTGTGACTACTTGAGATTATGAGCCTACTCTTGTGAACATCATGAGGAAGTAATGACTTATCACCAAAAAGTCAGGAAGATAGATATCAAATTCAGAGGGAGTTTGACAGGCATCTTTAGGCTAAGAGAGCTCTAAGGGAGTAACTAGAGGACTTGACTTCCCAAGATTGTTGTTCGGAGGGAGAAATTTGAAGTGTGATATCTTCTATACAACGCAAAAGTTGGAAGTGAAATTCCTTGTAATGCATTATCTGTGAGAGAGAATTGAGGTGAAAGCCCTTGTACCACCCTCTGACTTGGTTCATGGTGGTTACTATTTCGCATATGATATGTAATGAAAGGTGATGATCTTTCATTGACATATATAAACAGAAGGTAACTATTGTAAAGTGACAATCTTATAAATGGTAGACCTATTATCATGACAGACTTCATTAGGTTGTTGTCCCGGAGTACTGGAAGTCATGATAACAAATGTATCATGATCAGACTTTATTAGGTTATTGTCTGGGAGTTTCCGAGATCATGATAGAGACCATGACATTGTGATTTCTTGTTAAGTTGTTGTCCTGGAGTGCCAGAAATCAGATAACTCATATCCTTCTATGATATAACATATTCTTTTGGTAGGCGTCAAGGATTTGATGTTAGTGCATATACCAAAAGAATATGCATATGATGACTATCATATGTTTGATATTTCTTGGTGAATCATACTTCAGATTATATTGAAAGATTACATCTAATTTGATGGATTTATGTTGATATCCTTAAATATGCCATTCCAGGAATATCATTCTGAGATGATATCTCTTCATATACTTGAGAGCATAATGTGTTCTACAAATCCTCTCTCGCTAAGAGGGAGTGTTAAGGTTGTAGCTTCAGTCGAATTGATTCGATCTGAAATACATTATTGTTATTGGTAAATCATCATTTCCTATATATACTTATCCATGTGAAATAATCAATGTTACCCAGTACTGGGGTACTTCGGGATGGCGGGATATTGGAACGAGTTTCTGAGACGAGGGTAAATCGTCCTCACTTTTGAGACGGCAGGGGGACAATGGGGGGATGGTGGCAAGGGGAGGACGGGGCAGGTAGGAGTGTTGTATAGTACACATATAGAACTTGAAATGCTTGTTATGAAATGATGTTTTAGTAGAACATACAAAATTAAAATACTTGAACATAGATTGCAACATGAACTAGAACCATTGAACATTCAACATAGTAACATATTACATACCCAATAATAACATTCAAAAAACAAAAGTCAAATAAAAATCCAAGTCCCCATACTAGCAGTAGCTTGGTTGTGGAATGGCGGAGGTGGGGGTACTTGGGTACATGAGTACCCGGTGCAGGGACGTCTCAAGGATGAGTACTCCGAGGTTTGGGAGGGGGGTGCAAGTCCCCGTGTAACACTGGAAATAATATATATTAGTGTATATAATATATATATATATATTAGTGTATATAATATATATATATATTAGTGTATATAATATATATATATATTAGTGTATATAATATATATATTATCATACATATTATTATTATTTGTTAATATATTATTATTAAACAAATGATGATTGAACCATAGAGACATGTCTCTTCTCCTCATCTCATATTAATATGAGATTCAAATCTGCCTTTGGCACACATCAATAGAATAGCAATGTTATTACATTTGCAGAAGCAATCCTTGTCACTCAACAATTGTAACTCAAATCCCAAAGTTCTCAAGGATTCAATCTCATTGGAAGATGTTATAATCTTCATGTTGCAACACACTCTTCAAGATATGTCAAAACTTCTTCAAAAAAACAAAGATATCCCATCAAGAAGGCATGTTTTGATTCTCAAGAAGCAGTAATTCAATTGATGTTCATTTTCCCAATGGTTGTCCAAGAATATGAGTTTGTGTGGGAATGCACCAAGCATTTTGTTTCAAAAAAAATAAAATTACATCTGCTTGTTGGAAAATTGTTCCAAGTTTACCTCTGGACATCATTGAGAAGGTCTTCAAAGTGCCATAAAATCCAGAATGTGCAAGTCTGACAAGATAATTCACAACTTGGACTGAGGAAAAGCTTGATCATGTCAAGTTTTCAAATCACAACTGGAAACTTGTCAAGGTGAATGTAGTGACACACAATACAGGAACTCCCAATCTTGTGATCATCAGGAATAGCATCGCTAAGTAAAAGGCCCTTCAAAACAATCCTTAGGATTGTTTCAATTCTCTTCTGTCTTTCTTCTTCTTTCATGTTTGTAATTGAAGAGGATGTATTACATGAAAATGTGTAATTACATGTAATATGATTTACATGTGTAATAACATGTAATCCAATAATTTTTCTTGTTAGTTGGACCGGGTCAAAGTTGGTTGAGTTGATCCCACTTTTTTCTCAACTCCTTTGCCTATATAAAGGAGTGCCCCCTCATTATAAAAATCATCTTTTGTTGTATGCAAGAAAGCTCTGTCAAACTTGTGCAAGCATAACTTTGATTGTGTATTACCAATTTGGGAGAAAAGTGAATAAAAGAAGCAATTGGATTCAAAGCTTTGACTAGAAGCAATTGTGATAGAGAAAATTAGAAGCTTTGACTGTAATTTGTGCATATTGTCTTTGATTCATGTTATTATTGTTTGTTCAATAATAGAGTGTAGTGCATTAAGAAGCAAATGGAGCCGAAGCTTTGACTGTAGCTTGTATTGTCGTGTCAAATTCGTGAAAGATAATTAGAATTTCTCTACTTTTGGAAGTCTTTGTGTCCCAATGGTAGAGGTTTCTCTTATAGATTAGAATAGAAATCATCTACTTTTGGAAGTCATTGCGCCCCAATAGTAGTGATTTTTCTTATAATTAAGCAAACAGGACTTAGAGCCAAACAAGTATGCTTTCAATCAACCTTTGAGTTAGTGTTGGTTTATCGATATCACCATTCGCAGCTATTAGATAGAAGTGTGGGTAGAGATTTCATCTTGGGCTTACTTGCTCTGTAAGTAGTGGATTCTTTCCTAAAGGTTAAGAGGAAAGAATATTGGTAACGCCCCTTCCAAAATCTATCAACTTCTTGCTTACCTTGAGTTGATCCAAGGAACGGTGAGAAGGGGGAGCTTCCCTTTAATATAGGAGAGACGTGGTCTCATATGCTGTAGCTGGTCTACCTATCTTGCAATTGGATTTTCACAAAACCATCGGTTGCAAAATATCCACCCAAGAGTTTTTTGGCGACTCTACTAGGGACATGACGCGCATTTGAAAGCCTCATGCTTTCATTTGACGCATGCTTGTGTTCTTATTCATTATAAATACTCATTGAAATTTTATTTCTTGAAGTTTTTCAGGCATTTACCAAGGATATGTAAATGGTGCAAAGCCCTTGGGAAAATGCGTCTGGACTGTTGAATCTAGCTCCACCTCTACATGATCTTCTTGATGGTTCACAAAAGAACTTTCCCAAGTTTCTCGATGAAGAACAACACCCTGATGAACATATTGCTACTTTTTACAGTGCATGTGGTGTTCATGCTATTGAATACGAGGATGTGTCTGTTAGGTTGTTCGTGGAAACTCTACAAGGCATGGCTACTGATTGGTTTTATCGTTTACCACCACGTATTATCACAAACTGGGCTACTCTCATAGCCAAGTTTGAGGAAAGGTTCAAGCCTCCTAAAGATGGGCATTCATTGTTGGCCCAACTTACTCAACTGAAGAAATCATCTCACATACCTATGCGTGAATTTGTTGCTCATTTCAACAAATTGACATGAAGAATTCTAGTTGTTGCTCAACCTACAATTGCCAATCTGAAGTGTTTCATTATCAATGCTCAAATTCCTAAAGTCGGTTTTCTATTAAGGAGAGAAGCCCAAACTACTCTTGTAGCTGCATAGGCATTGGCGATTGAAATTGAAGATGATCTTATCGTTGTTGGGCAACTAAGAATTGAAGCAAGTGAATTTGAAGAAAGTCACCATTCTTAGAATTCACCTTCTAGCACAAGGATAGATCATGTAGTATAAAAAGGTTAGCGAATGCGATACTTGCCCTCAAAAAGCAGATAGCTCAACACATGTTCTATGTTCCTCACGAAGATGTACAAAGGAGGCCTCGTCCAAGAGTTCCTCATAAATTGATTTCACCATAAAAAAAGCTTGCAATTGAGAAACCATTAGCAAAGACAACAGTGAAGCATCCTGTGTTTGAAGCTAGTGATCTTGCTATTCTCTTCCAAGAAAAGGAAGAAGACATAGCTGACGACTCTCATATCTAGTGCATGCAGTCTCAGAAGGCCAATGATGAAAAGATGAGGAAGGAAAAAAATTTGTCGAATGTTCAAAATAATCATATCATTAAAGTGGACATGCAAGCAAATTCAAAGCAAGCTGCAAATGATGTATTTGTGTCTCAAGGTCATGAACTTGAGTACACTGTGCATAAATGTTCTACCCCGGAGCTTGAAAACGAATTTCTCATTAACAATAAAGATTTTCCCAAGTTAGAAGTTTGTGAGGAGTATGTTGATCTATGCAGTGCAGGAATGTCATCACAGAAATCCCATGAGCAAGGTTTTCTCAAGCATCTTGAGGTGCTAGTAATTTATGAACCAATCAAGCAAATTGCAGTTAGAAAAAACTCAGAATTTGTTCAATCAAGGGGATGTTCAATTTGACATCTTGCATGGTTGGAGGCTAATGGAAAGCTAGAGATTCCACATGTACCTAAACATGAAAATTCCATTCAAGAACACATCAAAGGAGATTGTTTAGTTCTGGAGGAGCAAGTTCAATTCATGAATGTATCTTGGAGCAGGAGTACAAATGATTCATCTCAAAAAGGTGAATTCTTCTATTTCTTCCAAGAGGTGTTACATCAGGTTTTGACATCATTGCTCCAGTTGTTCCTAGTTCAACAACATGAAGTTGCATGTGAACATGCAAGATACTGCAAACTGCTGAAAAAAGGTAGCTATTTTGTTCAGCCAGTAAATGGTTTCATCTAAAATTTGCATTTTTGGCTAGTTTTAATTAGGTAGGTTTGTTTTAGCTAGATCTGTTTTGCTTTGGTCGTGTTAGTTTTGTTTTGCTTTAGGTTGCTTGACTCTATAGCTCAATGGAGTGGATGAAGGCACTTAGAGAACTAGATTCTATGTTGCTCAGTGTTTTCAAGAACAAACGAGTAACACCATTCATATTATATTCTCATGAGATAAACACGCATGAAAATTTCTGAAAATTCTAACAACATTTTCCTTATTAAAATGAAGAAAACACATTTACAAACTCTTTGTTTGCCCTTTCTTCAACTGAATTAATCTACAACACTTGTACCAACTCTTCTTCCATGTATTTTATGTTTTATAAGGCTTGTTAATAACTTTTTTAATGAAAAAAACACAAGGGAACACATTCTGATATAATGTTTATCATTTTAATGTGGATCATGTTTAGAGTTACAAAAAAAATTCCACTTACCTAAAAGGCAAATGTGAGACCTACCTATGAATTGCATACTTTTGTTTGAAAACTACAATTTTGTCATAAAATCATCAAAATCTTTGAAAAATAAAAATAAATATATAAAGTCTCTCTTTAAACAAAAGTTTGGGTTTAGTCTAATATAAGTTTGTATTAAATGTAAAAATTTCAACAAAAACTTGTAACGCTCATTTAACACTAAGATTTTATCATAGCTTTTTTTTTTAAAATACTATTATCTATTTTATAAAATGATCTTATGTTTTTAAATTTTTGTCCAACTTTGGATTTAATAGAAAGAGGTTTTTGATTCATTACATCAATATAATGACAATATTAAAATATTTTATTTGGTAATATTAAATGTGCTTTTTATGTATACTTATATAAAAAATAAATCTCCCATTACAATTTCATACATAAACATTCAAACAACAAATTTTGTAAAAAAAAAAAATGTCAGAATACATTAAATAAGCAAAGAGGGTGTCAAAGCTATAAATCTCATATGAACAAATCTGAAACTTATTATTAGAATAACCTAAAATTTAATCAGATGTGGAACAAATATTAAAATACTAGAACTTATGTAATTAATCACTTTTTATCTTTCTGTCTTAGTATTTTTGTGCATGCAAAAAGTTATTGTAGATTAAAGTTTTCCCAAAAACAAAATTTGTCAAAAGATTCTCCACATCGGTCATAAAAAAGCCATTCATCTATATTATATTAGATTCATTTCAGCATGATTAAATTATATTAAATTTTGTTGGCATTCCAAATGTGGAAATAGAGGCAAAATGTTGCAGCCAACATAATTAAATTGATCAGAATGTTTTATTGGGTGCAACCCTTGCCGGGAGGTTATAATGCTCATGCTGACAATTAATTGTCAGACTGCACAACAATGAGTATTGGACCGCTCTTTTAAAAAAAAAAAATTATTATTAACTAAGATTTCATCATGGAAATGATAATATATTCTTACAAAAAAATTAGCCTTGGAATTAGTATACATATTTTGCCAAGTGGGTGTCGCGTCAGTGGTACAAACTGACAATTGATTTAATGAATTGAAGGTCTAAAAAGTAGACAATTTTTTAATGTAAAAATAATTTTTCTCCTTGCCTTATTGGATTACATCCAATAGCATTTGAAATAATTAGTATTGAGTTTTAATTTATGGATTTGATTATTTATAGTATTTTTACCATCAACTTATCATTTTTTGTTCTTCATGTTCTCTTGCATCATGATGATGGATCATGTAGTCTGATCCGAAACATTGATGGTAAAAATGCTTTACACAATCAAATCCAGAAATTAAAACTCATTTTCATGGATTGTGGAAATCTAATAGATCTGATAATTAGTATTTATTAGAATTGGAAAATATGTAAAAACGATGAAACTATATAATAAGTTTAACAAATTCAAAAATACTCTATCTATTGGTCAATAGAAATATTATAATATTTTTTAATTGAACTAAAGGATTCCATAAGTATTCAAGCCTTGGCAGGAACTAATAAAAATAGTTATCAATTCCACAAGTTCTTGCTCACAACAATTAACATTTACTTTGGTAAATTAGAAAAAATATTACCTCACAAGACGATAAGCTGAGAATGTCATCAAGGATGATCCAAGAACAAGTAGGGCATCAGCTCCCTTAATAGTTTCCATAGCTTTATCTGCTCTCTCTTTGGGGACATTGTCACCAAAGAAGACAACCTTCAAATTTTACAAAACTAGTGAGAAAGATAGTAGCCTTGTATTCATGGCATTATCCAACCACTCTTAGGGAACACTATCTCAAAAAACTGACAATCTTGAAAATTTATGGAAGTGGGGAAAAAAAAGGTAGCATTATATTGCCAAAATAAATATGCCTTCTCCTTTAACTGTTTGTCGCATGAGCAATTCAATTTATTAATACAGTTTTAGTTTAAAGTTAAAACACTACCTATTCAATTCCTGTCACTCTCTTCAAGCCAAGCAGAAAACAAGTCTGAACAATTTATTACAGAACTCAAATGCTTATATAACTCATATAAATATGCCTATAAATAAGCTTTAAGTTAAAACACTACCTATAACTCTTTGTAACATGACCAATTCAATTTATTACTACACCTTTAGTTTAAAGTTAAAACAGTACCTATTCAATTCCCAACAATCTCTTCAAGCCAAGCAGAAAACAAGTCTGAACAAACTCAAATGTTTATATAACTCATGTTACTATTAACAAAAAAATAGTAGGAAGTAGGAACAGCGGTTAAAGAAATTATAAGATGGTGTAATTTCCTTGGACCCTCAATAGACATTTTATGGTTTTGAAATTAAATAAATAAACCTTGGATCATATTACACTCATTTAAATCAAAGAGGAATACTCAAATAATGCCAATGAAAACAAAACGAAAAGACGTCCAAATTAACCAGTGTGAGGCACATAAAAGGGTAGACCAATTTAAAGGGCTATAATAATTTACTCCATGATCAGTTTGGTATTCAAAGAGGTGCTTGCCATATAAGAAACACTTCACCTAATACTGCACCAATGATTCTCAAATGTTGTGGGGACCACATACATAATTCAGTAGACCAGTCGGTTATTTATGTTATGTTCTCAAAAGAATAAACAATTGCAAAGACCCAATGCAAGATAATCACATAAACTGTTGCTGTGCTGTAACCATACATCCCCCATTGCAAATGCTAGATGGCAACCCCTCTTTTTTTTTCGCACAGTAGTGTAGCATTTGGTTTAATGTCCTTAGGTTAGCAACTTTTTCATTGTTCTTACTTCTTAGCTTCCTCTCTATTAAGAAATAAGCTAAGTTACTCTTTTGGGTTCAGATACGAGAACCCAATATGTGGGTACGAGGAAATTTCCTTTTACATTGTGGTATGTGTTGTCCTACATTTTGTCATCACAAAATGGAGGCATCAGTACGAAAATTTTCCAATACAAAACTTTTCCAATTAAGTTTCGCATTTCTCTAAGATAACTCATTATTTGATTGGCAAAGATTGATTAATCAATCATTCTCAGTTGATATAATGAGTCTTTTTACTAAAGGCTTTCATCAAGTCCTTTTCGTTTTTTCAGTTTGTTAGCCTATACTTGGTTTTTGAGGTGTTCAAAGTCTTTTTTGCATTTTTTAGTGTTTGTTTGGATTGATTTTACCTTTTTGTTTCCTTCAATTTCTTGCTTTCGGTCTCGCCCTCGTTTCGGGATATCTTGGGGCTTAATCAGAGTTGTTAGTCATTATGATTATTATTATCAATGGACATTTTGTTGAAGGTCATTATGATTGTTATTATCTATGGACATTTAAGTTGTTGGCATATAGCAGGTTACTTTCCCTTGAAGGTTGTTATGACCATTATTGTGAATAGATATTGAGCAATTGGCTTTATAGTAGGTTAGTAAACGGGTGAGTCCAAAATACAAGTTCAATAATGGTGGTTGATATTGACAGCATGTAAATCATGCTGCCAACTTTAAAACCTTGGCCAATGTGGCCCAATGTTTTGCAAGCGACTGTAAATTCACATGAATTGATTACACTTCCTAGTCAGACGGTCATAATAATTAGGAAGTACCTATTGTGAGTGATCAACTAGAGTAGTAAAAATTCTAAATGCCGAGCCTAGATGGAAAGATGGAAACTAGATCCAGTCCTTAGCCAGCACCCTTGTGAAAGGTGGGCCACTTCTTTATGAAAGGTGTGTGGGGGATCTTCAGATGTCTATGGTTCTTGACTATGCCGAGACTTGTAACTGAATTTCCAATCGGATATCATATTGTTCAGTAATTCCTGACCCTTCCTCTTGATCTATGATATACACTGATGTGGTTCTTGATTAATATCATCAGTATTGAAAGATCTGCTTGCATTGAAAGATCTGCTTTCTTATACTGGTAACTGCATTTAAATTGAAAAGTAGATTAATTTCGTATTTTGATTTCACTTGTAGTTATTAATTAGTTACAAATAGCATCATAACCCATCTTCTTATAATAATTCTCCACCTTACTTTTCTTCATTTCCCATATTATTGGTAGATGTTCAAAGTTCAATTTATTCCCACATAAGTCTCCACTCCACTTCGTACTCTGCCATCCTTTCTCCACCTTCCCTTCACTGCTTCTTTTCTACATGCCATTTCTGTCCTAATGTGTTCTTCCAGTTAATATTCTTGGCTCAATCCCAACTATGATTCCTCCATTTTCCACAACTTCCCTGTCATTCAACCCATATAGCATCATCCAACCATCCCAATTCCAGTTTCATCACCTAGTTGCTCCTACATGATCTATAGTACTATACTTTTCTACCCAGTCATACAGAAAGTCTTTGGGGATAACAATAACAAAAAATAGCTCAAACCTTCATTCCGGCTAGAACTTTTCTATGTAGCTTAGGAGCAGGCCCAGCCACCAAACAATTCATCAAAGAAAAAAGAGTGAGGGAAGCAGCCATACTGGCTAAAACAAAGCTGATTTAACATTACTGGGCCAGTTGGACTCTAATGAGAAAAGATGCTTTTATGGACTTCAATCACATTAAAAGCTACAGATGGACTTTGTAGATCATGCCTCAACAAATGTATATCTTGATTTCAAGCAAGCTCAACCTTTGAAGAGATTATCAAAAGGCAAGAGAGATCTAACAATTTACTGAGGGAGGAAAGGTCAGGGAAGAAAACTTTACCAACATACAAGTTTAGATAGTCATGATAGAAAAGTAGCTCATGAAGCAGAGAGAAATAAAAGAGGCAATGAAAAAGAAAGTACCCCAAATGCATCTATTATCAATAAATATTCAACAATATCAACTAAGAATAAGCCCCTGAAAGACAGAGTGACTGAGCTTTATATGAGGAAAACTGATTAATTTATAAACTTTATATACATTTCTACAGAATCAGTTCACTGGTATGGTAAAAATTTGGTAAGGGATTTGTGTTCATTTGGGTTTGTTCATACAAAAACATGTAAAATATATATATATATATATATATATATGAAGAGTAAAAGTGTGAATTAAAATTAGAATGTCAGATAGTATCATAAAATCATGGCTTAAACAGAGAAAAATACCATAAACTTTAAAAAAATTTAATCATAGCATCATGAATCGTGATCATACCATCATATACATCAAGTTCAACATCAAAGATTCAAAACATTAAAATTAAATCATAACTGAAGATTTTGCAAATGGGGTTCTAAGTAGAGTGGGTTTAACCATAGAGGAAACTCTGTAGTTTAGGATGCTCAAGCTGGAGTAGTATGGGATGGGTGACCTCCTGGGAAGTGCCGGCACTTCACCTTTGTGAGCATTGCCTAGATCCAATGAATGCTAAGTGTTCCATTTATTATCATGAGAGATGGATTCAAGTGAATCACAACTCATGAAACATGGGTCAATGAGTTTGACTCAAAAAATACACAGTTAAATCTTGATAGCAATATCACAATTTGATTGACTTGCTGTGGAAAATATCTCCTACTTATCAAGTATCATTGTTTCAAGTTCAACTAATGGATTAAAAATTTATTTATCAAGACAAAATAACCTTCTTGCACACCGCAAATGAGAATTATAAGCCAACATAAGCCTTTTATTTCCACCTTTAAGGATTAAGGATGTCAAAATTTTATTAAATTTGCGAAAAAAAAAGTCATTTAAATGACGTCCATAGGTCCTACTTCGGTGATGTTTGTAACTGGTTCAACATGTTTGGGCATGGTTTGTCCAGGTTCGATCTAACAGCCAACAAGTTTGAACTGGGTCCTTGATTTTCGAACCCTGCTGACACCAGCAGGCAAACTGGACCAAGACCAGGTATCAGCTAATAGCCCGACATGGTACGGAGAGGCTAGGGGCATACCAAGGTAGCTAAGAACTAAACTTGAGGGAAGCACCCACCTACAGTTGCCAAGGATTAATATTGACGACAAGACAAGATTAGAGATCCACAAAGAAAGAAATGGCATGTGTACGAAAATCTGTATATAAGAAAAAAATGCATCTGAACTATCTGACAGTAAAAATATAGACCAGCTCTGACAAACTATCTTCCATGCTACTATCAATGTGTCTTGTAATTAAATTTGCGTTGTGTATACAAAATTGCAATCTATGTTCTTTTCAGAGGATGGGAACTCACATTAGGCTTTAGAACACCACCACATTGCTCACAGGTTGGAATCCAAAAATTGTTTTCCCAAAACCTTTCATCTATTTCAATATCTCCATCAGGTCGCTGCTGCATGCCAAACCTTGAATCTATACCAAGCTCTCCTTTCTCCATACTTTCAATTGCAAGAGCCCACTGCAAAGAAACTTACACATTTCCTATTAAATTTTGGAATCAATCTATGCTGATTGTTGAAAGACACCACAGACAAGAAAATTTTCAAAAATATGCATGGCATTTTACCTGTTGAATATAAAAGGTTAAAAATAAGTTCTTTCCCTTCCAAACAATCATCAAGACTAACCAAAGTCTAACAAAATTTACATCAAAAAGGGTCAATATACCACACTCAATAAGTAAAGAAGAAAAATATAGAAGCCAACTTCAATCATTGAATTTTTAAATAATGACATATTCATAGAATAGGCCTAGTAGTAAGTTTTGGTGAATTTCTGAGCCAGATATCACTGGATAACACACTTTACTTTCTTTAGTCTAAAGAAAACTTAGTAAAATATTACATTAGATGCAATACAGTACATACAAAATGAGAAGCCCAACATAACTGCCCTCTTGAAACACCAGCAAAAATTTACGTCAAGAAGCCTGGATATACCGAGTAATAAGCATCTATATGAAAACAATAAAACTTTAAAATTTGTAGAATTGCCTTGGTAACTGGATTTGATCAAAGCTTTTGACATACTGCTCATGCATAACATGATATTTCACTGAGACTCATATTTACCCAAAAAACCAATTGCTAAATACACAATGCGAGTCCCAATACAGTCGCATTTACTATTCACTATTCAGCATCTTTAATTGGGCTTCCAGATCAAAAGCTCAAGTAGTTTATGAGAAGATGCAAGTAGTTTATGAGAAGATGGAGCTAATCGCAAATCTAGGTTTCCAATTAATTTAAAATGCTATCCAGATCAACTTTTACCAAGATCCTCTTTCTGGCTTCAAAATCAAGAATGCCTCAAAATGTCCAAAGGAAAAAGTGCATAATAATTAAAGGAAAATAAACTGAATGACCATGCCCTTTTTCTTCAACATCAAGTGTTGCTAAATTAAGAGCCTCTGGCAAATTAAACAAGCACATAACATAAAATCAGTTTTCAACATGCAACCAGAAAACAGTATTCAAGCAGCAACTAGGATAGCTTTGAGAGAAAGCACAAGTCAAACACAAGTTATGGCCAACAAGAGTAAGAAGAAGAATCATGAGAAATATTAAGTGCAAAATGAATTGATGTGCCAAATCATCTAAAAAGAGGACAGAAGGATTACAAAAATGCCAGTAATGACCATAGCCTAATTAATAGGAGCAATGATAGATCTCTCAGCTCCACCAATCTGAAGTACACTACCAATACCATTAATGATGACTCTATCACCACAAAATCCTCACCAATTGATGGAGGTTCCAACTCTTAGAAATTCATGCAAAGAGTTCAGTATAAAGGCTAGATATTCAATTCAAATATTGTTTTCACTAGAACATTATGTTATATAGTTAATAGAAGACTGTCAAGGATTGTGTGAGCATTTGGATGATTTTCAGTTCAGTTGAATTATCCTAGATTATAATAAGTTGGCATATATGTTCTTGTTGTCTTTCCAGGCATATTTCCCCTTACTAGGTTGTAATAGTCCAAGGAAGTGTTCAGTGTGGAAGAGTAATTTGACAAAAGTTTCTAGATGGTGATACCACATGGAAGAACTAAAAGTAGGTTTTGAGAATACTATTGAGGGGTATTTTATGACCACACCAACACAAAATAATGTGCCAAAGGGTGCTCTATCCTCTCTTGAACAAAGATTATAGAGATGACTCCAAGGTTCCTACTGCAAACATGCAACTTTGTGATAGATATGAGCTCATTTGGCTTGATGTATGCTGGAAATCCAAGGAGACTTGTGCAATTTTTTTTCAAGATGACTTCAAAAGTTCTAACTTTGGGAGTTATTTGAATGATTTGGCAACGAAGAGTATTTCAAAGTGTTTCACAAAGTGTACTGAAAATAAGGAGGGTAAAGGTTGAGAAGTTCTATTCTGATCCTAATAACTTGAAAAATAATGATTTGTAAGGTTGATTGCTTAGGTCATGTCTACGTGTCATGAAACCAACAACCCCAAGTGGTTGATCCTTTTGCAGCTCCTCTAGAACAAAACTCCCACATTGTAAAAACCCTTTGCCGGCTATAACTTTATAACACCAATTTCTTTAATATTTAATGGTTAGATATTCTATCAAACACTTGTATAGCAGCCTGATAACCAATGTTAATGACATAGCTAGATGTGAACTGTCATGCCACCATAGTCAAGCCAAATACTGAAATGATATTTGTAATTCAACTTGATAAATATCAACTTATAATTTATTATTCAAACCCTTGGGGTTGCAGACTTATACTCAACAAAGATAATGATGAAAACTGTAATTACACTACCCAATAGCAACAATACAATTCTGGCATACACTTATTGGCAAACCATGTGCAAGATATAAGAAGAACCTGATTTGATAATGTCAATGATTGGCCATAATATCGGAATCACAAACCAGATTTAAGTCAGCTTTATCCTTCTACCAATTCGCAGCCTCTAGATGGAAATGACTTGCAATGTGCATGTAATCATGACCCCGAAAACCTGATCTGCAACCTTAAACCACTAACCGCAGGGCTGAATAACTGATTGACAGCTCAATTATTGAATGTTGGGTGGAGCTAGGCAGTAATAATCCCACAAAGTGCAGCGCTAAACCTAAATTCAGCTCCAAAGTCCTCATGTCAATGCCAGAAACAAATTGCAGGTGGTTAAGCATGAACACAATGCCTCTTGGTTACCACGTGGAGCTTAGAAGTTGCTATGACTATTCTGGAAAATGCCAAATGCTGCACACCTGATGAATGGTTGCTTGCAAGAAACCCACGTGAGCCTCATATGAATCGCAAGTATGCTGGAAATTCACAAATTAGTCACGTCTCACAAAAGCCAATCTCCAAAGATACAAGATGGACAGTAGAAGATATGCAATTCTATATAACAACACAATTTGCTAATGCAATTCTCAGAATTCTCATAAACTTCTTAAAATCCTCAACCAAATGCACAATAATTTCAGTATAATCAACAAGATTATTCTTCTCCCTAGATACAGAAGATACAGTAGGAGAGAGTTGGCCAATTGTATACTTCAGCACAATTGCCAAGAACTTCTCAAATGAGACCTTTATACTTCAGCAAGGGCTCACAGGTCAGAAATCAGGAAAGCCACAAAGGCACAAAAAGAAAATATATTTTTCAAGCATGCCTTTTCCAATGAAATGAGCTCTTATTTATAAGCTTTCGTTGGCAAAAGTTTCCATAAAACTCCACTTCAGAAAATGAGGAAGTTTTCCAAAAGAACTCAACACTAGAAACTTTCCAACTTTCTTTTTTAGAAATATCTCTAAAAGTCATTATTATAATAATATAAACATTATTATAATAATGCAACTCAATGAATAATAAATAAATAAGAGCTCATGCAATTATTAGCCTGATCAACCGCAAGTGACGACCAACTACCAAGCCACCCACTGCACTGCCAAGAATAGCAACTACTAAAAATAGTAAATCCATAACTGAGACCCCCAAAACGCCCTGTTAGCTCACGAGGGCCGCTATGATGAGTTAACTCTATCAACCGCACAGACCGGGCAAAAAAGGGGATATTGCACACATACTAATTGTGAATTGGTCCACCTGTTTCCAACCTCTATACGCTTCCCACATGATGTTGAATTTCTGATTTCTTTGTAGTCATTTGAAGGCTGAAAATGACTTTCAAGTAGTTCTTTCCTTGTTCTTGCACCCTTAGCTTTTCTTCTTTGCCATCCATTTCTTTGCTATCTTTTGATTCTTTTTTCTTTCCTTATAGCTGAGATGAACTTGCAGATACCGAATCATCATCATCCTTATGTGGTACACCCACAAGTTGTGTGAAGGAAAAGAGGCCACATATCTCCTCAGGAAGAGTGCAATAGTTATGGTAGCTGCTCCTAAATGCATCATTGGTTGCCTTGGCATGAAGCATCTAATTTGTACTTGTTGATGGAGATGAAACCTTAGAGCGCCCAGTCTTCCTTTAATGTGCAGTATCCGAACGCTGTGATTTCCAATTGATCTTTTGTTGTGTCATTTCAAACTCAAAGGCAACTTTCCGTATCTATTTATAGCTGGACATTCTTCCCAAGATGACTTATCTCGCTGTTCAAATTGAAAACTAATCCAGGACCGTAGTGTACCCAACAGGCCGGCAGGATTGTGGCTATGATCACACTATAAGAACCCTTACAAGTACTGAATCCACATTTCTTCACAAATCACAAAGGTGTAGAGTAGAAATTTAGTCATACACTTGGTATGAATGTAACATTAAGAAATTAACGCTTATCACTCAAAGTAATTATGTCAAATGTTTTGCAGGCTTCCTTGCATTTACAAGCATATTTATGCTTTGCAGTTTAGATCTTATAGTTTGCAGTTTTTTGGATTGAATATGATGAATTTTGCTGCACATAGAATGTTATAATTCATAACATCATGCTGTGCAACTGAATGCTCACAAAGTGACAGCAGAATAACAACATTGAACTTCAAGAGAAGACAATAGCTGATGCCAAGTATATTTATTGTTCACTATCCAGATAGTAATACATTTGAAGGTTCTGAACTGTTTAATAGATTCACAGAGGAATAAGCTATACTTTCTAACAAAGCAACTTCAGAACCTGCAGTAGCACAAATCAAATGCTCCCAAGGAACAAAGGAAGTCTAGACTTCACAGTAAACTCAAAAGTCTGATCATGCATACACCAAACATTCATTAAGTTTGCAAATACCAAACATAGATATATTCATTCTCGGAACTCCAAATATCCGTCCCCCAGATGTCCCTGCACCAGGTACTTTGAGATTTTGGGGAGGCAGGGGGTGTGCATCTCCAGGTTTCATTTTAAATCATTGTCAACTTGTAGATGGTATCTAATTTTCCATTAGTCATTTCAGGGCAACTTTAAGAAATCACTCTATGACAAGATCAAAGTATCCAATGCTTTGGGTAGTCAATCCAAACGATGTCTCGTTCAAAATAAAATGCTTTGGATTCCATTATTCAGATGTTGTATGGTCTCAAAAATTAAAAATATTGTGATATTAGTGTCAGAACATCAAAATGTGTGAGTTGTCAAAGAAACTGGTAATTTTGTTTCATTTCAAAGTTGATGGTCACATGGGTGTGGTACACATATGTCAATTCTTATCATAAATGAGAATATGACAGAGAAAATGGAAGTTACTTGTATGTGTAGGGAACTATTCTCACCTTTGTGGAGAGTGATGAAGATGGCATCACATATTCTAGGTCCATGACAAAAAAAGAATTCCCAACAAATGTAACTAAAGCACATAGTCTTAAAGGTCAAATTGTTAGTGTTAGATCTTGATATGAATAAATGATTCATGCATCAAAAGAAGACAGTGACAAACCATAGAAAATCCCATAAATCAAATGTTACAAGCCTTTATTTACCTTTATTGCAAAAATGACTTATGTCACCTATTGTTAATACTACTTAGAAAACTGATCTAATTTCCAGAAAAGATGTAAATCCTAACCTGTTAAAGCTATTGTGTTTCAAAAAGTAGTTAGGAAAAGTAGTTACCTAGGTAGTTAGGAGGTAGTTACGAAGTAGTTATGGGTTAGTTATCAGGAATAGCCTATAAATACAAGACTAATCCAAATGTAAAAGGAGACTTATAAAGAGAAAACTTTGAAGAGATTTTTAGAGAAACTTATGACAACTTGTCTTCACACTATGTACAGAAGTATTTTTGAAATTGTAATAGTTCAAGAAGATAATGAAGAATACATTTTGGTTCGTGTGTTCTAAAATATACTCATCTATAGTTATTGTTGTAATGCCCCCATTTTGCTAGCATTAAAGTTTGAGGAATTATCCTATTATTGTGATCCTTGCAAGCTAATTTTGTGGATAGAGGGTCTTCTAAGGCAGAGGCTCAATTATGGGAGGGTCTTGTCTTCTCACAATTCAGTATGTTCTAGTTTGGTCTTTGTTTGGCTCATATTGGACTCTATTTGGACTTAGTTTCATCTCCTCTCTATCCATGTAAGTTTGGTGATGATTGAGCGGAACCATAGTTCCAAGAATCACGGCGATTCATGCGATTCACGCGATTCGGCGATTCGATTCAAGCCAAACGATTTTTTGTGAATCGGTGAATCGAATCAGCGATAAAGGGTTTATGAAATAAGTTACTCACTAAATTTCAAGGGTTTTTTAAATTTTCCGATTCATGGCCGATTCGATTCCGATTCATGGCCGATTCACGATTTGATTCGGCCTTGCCGATTTCGATCCGATTCCGATTCTTGTTACTTTGAGTGGAACCCTTTCTATTTTAGGAAAGTGCATTTGGTCAAATGGGGAAATAATAAGTGCGACTCATGTTTGATGACATATTTAAAGGATACATATTTTTGGAGTTGTTATTAATTTAGTGGCCAAATTATTATTAAATCATTAAATGGCAAATTATAAGCTTATAATTTCACTTCATAATTTCACTTCAGTTGAGGGTTGAGTAGTTATTGGAAGGGACCATTTATTTAATTAATTCATGGTAGCCTATTCCAAGGTATTAATTAAAAGGTAGATGGAGTGATTGTATTTCAAAATACAATTATGCAACCAAAAAGCAAGGAATTGCATTTAAGTGAAAACTGTATGGAAGGAGCTATTAGCCATTGGTGTGTTGAAGAAGATTTTGGCTTTAATTGTTATTAACAAATGCCTCTAGCTTTGATTTATTCATTCCAATTGTTTGTGTTTTTGGTGAATTAATGTTGATGAGGGTTTGAAGAATTGATAGCTGGAGAAATTGTAAATTTCTATCAGACTTGTACACTTCGAGTTGGTAGTTTATGCAAATGAATTGTGTTTCTACTGCTGCTGCGATTTCAGAATGAGAATTGGATCGATTCATGCTGAAGGTTGAACGAATGTGCTAAAGTTGGTTTGGTATTGGGAGGCCTTGGAATTCTGTTCATTAAGGGTTGAATTGCATCAAGTTAAGGGCAAACACGTTGAATTTTTATTGTTTCAGCTAGGCAGCGTGAACATTTCTAGCAGGGCAGCAATTCAATTATAGAAGCAGCATTCTCTTCTGAGGGTTTGATTTGGGTTCTGTTTGGCTACATGTTTTACACCAGCACCCACATCACCCATTAACCTACATTTGGGATTGCTATAAATCATTCTGAAGACATCAACATCATGTTTTGGTATTACCAGGTTCCATTAATGTTCTAAATTAATTGTGTTGCAATAACCATTCTGAACATTTGCATATTTCCTTACAGAAAATAAAGTTAGTGGCATGTTAGATAGCATGCCAAATGTTTGTGAAAATGCCAATTGGCTGTAGATGCGCATTATACATGTAAAAATCATATGTATGCATTCAAATGATCAAAAGGGATTGCATTTGTGTTTCAATTATTTACCTGGATTTCTTAATAACTATTTTTTAGCATTTAAACTTCATTTCAAATCATTTCAAGAAAGCAACTGCAATCTGAAAAAAAAGGACAGCGAGACAGAACTTCTATGCAAAGTGTTTGACAAAATGTCAAACCACTAAAATTCAAGTTAGAACATTTTGGGGTTCATTAAAATTGCTGATTTCTCCTATGTCGGATTGATAATCCCTTTTTATGCATATGACTAAAACATTGATAATCTAAGCAGTTGATGTACTTATGCACAACAAGCTTTGATATCTTAGCTTGAATGTGATGAAGATGCCTATCCCTTCAAATGTCAAGATTCGTCATTCTTCTTTCATCATCATCGTATGGCTAAACTTATATGTTGATCTCATTCCAGATCGGTTAGACACTGCACCAGTCTCTTCAAGCAACGACAGTTCTACAGTGGCTCTAAACGGCATTCTAAGACTATGGATCGTTCACGGGTTCACCCCTCTATTACTGATTTCTTTGTGTCAAGGAAAGACCCTTAGTCTTTACCTTGTCTTCTCTCTTGTTTTGTTTCTTGCTTTTGTTCTTCTCAGTCACCATTTGGTGCTTCTGCTTGGCTGGCTCTTTTGTTTGTATGCTCAGTCCCATAGACCTTGTTGGTTTCTCATGGACATTAATATTATTATCTTATCTTATCTTATCTTATCTTATGAAATCCTATTTGGTATTAATATGTCTTCGACTAGGGTTTACTTTACCCACTCTCTTTTAGTTTTATGTTTTTTCTTTATGTGCTTCCAAGATAAAGGTACACAAAACTTGTACAAAACCCTACATATGAGGGAGCTTCCCCTCTTAAATTCAAAGGAAGATCGAAGTTTCACAAGCAATCTCTCCAACTGTTGGCACAATTGTCATTGCTTCTCAAGCAAACAAGGTCAATTTGGGAAAAACAACCCTACTGACATATCTATTTACCAACACTAGGAAACACCTTTGAATCTCCATAAACGAATTATATAACCCTTTTCGAATCATCAAAATGCCCCATATTTGAATATGCAGAAATAATGAACTTTTACCATGCTTAAAGTTTATGCAAACTAATTGATTCAATATACTACACTATTATAAAATTTTCAAATGAAGTCATTTTGAAAATAACCTATGATTATGAGCTAGGAGTTAAACTAGACCTCCTTGGAAGCATTATCGTTATGAAATAATCTGCAAATGCACATTGAATCGCTAACTCCAGCATTATACTCTATTAAAACCTATACTGGCAATGACAGAAGAGCCTGATCAAATGCAATGTTATTCTTGAATAAAATATGACATGGTCAAGCCATGACGACTTAGCTTGAAGAAATGCAACACTTACGGAGCATGGATTCACTTGCTAACATTTTGCAGGGATGACACAAATTTGAAATAAACAACTTCAATTTGATGAGCAACTGGTTAGGGAATTTGCAACAAAGACTAAAATGACAAAAAGACTTGATGCACAATGACGCAGGCCAATTCAATGGACACAAAAAGTATGAAACCTAATTAGGTCAAAATTGAGGCCAACAATATGTCAACCTTATTTTATTTCCCCCATTCTCATTGTAACAATGAAACTTTCATGCCAAACAACACATCCCTTTGCCCATGCAAACAATTAACAATTAAATCTTACTTATAGACTCAAATCATTATTACTCAACATAACCCAATTGTATTAAACATCAATTGCATCCATACAACCATCTCTAAAATCAGTTTAGATAAGAATTATGTTTCACTAAACTACAAAATAATACCACCCACAAAAAAGAATTTTAGAGGAAGTCATCATAGGAGAAAAATACCTTTGTAGGGCCTAAAATAATTGACAACAAACAAGGTGTTGAGTGACAAAGACTTCGAAGCATAAAAATATTAATCTTGAAGATAGCAATCTGAATGCAAAGAGAATTCACCCTAACCCCATGTGTTAAAAAAATGTGCTCATGTAACAGACATTAATTATCATTTCAGTAATAGAGGATAGTTTTTTTCAGGTACAAAATCAAAACAAATACACTAGGATCACTTCTTTAAATGAAAATATCACGAAATATTAGCATGTGTTTTTATAGAAGCCGGTGTAGTAATGCACCTCTGAATTTAAAGACTTGACTTGATCTTGAAATAAATGTCGGCAAGTGATATTATTGCAATCTAAGCATATAACAGAATGTGTTGTTCCATGCAATTCGATTGGATCGCTGCCTGCTCTGTTATGCAACCTGTTAAAATTAATTCAGTGTTGTTTAGATTCACTCAGAACAAGATGTAGATGTATAATAACTAAAATATGATTTTAGGCTAAAATTTATAGCATGACCATAGTACTATGGAGCAGAACTCTGTTGATTACCTATCAACATTTTGAGTAATCATTCCATGCACATAGCCCCTAGTTTCAAGAGTTGCAAGTGCCTTGTGAGCAGGTCCTGGCTGAGCAGCAATGAACCTCCGCCAACCAGCATAACTCCTAGCCCAATACCTTCTCTGGGTCTTGGTTGAGCGAACAAACTCCTACATACCAAAAAGGGGTTCTCAGCTATTCTTGTGCACTCCAACAACACCATATAACAAGAATAAAAATATATTTTCACAAAGAATCAAACATTAGCATTTGTTAAAATGTCAAAATTCAACTTGAAATAATGGGGTGTGTGTAGAAACCACAGAACTATTCACCATTAACTACCATTTATTATGAACTTCTAATATATAATTCTGACTAAATGCTGGTATGTCAATTAAAAACCTCATCTAAACATTTCAACATGTAAAACTTTCTCTGACTCCAAAAACACGAATACAATGTCATATTTACATAATTCATACCCTACAATGAAAATATAGCATATGCTTTTATGCCCAATACTAGGAGTTGTAACTATTTAGAAAACAAAAGAAAACCCTTTTAGTAAAACCTTTCACAATTAAAGTATCATCAAGAATGGATGGTTCGTGTGGAATTTATCACTTACTGTGATGGATATTCAATCTACAAAAAGACTACTTGATGATCATTTGTTCATCTGCTTTGTTAAGAGATTATTAGAACCAATCCCTAGGCCTGATTCAGTTTCAAGTATCATTGTCTTCATGCATTCATTATTGTTAGCTTTGCCTCTCGTGCTTTTTTTAAAACTTAACTATGAGATGTGAAATATTTGTTTTGTGAAATAATTTGTTGTTTTTAAGAATGATCTTTGCTAACAGTCATCCTTCAAATCAACATAGATCAAAGCTGCATTTTGTGCAAATAAAAATAGAAATCACTCATACCTAACATTGATAGGCCCCCCTTTGTCTCCAATGCCTTAGTATTGCAGTGTTATCTTTTTGATGCGGAAGCATCTTGGGCTCAGGGCAATATTTTGTTTCTATTTTCCCAGAAAATATTTTGTTTTCAGTTTCCTAGTTTGTATAGTCTGTGTTCGATTCACTAATCATTCATTTGTTCAAGATAGCATCTTGGATGATCGGATTATAATCAAGACCTACCTTGGATCGTGTTCCTAGGTGTGTTCTTGCATGTTCTTGGACCCGTTGGTGAATTTCAATCTTGCTTTGAAATTCTATAGTTTGTGAAGCTCGATGGTGCATACCTCTATGGTCTTGCATCATGTATGGACATAAATATCGGTTCGCTGGTTCTCACATGGTCTAAGTGGTTTGTTCCTTGTGATTTGGGACTGGACCTATCTGTTGTAATATGGTTTCTGTTCTTGGGGAATGTAATCTAAACTTGTGTCGACCTGCATGTTGTGATGCCTATATATTGTAATGCAATGTAACCCTGTATAGGCAGTGAGATAAGAGGACATGTAGATATTATTAGAATTGGATCTAAGGTTTCTGAATGAAGATTATAAAAGAAACAGGCATGTAATAGCTTGGCATGTGTGAAGGCATGTATGTTGCCAGCTGATTGAAGTTTGATTTCCAGTTGAATCGAAGTGGATCTGGCTTTGTTCTCTCAATCTCTTGTTATTTTCCATTGTGTTTACTCTTATTGCACAGTTGAAGTCATCTCTTTGAGATCCCTCCATTCGTGACTACAATAGGCGGTATCAAAGAGAGGTTATGCTCCTTGTGACATTGATAACTTATTGCGAAACCTTTAGTTTATTTGGTTGTAAGGTGGCAGCGTTGAGATCTGGCCTACAATTGCATATCATTGACACAAATGGTTCATGGAAGGAGAGAAGCAGATTCAGGTGTAATGGACATGTTAAGACAGATAGCAGCTAGATTGAAAGTTGTGGAGAGTGCCTAAAGAAAAGGTAGACCAACTGAAGATGTAAGTGATGATGAAGTTGAATATGAAGTTGAAGGAAGTGAAGAACATGTACTTGAACAAGGAGATGAAAGATTCTTGAGAGCCATAACTAGGGTCAATGCACAACCACATTTTAATTTGCCTAATTATGATGGTAAGCTAGATTTAGGAGAATTTCTTGATTGGGTTACTAAGATGGAAAAGATTTTTGAGTATGAGAGTACTAATGCAGATAAGAAGGTAAAAATTGCTAGCACTAAGTTGAAACTACATGCATCTTTATGGTGGGAACACTAGCTTTGTTCTCTCAAATCTTGGAATAAGATGATGTAAGTTGAAGGTTAAATTATTCTTTGGTAATTATCAAGTTTTTTGAGGAAAATCCAGAACCTAAAGAAAAGATAGTCTACTATAAAGGAATACACCAAACAATCCTATAGTTTGGATATCAGATTGGGACATATAAATATTTAGGTCAAACAAATTGCAAGGTATCTGAATGGTTTGAGGAATTCTGTTTAGGGTGAAATTAGTTTGGTAAAGATGGATAGCATTGAGGAAGCATACCAATTTGCTTTGAAGGCAAAAGAAAAGTTGAACAAAAGGCATGAACAAAGATAGAGAGGAAGAGTTGGTAGATTTTAGAGAGGTAAAGATAGATCATTTGCAGAAGGAGTTAGATCTTACTCTGATCCGAATAAAGGCAAGTAAAATGGAAAGAGGAGACTTCATATTGAGGAGGAGGAGATGGATACCCTAGAGGTAATGTTTACACAAGAGAGGAAAAATTTTGGTTTAAAGGAACTTGTTTCAAATGTGGAGAAGATGGCCATAGAGCATTTGAGTGTATTCATAGCAATTCAAGCAAGATCATTAGCAGTAGCTGGAATGCAATTGTGAAGAGAAATCATTCATTTGAATTTTGGGTCTTTGTTGTTACAAATCAACCGGTGGAGTTAAGGTAGGTTTTGAAACCTCTGTAAATCCTTCCTTTCAAAAGGATTGTCTTCTTTGTGTGATTGTTAAATATCTTCCTCGTTGGGGTTTAGAAAACCAAACTTTGTTTGAGTAAATTTTGTGGATCAGTTGATTAGGGTTTCATCCTTGAGGGTTTGAATTTGCATGCCTGATTCTGGGATAATTGTCAAGAAAAGGCATCCCAATGTTTTGGTAAAACTCTAAAGAAAAAAATCAATCTTAGGGTTTCCAAGGTTTCTGAATTTGACTTTTCTAATTATATATATTCCTCTTTAAATAAAATCCTTAGTTGTCGATTCGTGACACGAATTCGATTCGGGCACGTGAATCGGATCCGTGGATTCGAGATTTTTTTTTCCCCAATTATGATTCATGGAGGACTCATGCATATATATATATATATATATATACTAAAAAATAAGAGAAATATACATAATTCTAAAACTAAATCATTTCATAGTATGAATCTATGATTCTAGTATGCATCTATGAATCTAGTATACTTGATCAATGACATTGATAATTAAACTTAAAGTTTGTAACATGATTTACTCATAAAAGAGTCAAGAGTCAACACTAAAGTTTTTGATTTAATCATCAAATGGATTTTCAAGAAAATCCGCATCAGAGGGGTACTGATGAGTTGCAAGTGCTGCATCTGTATTAGTAGAGGAACCCAAACCACTAGTAGTAGAGGGGATTGTTAACTCATAATCCTCCTCATCATCATCCACATCAATCAAAGTGGATCTAGCAAGATCCTAGATGGTCATATCTAAATCAAGAGTCTCGAGTGCTACATCCCAAAGCTTTTCGGGCCCCTTCTTGTACTTAGGATCCTTCCGTGACAACAAGCGCCAATTGTTGTGAATGAGCACAAGGTTTTCTAATTTTTTTGGAGCCAACCGGTTGCGTTTGACTGAGTGGATAAAGGAGTAAGTACTCTAATTCCGCGCAGATGCAGAAAAGCTGGCAACCTAAAGAGAAATTAAAAATTATCAATACAACAATCAAGATAAATAAATTAAATAATAAATTCAAGGAATTGAGAGTGTTAACCTTAAGCTTAATTTTACAAACTTACTTGGGATAGGACCTTTATGGAAAGAGGTTGGAGGTACATGAAGGCTTGCCCATGAAGGTACCACCATTTGATGGCACCCATCCTGCTTTGCTCTGCTATGGCAATAGGGTGGAAATCCTCACCTAAGTTGAAGGCAGCAAATTCACTCCTCACAATTGCCCCAATCTCTAGATCTTGGAATATATTAGCTAGTGCCCTCTTATACCCATCTGCAACCTCTGCATCTCTAAATGGTGGCACTCTATCTGGAAGGCAAAGTACATTTGCACTATAGTACCTAGGGATAACAAAAGACAATTGAACACTATCAAATATCAATTGCACAAACATTGGATAAAATAAGCCGAAGCATTCAATAAAAACTACAGTACCTCGGGGATAGAGCAAATGCAAGGAGGTGCAAAGGTGTGGTCATCTTGTTCTATCGATGATGAACAATTTTTTCCACCTTCTTGTAAAGGGAGTCCTCAAGATCATTCTCCCTCCTCTGTATGACCTAGGATATGAACTATGAATAATAATTATAATTAGTGAATATGTCAATTTAAACTTTAGAATCTAGATATCTCTCAAATAAAAAATTGTTGTAAAAGAGCGTAAAACTTACCATTTTATTTTTTTCCAGCATACTATCCATGGAATCATAAATATCTCCAAGGCATGGCTCATCACTATCTACGAAGCGAAGCATTGCCATTATTGGATCGATGATTTCCAACACATAACTCACAAGACCCCACCAATCCTCATCTAGTATCATTCTTCTCACATTTAAGGCCCTTGTTGTATTGGAATTCTTCCAAATGCCCCATTGAGGGCTAATGACCATATGTTTCAATGCTTCTTTTACCTTCACAAGTCATTTCAAGACGATTGTGTGAGAGGCAAAGTGGGTTTCAGTGACCTAAGAACATGTTAAACTCAAGTTAGTAATACATTTAAAAATTAAAACATGTTAATGTAAACAAAAACGAAAATTATGGAATCCAATAATATTCAATTATATATTAAATATACAAATTTACCTTTAATAACTCCAAGTCCAAGAAACTCCTAAAAATTGCTTGTGACATGTGGTGATTTGTCACAAACATTTGAATCTCTTCAGCTTCCTCATATATCCTTTTCACCCAATCTATTTCGGTGCCAATTGCTTTCATCACTAAATTGAGAGAGTGGACGGTGCATGGTGTCCAAAAGATATGATCATATCTAGACTCTACAATTATCCCTGCAGCCCTGCAAACTTTTGCATTGTCCATGACCACTTGGACAACATTATCAGGACCCACTGACTCTATGGCATCAATGAGAATGTCTGAAATAAATTATGCATCTTTCACTTGCCCTTCACAATCAACTACCTTCAAGAACATTGCCCCCTTAGGGCATATAGCAATAACATTGATCAATGGACGGTTTCTACAATCTTTCCACCCATCCAAAATAATAGACACACCCGATTGAACTCAAAAATCTCTTATTGGTTGAAGTTGAGCCTCTACATATTTCCTCTCATCATGTAATATGGTAGTGCACAACTTCTCATAACCAAGCGGTTTGTAACCATGGGGTGCATCATTTATTGCTTCCATCATCTCCCTAAAATAAGGTGATCTCACAAAATTAAATGAAACACCATTTGCAATTAAACAACGTCCAATTTTGTGATCAACAATGTCTCTCTTTTCATTTTGGAATGCCCTATCTAGTGGGCCTGTATTGCGAGTGAGTGGAGATGGGTCTTCATCTTCATCATTTGTAGTTGGCATCGGCAAAAACGGATGTGTTCTTGTGTTTGTTTGATCGGATGATGGTGTTGGTGTATTTGTTCTTTTGGAAGCACCACGTTTTGCTTTTGCAACTACTCTATTGGCATCATCTTGCTCTTTTGCTAACGCTGCTATTTGTGCAGCTGGTAATCCCTTCTTATCACTACCCTGACACATGTTAATTCCTTCACCCGCAGGGCCCAAATAATGTAGTTTCACTCGGGAATAGGAGTTTCTATGTTGTATGTTGCAATAATTACATTTCCATATGTATGCCCCACCCCCAGGACATTGTGCGACTCTTGTTGTGTGTCTCCATAAAGGAGACCCCTTATCAATTTTGAAGCTTGGTGATGCAGCCCCAACCCCACCCACTGAGCCTTGACCACTCATTGTTCTATTCTTGCAATCTAGAAAAAAAAACGAAAGAAAACCATGCTTCACACTTACACAAAAACTTGAAAATTTGGAAAACTAATAATAAATCAATAATCTATGAAAGAACTGGTTGAAATGCATACCTTAAACACTTCTTGCAAGGTATTTGGAGCTCCACAACCGATCTCCTTCGAATCCAAGCACTTCACTTCAAACTAGCAAGTATGAGAGAGAAAAACAGAGAGTAAATGAACTTGCATTGTGACTTAGAGGGTTGTTTTTAGGGTTTAGGGCCTTTAGGAAAAAAAAAACATAAAAAAACTAACTTGGGCCCACTTTTTTTCATGTTTTATTGGGCCCTGCTGTGGATTCGCATGGATCCTCGAGGATCCGAGCAGGATCTGTAATCCTGCCTGTGGATCCGTAAGGATCCGTGGGCCGCAGATCCTGACGGATCCACAGGTAGGATTACGGATCTTGCCCGAATCCGGACGATACGCGAATTCGGTAACTTAGATAAAATCTGAATCTATTAAAAGAAAAGAATTTTATATAAATAAATATGTATATATATATATATACATATATATATATATATATATATGGATATACATGTTTATAATTTTATTTAGAAGGCATGCATGTCTCTTATTGAAAATTATGAGTCTATTTTGGGAAAATATTTATGTTCATAAAAAGAAAACGTTAATAAAAATATTTATATTAATAAAAATTTGAATGACAAAACCCCATAAGAACAAATACCCATGGAACTTGAGGTAATCTATGATATAATAGGTTTGAAACAAGGATCTAACATGGAAAATGAACTCTTTTGTAATTCCCCAGTGAACACAAATATGGATGCATGCCATAAATTCTTAGATTAATCCTCAGATTCAAATCCTTGCCCGGATCCCTCAATTCTAGTGTCTCGGCCTTCTCAAAACATCCTTGGAATTGCAGATAATATCCAAGGTGGTAAATATCCTAACTGTGGAAAGGTGTCTAGGAAAAGAGGTCAAAAATCTAAGTTAGATTTAAGAAAGAGAGATGGTGAAGCAACTCAACTCCATCTTCAATAATGGGAAGGGGAAGGGCCTCCCACCATCAACATGAAGATTGTGCCATGGAACATATGGGGTTGCAATAGCCCTATCAAGCAACGTCTCTTAAAGCGTTACCTCAATACTTTTGAATCTGACATTATCCTATTGCAAGAAACTAAACTAGACTCTGAAGAAATCTATTGTTTTGATATAAAGATGGGGATATGGAAAGTTTGGGATCGCCTGGTCATTCCAACAACCAGTGGTCGTGCTTGCATTTGGAATCCAAAATCTGTCCACTTCACCCCTAATACAAATCAACCCTATTGGATGAGTAACAAAGTCAAAAGCATTAATTCTGATTTGTCCTTTATTTTAATCAATGTTTAAGGTCCCATCTCCACATCCGGGAAACTTAAAAGTGTGGGAGGAAATCTTTAACTTTTTAATAGTCCATCATAGCTGTAACATTATACTCTAAGGTGATTTTTATGCCATTATAAACCTCGAAGAAAAAGTCAGGAAGAATCAAAATCCTTAACCAAGCCTCGAGGAACTTCAAGAACTGGATATATAGCAAAAGCCTACTTGACATCAATTTCTCCAATGGCATCTTCACATGGAGTAATAGGAGAGCGGGTATTGACCTTATAGCATAAAGATTGGATAGGTTCCTCTTTTGTGGTGATCTTCACTCCCTTAATCACAATTTATTAGAGGGAGTCAAGCCAATATCAGGTTCCAACCACTTTCCAATTCAACTTGATAATGCGAAAGTACCCAGACCAAATAGGATCTCATTCAAATGTAAAAATATGTGGTTTAAAGACAATGAATTCCTTCTCTTCTTGAATCTTGGCGGAATGTAGAATCCTTTCAGGGCTCGAAAATGTTTGTTTTTGTCTCCAAACTGAAGACCTTAAACTTGGAATCAAATCCTGGAACAAGGTTTACTTTAAAAACATATTTGAAGAACTAGCCAATGTTGACCAAGATTTTAAAGATTTGAATGATAAGCCAACAACATGGATAATGACAACTACTTCTAAGAGAAACTCCTCCTCAATAAGCAAGCTTACTTTCTAGCTAAAGAGGAGGTACTCTGGAAACAAAAATCTAGGGAAACTTGGCTCTCTAAGGGAGACAAAAATATCAAATTCTTTCACAACAATTCTAAAGCCAGGCACTATATTAACAAGATTACGAAAATCAGAGCCATGGCCAGTAAGCTTGTATCCTACTTTAAGAACATTCTTAATAATTGGGACTCCTCTAATCTAGTTGCTCAATCAACTCTCCTAAATCTCATACCAAAATAGATAACCATAGAGCATAGCGTAAAGTTAAATAGTAGATTCACCAAAGAACAAATCAAGAATACATTCTTCCAAATGAAGCCTGACAAGGCCCTGAATCTGATGGATTTCAAGCAGATTTTTTTCAAAAGTGCTGGCATTTTCTAGGCGATGAGCTTTGGGGAGCCCTTCAAGGAAGTAGAAATTTTGGTAACCTCCTTAGAGAAAAAAGTTTAGTAAGACGAAATATGTTGTGCCCAAGGTAATAACCAGGTCATTTCCTTCTCTACAACCTAACATTATTGAAGATAATGGATCTAAGGGCCTGTTTGGTTGCAAGCATAGGAATTGAGAATAGGAATGGCTACTCCAATAACAATTGTTTTTTGGGATGGACATAAGCTCATTTTAGAGGCAAAATGGGAATATGTATTCCTATTCCCCATTCCAATTGATGCACCAAACAAAAAATAGAAAACATATTCTTAATTTCCTATTCACATTCTAGCAACCAAATGCACCCTAAGTGCATCCCAAGAAGACGTAGCCAAAACCCTATTTCAAAATAGGCAATAGAAGCTCAAATTACAAAAGGAGAGATTTGAATAGATCTCGAGGGTATAATCTAGAAGAAATATCCCAGATGAAGGCACGAGGAAAGAACTCCTTCCTCCCTCTTCGAAACTCCTTGCAGATTTTAAAGGAGACGGACCACAAAAACCTCACCTTCAAGAAGTGGGGGACAAAAATTACAGGCAAAACTATTGATACTTTGAAGATAAAAAATCCACTTCTTCATAATCCTAACAAATCTTAGGATCAAACTTGACAAAGAACTGATTGTTTGCCTACAAGAACAATGTAAAAATATGGTTTTTTTGTCAAATTGATAGGGATCAAGTCAAAAATTGAGGAAGTCACTTTTGGATTGAAATCCATGTACGGTAAGAAAATAGGGTTAGCAATTTGGGATCAATATTTTCTCTATATTGATTGTAATAGCATTGATTTAAAACGACATTTGATTTCTAGTAACATTTTGAATTTTAAAAAGCAACCTTTTAGAATTGTGGATTAACAAACCTTCTTTAATCCTAATAATTTAGAATCTTTCAAAGTAGATCAACTGATTTACTACCTTATATACCAATAGAGATTCCAAATTAAAAAACTTTAAAATTAATTGGAAACACACTAGATAAGTATGTAGCCTGTGAGGAGGAACAATTTTCCTATGCATGTTCAATTATTGTTGTATGGATATTAATCTCAAAACTCTTCCAAAAAATGAAATCGAGGTTCATTATCAATTGGTTTTCATAGAACCTAAATTTTATAGAGGCAACCTTAGGAAATGGATTGATCTTGATGAAAGAGAGAATATGAACAATCCTACTCACCCTACTTGTGATCCAATTGTTCAAGTAGTTCTGGATATGTTAAGAGGGGATTTTATATTAAAAACTCTGACAACTTTGGAGCCCTAGAAAATAAGGAAATAAGGGACAAAAAGGTGACCTCTCCTTGTACAGACACCCTAGGTAATATCCAAGAAATAGGTAATAGTAACCCTAATCCTAGTCATATCAAATCCTCAAAGTATCTTTAAATCATGAATTAAATTTGATGGGAGATGTTGATAACCCTTCTAATTTGTTAACTCATGGATTCATCTCCAAAAAATATTGATTTTGATTCCAAGAAGGAAGGCCCTTGAATAGGTGAAAGGAGTTCACTATGAAAAGTTGATGTGGTTGAGTCTAAGGAAGTATTACAAGTAGAGATAGAGGTTAATATAATCTTGGAATACCTTAGTGACCTAGTGAGTAATGACCTTATGGAACAATTTATGGATGAATTATGTGATGAGGAAGAACTTCAAAGACAAAAAGATCTCCTAATTGATAACATAAAGAGGATGGATAATGAAGGAATTAATAACGTATACGAATTATTGACGGATTAGACAGATTAGACCTTTTAGAATAGGAAAATCATGAAATATAAGGGTTAGCTGCCACTAATCTAAGTAAGAAAGCTCCCGACTATGCAAACCATCAAAAAGTAGAGAAAGGAAAACCAATAAGGAATTGAGAACTAGAGATGGAGAAGCTGATGGCTGGTCCAAACTCACCAACATTCTAAATGTAGGGAAGGAGAAGTTCATTCCCAACCATGAATATCCTACGATGGAATGTTAGGGGCCTTAATGCCCCTAACAAACAACTATTCAAACACTACATTTCTAAATCTAAAAGTAATATTTTAATGCTTCAAGAAATAAAACTCAACCCTTTAGAAATGAAAGGTCTTAAACAAAAACTTGGTTTTAAGGAATCTTGAGATTCCCCTCCTTGAGGTGCCTCTGGGGTTCGACTATAATATGGCTTTGTTTTCTTTAGAGAGTCTATCTGTCGGTTTGCCTTGAGTCTTTCGGCCTGAAAGGTTTAGTAGTTGTTTCCTATAGTTTAGGTGCTTGCTTGGTTAGTTTAGCTAGAGGTATCCAAATTAGAGAGAAAGGTGGGGTGTTGGACAATACACAAGCATTTCTCTTTGTGAATTTGTTTGGTATATTTCCTAGATATCATGACTGGCTACTTAAATTAGAGATTGGATTCCTAATAACTTTATCCTATGAAGAGGATTTGTATTAAATTCGAATTGAATTCATTTGTTGGGTTTGACGCATCCAAGTCTCTAGGTTACAGCATTTCACTCACACTTATTGCTCCAAGTTCTTAGTGAGTTTTCAAAGTAAAGTTGGGATTAGAGAAAATAATACACCTACTTCATCCCCACTGTGGTTCTCCAAACCCTCTTCAAGCTTCACTTCTTGTAAGCCAAGAATAAAAGATTGAGAGGAAAAAAAAGGTAATATCAAAAGAAAAGAGAAAAGCGAAAAGAAAAGAAAAAAGGAAAAATGAGAAAAGAAAATAAAGTGATTTGGCTCTGGGTGTGCAAACATCTCTACCGAAGCTATAAAAATAATCACTAAAGGTAGAGCAATGTTCATGGTTGACCACACTAATAACCTCGTTGGGGCTATGGCCGCATGGCTGGCAACGAGGCTCTATCCACGATGAGCAGGGAATGACTACATTTGCACACGTATGTGTAATCAAGGATAAAGGCGCTTAGCCCAATTCATGTTTTCTTCCATTTTGAGTGCACTCCCAAGTTGTTGGATAAGTGGAAGTGGAGTTGGTCAAAGGTTCTTGGTTCTACACAAGATTTATCATTGAAATGTTCAGGAACATTTCGTTGGGTGGGTGCTAGATGTTGCGTGGTTTTCACACCATCACCCCATTGCAAATGGGGAACCCCTCTTTATGTTTGGGCAAGTAGAAGTCTTTGTCTTCAGTGGTTTTAGTTGGCAACTTTTTCAAGTCTCCAGGTTCGAGGTGAGTTTGACCAATTTTGGCCCATTGGAAAGCAATTTTTGTCTGGGTTTTATGTGAGAATTTTGGTGCCATTTTGAGGAATTCTCGTACCCTAAGTATAAGTTGGTAGGTAGAATTTCAATTCGGGTGAGAAGGGTTCGCATGTTTGAGAAATGGGACAAAGTTTGTGAGAAAACCAAGTTCAGGGGAAATTTTCGATCTCAGGATTCTCTCTCTTGGGGAATTTTTTTGTCTCTATAGATTCTCCCTCCTGAGGAAATTTGACGTCTCTCAGAATTCTCCCTCTTAAGGAAATTTCATGTCTCTTAAGATTTTCTCCTTTCTCCTCACCAACTCAAAAGAGATGCAAGAGCATAGCAAGTCGAAAACTTGGAGAAAGAATGGGCATAGCTAGTAAAATGGCAAGTTTTGGAGAGTCTAAGTGGCACAAGTGTATTCGGGAGAAATTCCTGACACTCAGGATTCTCACTCCCAGAGAAATTCCCGACTCTTAACATTCTCCCCCACATTATTTTTCCAAAATTTTCCCATCCTCTAAGGCATTTAAAGACCAACTTATGGCATGAGAGCAACATCATGAGAAAGAATAGAACAAGGAATCACCAACGAATGTTGAATTGAGAATTTTTTTAAGAATGCCATGCTCAATGGATGTAATATTCATGTTCTCCTTCTCAGATATATGTGCTTCGGATACCAATTTCTCGGATTTCAATCGAATAGGCAATGGACTCAGTATGGGAGCAACTAAGTGACCAGGGAGTAATTGTACTCTATGAAGCAATGGCAGTACGGTGAGGATGGAGGAAAGGCCGTACGGAGGAGGTAACTGAATGCCGTACGGTGGGAAGAATGTGATGTACAGTGGCCAAGAAATAATGACATCCGTATGGTGGCTGAAGCAATAAGGCCGTACTTGGAAGAAAGGGTCGTACATTGGAACAATATGGTCGTACGGTTGGAATTGAGGGCCGTATGGAAGGAATTTTACGTAAGGTTGAAATGGCCGTACACTATGTTTGATGAGGCCATACGTAGAGGACAACTCCAAGCCGTACGATGGTCAAAGGTAGCTAGGATGATGGCCAGGAAGGCAGTACAACAGGTCGTAAGGTGAGCGGATGGAGGAAGCAAGGAAGGTACGGGGTGTGGTGGAAGTTGTGGGGAAGAGTGAAAGCCGTACTGGTAAAGAGAAAGCCATACGGAAATGTCTAGATGCCACACATTACAACAATGAATGCAAAATTCGTTCATACACAACACAAGAAGATTAGATACAAGATTAGAAACTTAAATACAAATAATTTCTTCAATATATGTCGAAAGATGGTGCTCCGATTTGCTACATCCGAGTGAAGTGCAACATGCGATGGAATAGGGTGAGGGTTAAATCCCACCGAAAATAGAAGAGCCAAATAGGGAAGATCTTTCACTTCCGAAATGGCGAACAACAGAGTATCCCAACTGGAATTCGCAATACAAGAGAAATCCAAATTGCATACCAACTACAACCTACTAGCCGTGCTTAAATACCCGTCGGAAAACTTTCCGATGGTGTACAAAGATAGCCGATGGCGACACAAACTACGGAACAAAAATAAAAATGGGTCCGAGAAACATTAAATCAATCGGCCCATTACAAAAGTTTGATTTATTATTTATTTTATAATGGGAACATTACAATCCTCCCGTCCCAAGATTTGCTTGTCCTCAAGAAAATGCAAACCCGGTTCTAAGAAACCTTTCGTCATCAGTTCCTTCAGTTCCGAGTTAGGCACTAACTAGATCTTCTCGTTGAAGTAAATGATGTCATCAATAACCTTGTATTTTTCATTGTGTACATAACCATCCATCAACTCACATGAAAAAGTGTTCTTCGAATACTCGGCCAATAGATGAGCCCGCCACTTATCCAAGGAATGCGGTGAAGTGTTGACTATCTTGTTTTTACTTGCAGCGTCTGGGGCCAACTCCTGTATAAAAATTGCCTCCATTTTCTTGATTGTGACTTCCCTCGATCCTTTATTTGTCATTCCTCTTAGCAACACCTTCTTGCCATTCGTCTCGAATGAAAAGTCCATCCTTTTGAAAATTTGACTGTACTGGTCAAGAGTTTCCCACCACTGGATGCCCAAAATGATATCAATATCATCCAAATCTATGACAAAGAAATCATCTGCTAGGGTATAGTTTCCCATGGAAATTTGTAGCCATGGGATCACATGAGTGCAAAGCAACAAGGCTCCTCCTACAACCTTAACCTCAAATCCTCCATGCTCAACTGCATGCAGGCCTTTACTAATGACCAAAAATGAATTGATGAAATTGAGTGTGGTGCCACTATCAATCATGATTAGGACTCATTTTCCGTGAAGTGTGCCACAAACTCTGAAGATACCACCTCCAGTCAATGTAGTGAGGGTAGCAATGGAACCCCCTTTTTGTATCAGGGCATTTATTCTCTCCTGCTGGGTAATTTCTTCATAAGTCGCTGCAGGTATTTGTTCTTCGTCGTCATCAGGCATCACCTCAATGTAACGAATCTTTACCTTCCCGAAGTAGCGATGACCAGGACCCCATGGTTCTTTGCATGTGAAACAAAGCTTTTTCCTCCGGAGTTCTTGTCGACATTATTCATCAAACTCAAGTTTTTTCTGAATTGGCTCCTTGTCTTTGTCTTCTTGTGGAGATGGTGTTGGTGTAACTGCGTGAATTTTGGAGGAAGATGCGGCCATGTCACGAACCTTCTTAATAGCTTCGTTGAGTGTACATGGGTTGAACCCTTTGATCCAGCCTCTCAAAGGCTCTCTCAACCCATCCATGAATAACACAATTCGACATCTTTCAGAGATGTCTGTGACTAATACTGACAACCTTTGGAATTCAGTGACATAGTTGTCTACCGTGCCTGTTTGCTTTAACTGAGCCAGGTCTTTGAAGTTTAGCTCAGGATCCTTCCCATTGAAACGATCAATGAGTCTCTCAATAAACTCAACATAAGAGGTCACTTGGTCGTGACCGAGAGTGACTAGAAAATGATGCCACCACTCATGCGCCACTCCTTCCAGATGAAGTGTTGGGAACTTGATTGTTTCCTCTTCAAGCATTGGATTGAGTTGGAAATAGGTATCTTCCTTTAGGACCCATGATTGTGCGGTAATGACTCCAGATCCATCAAATGGCGATAAGTTCACCTTTCCGATCTTCCTCCTGAGATCATCATTAAAATAGCTGCAATTTCCTCTGCCAAAATATCTCATTCTTAGATCAACACAGTCTCTGTAAGATATATCTCCTTCCATATTTGTGTTCTGCCAACCTTCCCAAAGTTTTTCTTGCATTTCCTCAAAAGTGGCCTCTCTTCCTTTGTGCGGTGCTTCCGTCCTTGGAAGGAAGATGGGTATTGAGGATCGAGAGCGAGAGGGTTGAGACTTTGTTCTTCCGGAAACAGAATCATCGCTATGCCCATTTTGTTCTCCTATTGTCTTTCCCTCGGCCAATTTTTGTAGAGTTTCCTGCATAAGCCTTTGGGTTTCATTGATTTTCATTTGATTTCTATTCAACTCTCTTAAAAGATTCATGAGTTCTGTTGTAGGACCCTGATGATCTGCCATTCTATCAATAGGTTTATTTCATTTTCTCCTCCAAGTATAAACTTGCATTCACTTCCACAGGCAGGCAAGACCAAACGCTCTAATACCACTGTAATATTCTTGTTCCCGTTCTCGGATATATGTGCTTCGAATACCAATTTCTCAGATTTCAATCGAATAGGCAATGGACTCAGTATGGGAGCAACTGAGTGACCAGGGAGTAATCGTACTCTATGAAGCAATGGTCATACGATGAGGATGAAGGAAAGGCCGTACGGAGGAGGTAACTGAATGCCATACAGTGGGAAAAATGTGATGTATGGTGGCCGAAAAATAATGACATCCATACGGTGGCTGAAGCAATGAGGCCGTACTTGGAACAAAGGGCCGCATGTTGGAACAATATGGTCGTACGGTTGAAATTGAGGGCCGTACGATAGAAATTTTATGTATGGTTGAAATTGCCGTACACTATGTTTGATGAGGCCGTATGTAGAGGACAACTCCAAGCCGTACGGTGGTCAAAGGTAGCTGGGATGATGTTGTATGGGATGATGGCCAGGAAGGCCGTACAACACGTCATACGGTGAGTGGATGGAGGAAGCAAGGAAGGTACGGGGTGTGGTGGAAGTTGTGGGGAAGAGTGAAAGTTGTATTGGTAAAGAGAAAGCTGTACGAAAATGTCCGAATGCCACACGTTACAACAATGAATGCGAAATTTGTTCATACACAACACAAGTAGATCAGATACAAGATTAGAAACTTGAATACAAATAATTTCTTCAATATATGCCGAAAGATGGCACTCTGACTTGCCAGATCCGAGCAAAGTGCAACAGGCGATAGAATAAGGTGAGGGTTGAATCCCACCGAAACCGGAAGAGCCAAATAAGGAAGATCTTTCACTTCCAAAATGGCGAACAACAAAGAATCCCAACTGGAATTTGCAGTACAAGAGAAATAATCCAAATTGCATACCAACTACAACCTACCAGCCGTGCTTAAATACCCGTTGGGAAACTTTCCAAGGGTGTACAAAGATAGCCGACGACGACACAAACTATGGAACAAAAAAAAAAATGGGTCCGAGATACATTAAATCAATCAGCCTGTTAGAAAAGTTTGATTTATTATTTATTTTATAATGGGAACATTACAAGGGAGTCCTCAACTCTCAAGATTTTTCCCAACCAACTCTCATCCTTTATTAAATTGTCAAAACCAACCTACCTCTCTTAAAAAATAAGAATGAGAGAGAAAGTAATGAAAATTGGAAGTAAATAATATAAAAATAATAAATGGTTTCGTATTGAGATGAGATTAAAATACTGCAAGGATGTGGCTCAAGTCAGAAGACTCAAGTGAGAAGAAAGAAGTCATGCTCAAGCTATTAACCAATAAATTCATATTGAAATCAAGAGGAATTCAGGAAAGCACAGAGGATCTAGTTGCATGAGGACATATTCAAAGAAAGTCTAGAAAGATCAAGTTCACAAGTTCAGAAAGATGCAAGTGTTTCAAGTCGATTCCATGAGGAAATTTCAAAGAATAGAGAAAATCTCAAACATTGGGAGATGCTTTCTAATAATCGAGCAAGAGATACTTTTGCAATTTTGATAAACATCTTCTACAAGCCAAGACTCCAAGCACAAGGATGATGGGGTGGCAATTGTTTACCTCCTCCAATTGGAAAATTTCGGTTTCAAGCACAGTCAATCAAATTGTGCCAAGTAACCCATTTTCCCATTGGCTATCAAATCATTGTAATTTTCTTATTGGCCCTTGAATTGGTGCCTTAATGTAATTGGTGGTAAATTCAGCAACCCTAATTAGGGTTTGTGGGAAGAAATCTCGGCCCTTGATCTTCAATCGATCTTGGCCCATCATTGTAAAGGAACTACTATAAAAGGCCAAGGCCTTCTCATTTATAATGGATTGGAGGAGATTAGGAGCTTACTAGATTAGCTTAGAGTTAGAAAGTGAGATTATAGAGCTAGAGTAGAGTAGAAGAGCAAAGGGAGAGACTTGATCAAATTGTTACTATGATGCTTTCAAAGTAATGGATAGTTCATTGTTAGTTCTTTATGGTGAATTACTTGTTATTGCTTTGGAGTGTTGTGTGGTTTCCTCAATCTTTCACTTGGAGTAGATTTATTTTCATGTTGAATTAGTTTAGTTGAATGTAAGTTTACTCATTTGAGTCAAACAAATCCGGGCCATTAGCCTCTTGCTGATGGTAAGGATGCCTTGTGTGGTAAGTTGATGATTGAGTGCACTTAACTTCAATTGATATTCAATCTTTAGTTTGCATCCATTTGATGGGATTGAAGAGGAGATAGTGATGTGAAAATCATTCGAGTGTTCCTTAGAAACTTGCACTAGGTGCGTGTAGTCGTTGGTCAGATTACATCTAGTAGAGTCCAAGTTATCCATGATCCCTTGCATTTGCAATTAGAAGTAGAATAAGAAGTAGAAGTAGAAATAGAACTTAGAAGTTGAAGTTGGAGTTGAAGTGGAAAATTTGGAAAATCAGAACCTATATACTTATTGCACATTATGAAGCTAAATCTTTAGGAGTGCAAGAGTTGATATCCATCGAATGAATAGCGCAAGTCCCTTTGTGATAACCAACATATCACATCATAAAACTGAGTGAAGTCCACAATTAAGAAGGAACCTTGAAGTCATTTCATGATTTTACTTTGCAAGCTTAGCATGAGAGATGACCTTACATCAAAAGAGGATTTAGTGTATGATGTTTCTCCTAGAAATATTAAGTATTCGATTTTGCATGTTGTAGTGGAACAAAGCTCACATCAATAGGTAGTCAAGTTAGATAGGGATATGAGTGAGAGCCAAGCCAAGCTAATCAGGGATGTGGAATTAAAGTCAAGAGATTTGTAATGAAATGAATTAAAAGCCTTTGGAAAATCCTTGTTCCAAAATCAAATTTATCTTGGGAAGTTGAGAAAAGTTGTGGAAGAGAACACTTATAGAGGCGTGTTGATTCCTGAAATTTGGTTGTTTGAAACAAAGAACCAAAACCCAAAATCCACGTAAGATTGACAAGGCCGACTCCACTCATGAATCGGATCAGAATCAGCTATGAATCAAAAAAGTGAATAAACCCTTGAAATTTAGAGATTTTAACAATTTAAAACTTATTTCATGCACCCTTTATTGAATATAACTTAAAAAAACTATAACATCATCAAATAGAAGCTAATATACATAAACAAAAAACATAAATGATAAATCCACCACATACATAAATTGTAAATAGTAATTTGTAGCTGAAGTAAATGGAAAACATAGGATCATATGTCATAGATATATAGAATTATAAATGTTGTCAAATTACAAATGTATGTAAGATGAAATTACATAAAACCAATGACATCAAATCACAAATATATGTACGATGAAGATCCATAAACATATGTCTATCTGTAAACAAAATGAAAAAAACAAGTCTATTAGCTCTAGCTCTAGCTCAAGTCTATCTCTCACTTTTCCTCTCTTTTTGTTATACTCAACAAGTAGAAGGCCTTTTAAGGTTATAAGAATGAGAAATATTTAAAAAATCATCAAAAAAATTGTATTTTTGTATGTTTTTTAGTTGTCAAATTGGGCTGCTCAATTTTTTGAGCCGATTCATGGCGATTCATGCCAATTCATGGTGATTCATGGGAAGAAATCGGCGATCCAATTCACCGAGCCAAGAAAAATCACCCAAGACTAAATCGAATTGCCCAATCGTATAAATCATGTGAATGACCGCATTTTGAAGTTTTCTAGTTTGAAATATTTTAGAATCTCCCAAAATCTAAAATCTCTATTATAACTCTTATGAATCTGAAACCACTCTCAAATATCTTGACAATATTTCTATGAAATATAACTTAAAGTATAAAAAAGGAAAAAATATCACTTATGCTTTCATACCTCAAGCCAAGCATTGAAATTATTTCCCCTCCCTTGCACTTAGAAACTAAACCTTTCCATTCCAAGAAGTGGTGGGAGTTTTTCAAGGAAATGAAGCCAAGTTGGAAATATTGATTTAGGAATGGAGTGAATTTAGAACTTTAAGTTTGAGATGCAATGTTTTGGTGATCAAGAAATCATAAAACAGAATCCATTTACAAATGAAACATGTGCTGAATTGAAGCCGCAGATTGAAATATCACTGTTTAGCTCAACAATTGGCAACTGCTTTGCAGAACCTAACTTGGGTGAGCCCAAGGGAGGGTGGAAATCGAGACCTTCATGGGGCCCCTCAAGCCAGAGAAAGGGTGAAAATCTGACCTTCGTGGGGCTCCTTGCACACAACCAACTGCTGATTTCCACTCTTGCTTTGTGAGACATGAAACCAATCACTTCCCATACACTTAGACATGGTGATTAAATCAAGATGTATTAATGAAATTGACACTTGGAAGGTGAGTTTTAAGAGTTGAAGATCAGAGTGCTGCTGAAGGTGAAATAAATCAGAGGTCGACTTCTTGCTGACGATAAAATTGTGGGAGAAATGAGATCAATTTGTTGATGATAAGGATTGTGGAAATGAAGGAGAAGTCAGATTGTGCATGAGAATATAATTAACACTTTGTTGATTTTTTGAAGAAGCCTAAGTTGGGTGAGCACAAGTGGGGTCGGAATCCCCACCTCCGCAAAGCTCAATGAAACCCCGTCAGATCAGAAATCCAACCTTCTTGGGGCTCTTCAAGCCCAACCAGCCTTTGATTTCCATGCAAATGTGGGGCTTTATACTTGCGAACTGGGGAGATGAAAACTAAAACAATGAAATACAAGAATATTGCTGAAAATAGAATTACATTAAAGATAAATTCAGTAACTGAAGAAAAACACGAAGGAAAACAAATCGATTTGTTGATGAAGAGTACAAAAAAATGAAGGAAACTCAGAGTAAACATAGAATTTGTAATCAGCACTTGACATTTTTTAGATGCACCAAGCTTGAGTGAGCCCTAGTGAGCTTGGAATTCTGACCTTGGTTTGGCTTCATGCTCCGAAACATTCCCCATCTGCCCAAGTATTAAACATGAAGGAGAACGAGGTAGGTGAAATTGATCGTGGCAAATTGAAATTCAAGTGTCATAAGAAGATCAAGTGATTGAAAAAATGGGATTACAAGTTTAATGAAAGGGGATAGCAAAGATGAAGGTGATTTTTAATTGAAATCATAGGGGATGATAGAAATCTGATGCTTAATTGAGTTCAAAGGCCTTGAAAGCCAATTTGTCTAAGCAAAATTCGAAGGAGGTTAGGAAATCACTTTAAGGCTTCAGCCCAAGGCAAGTCGGAATTTCTACCTCCTTGGTTCTCGATGAGCCCATAGAGATCATAATTCCGACCTCTTGGGCTCTAACAATGCACATCTTCAAAACATATGTTTCCTCCTTAATTTTTTTAAAATTTAGAACCAGAATAGGATCACATGCAATTAAAAACTCAGAAAAATATACAAATAAATGACACTATTATTTACCCTAGGAATTTTATTATTATTGGATCGCTGCAAATGTAATAGCACTGCCATGTTGGTATGTGTTTTTCAAATGAATTGATCTCTTTGAATTTGTATGAGCAATAAATTGAGAAGAGACATGTCCCTTCATGGGACATGTGTATTTAGTATATATATATTTGAATTTAGTATATATTTATTTGAATCATTGTAATTATATTAACAAATCTTTGATCTCAAAGGTTTATCCTACTTAAGCTACCAAAACATCAACACTCTCTCTTAGCTAGGGAGGGTAAACATGAGACACGTATTACACCATTGGTAGTATTAGGTATGGAAAATTTGAAAGATATCTCTGATCAAGAGATATCCACCATTTTGATATCATATTTGATATCATGAGTATTGGTCTTCCAAAATATCAACACATCATATTCACCAAATACTCAAATTAGGTTTGACATCACATCTGATATCATGAGTAGTGGTCTCCCAGAATATCAACTCATGATATTCACCAGGTACTCAAACAATCTTGAAATCACATCTAATATCATGAGTATTGGCATCTTAGAATATCGACATTCGATATTCATCAAATACTCGAAAGGTTTTGATAATCACCAAATAATCGAAAGGTTTTGATAGCACATCCGATATCATGAGTATTGGTCTCCCAGAATATCAATGATATTCACCAAGTACTCAAAAGGCTTTGATATCACATATGACATCATGAGTATTGGTCTCCTAGAATATCAATGACATTCACCAAATACTCTTCGAGTAATGGCCTTCTAGAATGTTAATATGCAAGATACACACCAAGTATTATGACCTTCCAAAAGATCAAGTCGCATGATATTCACCAAGTGCTCCATGTAATGGCCCTCCAGAATATCAATTTGCATGGCATTCACCATGTACTCAAAAAATGTTTATAAGGTATGTGCACATGCATTCTCATAATGCTTACCATATAATCATCTACCATGCAAAGTATAATCTATCATGATCTCCATAGACATCGTTAAATATCCATCATAATAGAAAATTAAGTTATTACAAGATCGTCACCTTTCAATAACTTTTGCAAATACAAGTGATGATCATTTGGAAGTCGTCACTTCCTCATGATTTACATAGGGGTTAGGCCCATTAAATCATACAGTCACACATATGACTCAAAAACTTTGCATAAAGTCAAAAAAAAAAACCCCTCTGATTCTAATATGATCAAGATCTTTAAGGATCCATTGAAACATATCCTCTCTATCTGCTCCTTCAAACGTATGTGTCAAGACTCCCTCTGAACATCAATTTTTGGAACTCATTGCCTTCTAAAAGTGTCAAACTCCCTCTAAACCTGATATCAATCTCCCTTTTCTTGCAATAACATTCTTGAAGGAAAAGATCAAGGCAAAATGCTCTTATAGTACGTATAGAAATAAAAATAATGAGTAAATAAATGTAATAATACTCAATAATAATAAATACTTATCTCATATGCATCAAATCATAAACTGTCTCCATATACGTGATTTAACTTTCAATCTTTCGATTAATACAAAAATTTACGGTGTCCTTAGTCTTCAACATATATAATATCATCATCTTAACTTAAGACCAAAATGCTTGGACAAGATATTGATGGCGGTCGATTGTTATGCCTTCTCTTTTATTACTTTCACTTGGGGCTTCCTTACAACTAGACCAACAATCCATGTGGGTTATGACTTGGATTGGCTTGGACTTCTGTCTTTTTCCACACCACTTCTCATTCATTCATCATATTCATCCTACCAATCTCAACCCTTTCAAAAGTTTCCCTCCTTGAAAGAATCTCCCAACCCATGTGGGATTGAGGAGGAGAATATGCTTTAGAGGAGAATGTCATCATTGTTGTTGTATCCACTTAAGATTTGATCATTCCCCTTCACCAGAGCAACGATGTCATGTGAAGTCCAATCTCATTTCCTCACTTCTTGAGGAAAACACCCTTGAATCCTTCCCTCATTTTCTTGTAGGTGTTTCTACAGAATATATTAATAAGGAGAGGATGAATAAACAAACTACTAAAATTGTACGTTCTGTTGGCTGAATCAGGATGAATTTTTACCTTCTCATACGCAATAAACAATAACTGCCTTGAAAGGTGGAATAAATTTTGTCAAGTTCAGAAAATTTCCCAATTAGACAAATCCTAGTACTGTAAGAGCCATATCCTACATGGTATACTTGGACAAATGCTTAAGCCACATATAATTGTGTTAAAATAAATTCAGAAGTCATGACTTTCCATAAACACGAGGTTTTTCATATATGGATATGTAAAACACATAAGCTCGATGTCTGCCCTCATTTGGTGTGTTTTCCTTCCTATTTCATTTGCTCGATGTCTGCCTAGCTCTAATACCATGTTATTTTTCTTGGATCGCTGCAAATGTAATAGCACTGCCATATTGGTATGTCTTTTTCAAATGCATTTATCTCTTTGAATTTGTATGAGGAATAAACCAAGAAGAGAAATGTCCCTTCATGGGACATGTTTATTCATTAATATAACTAATATAATGGAAAACTTAATTATAGTTGTATATATATATATATATATATATATATATTTGAATCATTGTAATTATATTAACTTCTCTTTGATCTCACAAGTTTATCCTACTAAAGCTACCAAAATATCAACAGGGAAAACTCTCCCACTCAAGGGAAAAACCCAACCACACCCAAAAAATGGATCCTTTATTTGAGTATATCAAGTCAAATATAAGAGAACCTATCTTCCTTATTGAAGTTTTCAACATGCAATGATCAGAGAAATTGATATTGAAATCATGTTGCTTCTAAATACTATTGCTACTTACATAAGCACCAGACTATTCAACTTCATATGAACATATAATAAAAACTAATGTTGTCAATCATAAGCTAATTCGCTAAGATTATCTACCCTTGAATAACAAACAAAAAAAAAATCGCTCTATATACAAGCTTCGATCACATTAAAAGCAACGATATCAAGGATCATTGAAATTTTAATATGGTGAACTAACACCGAACAGATGGCTACAATCAATCACGAGCCTTTAGTAGAATATAAAAGATGTCGATTAAAATCACGTGAGGATTCTTGGATGGATGTACGTGTCAAGAAGACGATCAGCAAGGAATGAATGATATCTAGAGAGTCTCAATGGAAGTCATGAGCACACAATAGTAGCATTGTTTACTCCCTTGTCAAAAGATATATATAAAACAAGCGATGAGTCCAAGCATTGCATCAACAAGAGAAAGAAAGGTCCCCATAATAATAATCAAGAGCCACTATGGAAGCATAAAATATGAAACGGCTCCAGCATTAATAAATTGTTGACAAGAGAATGAGAACCATCAACTAAAAACCTATTCGGTCAATACAATTGATGAAGATATGCTCTATCAGAAAGAAAAGGAGCAACACAGGCTGCAAACAATCTCATAACACTAGTTAGTGCCAAATAGGTGTTCGCAACAAACATGAATAACATATGTGCGGTAGTCTACAACTGTCATATCCTCGATAGAGGAAGATAACATATGATACCAAAGAACTTTCCATTGATTGAAGTCAATTCAAATCATAATATACAAAGAGGAGTTTACCAAAATAGAACATAACCAATACAATTATGACAAAGCTCTCTCAAAGCTACCTTAAAACATTAACACTCCCTCTTAGCAAGAGAGAGATCATTCATTTGATATAGATTGTCTTAACTTGACAACCACAATAGAGCTGCAACCAAAGATGACAATAACAAAATCTCATCACAAATTGTCATCTCAGCATGACATTTCTCATGGCTATTCTCATAATTAAAAAAATGTAAAAGCATAAGTTGTAATGTTCCCACTTTAGCAGTTGACCAAGTGTGTGCGTTAGCCTAGTTCTATATGGTCCTGAGGGCTAACGAAGGGTTTAAAGGGATCTTAGAGTGTTTTGGCCTAGTCATCTCTAGTTCGGGCCAAAATGGAGTTGATTTACTCAATCTCACGCATACTTACTATTTTTAGTAAGTCAATAGGACATAGGGGGGCTAGTTTTGGTGATTGGATTTGATACTCCTCAGTGAGAGCTTTTCGACGAGCTGTCACTCGTGTTGTTCGGAGTCCGATAGCTAATATATTTTTTATGCCTGAAGTATTATTAAAGTAACATTTAATTTAGTTGTAAAATATTAAAGTGTTACTTTAATATTAAATTTTATGGGAATGTGTGCAAATCAAAGGGGGCGCCTAAGGGAGACATAAGTGATTATTTTAATATGTTTTATATTGCACATCTTTTATCCCAATTTGCTCATGTGAGTTGAATAGACCCTTGGAGAAAGAATAACAAGGAGCATTAGTGGCTTCATTCGGCAGGTTGAATATGAGAAGAAAATTGATGTGTGAGTTGCAGATCCGTTCTTGCCATTAGAAGTCGTCTATCCTCTCTTGTGACATTCTAGACACCATTCCCTTGGGGTTTGACCTTCATAATTCATTGCTATCAACTTCATTAACAGGCAGATTGGGCACATTTCCAGCTATAGGCGAATTGGGTGTTTGCTCATATCATTCCCGCTTCTTGTTCGATGCTTATGCCATTTTGAAGGGATGATTTTATGAGGGTCTTGGACTAATTGAAGGCAGATTTTACTGTAGCAACACTGTAGTGCAGCACTATTCACATTATTGTATTGTGACACTATTCATGTCACTGTAGCACGACACTATTCATGTTACTGTAGCAGCAAAATGGGAAGTCATTACTGGAACATTATGTTATAATGCTGGAGTAATTAGTGATTTGAAAAGTTTTCTATGTATTTGATTTTATTAGTTTGAAAATTAATATTATTTCAGCAGTAGTTCAATCTTCAATTTGCATATTATTATAAATTCATTCTTGTTCATGTTATGTAGTTTCAAATCTATACAAAGACATAAAAACAAACATTTTATTTCCGGAGCCATAAAGGGGTTTAAACATTTAACGGAGAAATTAAGAGTTGGATGCAAATTATTTGACTAAATTCCTATCAGCAACTAATTCAACTTTTGGGCATTTCTAGGGTGCCCATTACAGTGGTATTAGAGCTTTAAGTCCTGCCATCCTATGGAGGCCTTACAAGTAATTTGGAACTAACAAATAGAGGGAAAAATGTTTGACGAAATGTCAAGACACTAAAGTCAGAAATAAAACAGATTTAGAATGTACGTTTGACCATGCGACAGAGGCCATTAACTTCTGCCATACCAAAGCAAGACAACAAGATTCAGATTCACAGAGCAAGCAGTGTAGTTCATCCATGCAAGTGGACATAGAATCCATTCATACAAATATAGAGGAGATATTCTTTGAACAAGATGACAATATGGGTGACTGAGATGACAAGAATACAGGAATAGGCAAAGGCAGGAATGACGGTCCAGATCAGGAGGTAATGTTCAAATGGTTACTAGATAGTTAGAGCAAGGGCAGCATATGCAACAGGAGCAGAATAGGCGAATAGATATGATGTTGCAGCTTATGGCTAGACAAATGGACGTCAATATTAATCTAGGTGATGCAAACAATGGAAATAGGGGCAATGATAATAATGGAGGCCGAGGCAACAAAAATGGTCCTGAGAATAACATTAATGGTAATAATAATGAACATGGAAACAATGGAAATGAGGCTGATAACTTTAGACATGTTGTACGCCCAGCTCGGACAGCGAGCTCAAGACTTCTTTTACCCACCTTTCCACCTAGAGATCCGATTCAACCAGTAAACAAACCGCACATTACCGAGTTACGGGATCAGTTTAGGAGGGATTGGGAGGCTAGTGGACCGGAGTTTTAGGTGAATATTTCCCCCAGAGATTATATGGACTTGAGGATGAGACACATGCCTAGAGCATGAGGGAGAAATCAAAACTTTGAGCTGAGAAAGAAAGTTGGAAAACTTTCTTTATCTTTTTATGATGCCTCAGGGAAGATGACTGCACAAGCTTGGGTGCAGAAAGTAGATACATACTTCCAACTAAATCTGATGCCCAAGGAGGATGTTATCAAGTATACAGCTATTCATTTGGATGGTCCAGCGCATGAGTGGTGGCACCATGGCATGGTAACCTTGGGGCATAATCAGATCACATCTTATGAGGAGTTCACTAAGAGACTCATAGAGAGATTTGATACCAAAGATCCCAAGTTACAGTTTAAAGAGTTGGCACAGCTCAAGCAGTGGGGATTAGTTGAGATATACATCAATGAATTTCAGAGGTTAGCTGTGTTGGTTACAGATATTTCAGAGAGGAGATTAGTAGTGTTATTTATGGATGGACTCTGAGATCCCTTGAGGGGTTGGGTCAAGGGATGTGACCTAGTTACATTACAGGAGGCAACTAAGAAGGCTCGTGACTTAGCACCTTTTTTTAAGAGAAAATTTCAGCCTAGGGATTCACATACAAAGAAGGATGGGATGATGGGCATGTGCATTGATTACAGGGCACTGAATAAGAAAACAATTAAAAACAGGTATCTCATTCCTAGGATTGATGAGTTGATTGACGAGTTGCATGGTGCATGCTTCTTCACCAAAATTGATTTACGATTCAGATGCCACCAGATCAAGATGAGAGCAGAGGACATCGAGAAGACAATTTTCCAATGTCACTATGGCCATTTCGAGTTTATGGTTATGCCATTTGGACTAACCAATGCACTTGCCACATTTCAAAGTTGTGTGAACCAGGTGTTCAGGGGACAATTGAGGAGATTCGTCATGATCTTCTTTGATGACATCTTGGTCTTCAGTAAAACCTGGGAGGAGCACTTGCAACATCTGGAGGTCTTATTTATTCTGGATAGAGTCATTATATGCCAAGCAATCAAAATGTGAGTTTGGGATGACCGAGCTCCTTTACCTTGGGCATATCATTGGTGTTGATGGTGCTCGGGTTGATCCTAAAAAGATTAGAGCTATTGTGGATTATGCTACTCCCACAAACCTCACACAGCTTAAGGGGTTCTTTGGTTTATGTGGTTTTTACAGGAGGTTCGTTAGGGAATTCTCACAGATTGCCACACCTTTGACAAATCTCACCAAGAAAGGAGCCTTCACATGGACAGAGGCAGCACAAAGATGTTTTGCCCACTTCAAATAGGTGATGTCATCTTATCTAGTTCTAGCTCTACCTAATTTCACGAAACCATTTAAGCTTCAATGTGATGCTTCAAGAGATGGGATAGGAGCAGTATTGATACAGGAGAGACACCTCATTGCATTTGAGAGTAGGAAGCTCCGAGGAGTTGAGAGGAGTTATTCAGTCTACAACAGGGAAATGTTAGCCATAATGCATGCATTGGCCAAATTCCAATCATATTTGGTAGGTGGGCGTTTTGTGATCAAAACTGATCCCAATACTATTAAATACTTCATGAGCCAGTGTGATCTTAATGACCGGCAGCAGAAATGGGTTGTTAAATTGCAAGCTTATGACATTGATATAGAGTTTGTCAAGGGTAAGAAAAATGTGGTGTTTGATGCTTTATCTCGGAGACCTCACTTATGTGCTCTAGTTGAGGTTTTAGGAGATTAGAGAGAACGAATTGCAATGGAGTGTGCAAGAGATGATTGGGATTCTGGGATAGTTGCAGGCACTATTCAAGATGACAGGTATGCGGTGTTGGATGGGTTGATCAGATTTCAAGATAGGGTTTATTTGATCCCTACATCACAGTTTAGAGAGGAGATTCTGAGGGCATTTCATGATGCACCTATAGCTGGGCATCTAGGGGTCTTCAAGACCTATAGGCAGATCCGAGAGTGGTTCTCATGGAGAGAGCTCAAGGATGATGTTCAAAGGTATGTCACGGAGTGTGTAGTTTGTCAGCAGAATAAGGGAGAGCACACGTTTCCCACAAGTTTACTACAGCCCTTGCCCATTCCGAATAGGAAATGGGAAAGTATTTCTATGGATTTCATCGCTGGTTTACCACGAGTGCAAGGAAGAGATTGTATTTATGTGGTGGTAGACAGATTGACAAAGTTTTCTCACTTCTTTGCTATTCCTTCTACTTATACAACAACTTAGGTAGTAGATTTATTCTTCAAAGAGGTTTTCATATTGCATGGGATACCGAGATTTATTGTTAGTGACAGGAATAGCAAGTTCATGAGCGCCCTTTGGCAGGAGTTGTTCAGCCTGTGCGGTAGAGATCTTACACCTAGTACAAGTTATCACCCTTATAGACCAATGGCTAGACGAAGATAGTAAATAAATGGGTGGAAGGCTATTTGCAGAACTATGTGACTGTGCAGCAGAGAGAGTGGGTCAAGTGGTTATAGATGGAGGAGTATTGTTACAATACCACATATCACATGACTATCAAGATGACTCCATTTGTGGCACTGTATGGGTATGAAGCACCCAGCTTCATGGATTTAGTTTTGGGGAACAGTAGAGTGCCCAAAGCCAAAGACCTGTTGCAATATAGTCAAGATATCCTGAGAGCACTTAAGGAGAACATTCAACAGGCACAAAATCAGCAAAAGTTGTATGTTGCTCAGCATAGGGTAGAGTGCAATTTTGAGGTAGGGGATATGGTGTATTTGAGGCTATAGCCATATAGGTAGTCATCGTTCAAGAAGAGCGGAGCAGAGAAGCTGAAGCCTAGATTTTGTGGTTCCTATAAGGTGATTCGCAGAGTGGGCGAAGTCACCTATGAGCTTGAGCTTCTAGAGGGCAGTCGGGTGCATAATGTATTTCATGTGTCGAGGCTTAAGAAAGCCATTGGTCAGAGTGTAGTTCCTTATACAGATTTACCCCCTTTGGATGAGGAGGGGAAGCTTGCATTAGTACCTGAGGCTATTCTAGACACTCGAGAGAGGAAACTCAAAACTAGGATAGTGAACGAGTATTCGGTCAAATGGAAAGACCTGCCAGAAGAGGATACTACGTAGGAGAGTGAGCAGGTTATTCAGCAGGCTGGACTGAGATTGCTTGAGGACAAGGAATTTCAAGGGGGACGGACTGTAAGGTCCCCACTTTAGCAGTCGACCAAGTGTGTGCGCATTAGCCTAGTTCTACATGGTCCTGAGGGCTAACAAAGGGTTTAAAGGGATTTTAGAGTGTTTTGGCCTAGTCATCTCTAGTTTGGGCCCAAATGGAGTTGATTTACTCAGTCTCAGGCATACTATTTTTAGTAAGTCATAAAGACACAGGAGGGCTAGTTTTGGTGATTGGATTTGATACTCCTCGGTGAGAGCTTTTCGACGAGCTATCACTCGTGTTGTTCGGAGTCCAATAGCTAATATATTTTTATGCCTAAAGTATTATTAAAGTAACATTTAATTTAGTTGTAAAATATTAAAGTGCTACTTTAATATTAATTTTATGGGAATGTGTGCAAATCAAAGGGGGCGCCTAAGGGAGACAAGTGATTATTTTAATATGTTTTATATTGCACATCTTTTATCCCACATTGCTCATGTGAGTTGAATCGACCCTTGGAGAAAGAATAAAAGGGAGCGTTAGTGGCTTCATTCAGCAAGTTGAATATGAGAAGAAAATTGATGTGTGAGTTGCAGATCTGTTCTTGGCATTAGAGGACGTCTATCCTCTCTTGTGACATTCTAGACATCATTCCTTTGGGGTTTGGCCTTTGGAATTCATTGTTATCAGCTTCTTGTCCGATGCTTATGCCAGTCTGAAGGGATGATTTTATGAGATCTTGGACTGATTGAAGGTAGATTTTACTATAGCACAGCACTATTCATGTTACTGTAGTGTGACACTATTCATGTCATTGTAGCATGACACTATTCATGTTACTTTAGCAGCAATATGGGAAGTCATTACTGGAACATTATGTTATAATGCTGGAGTAATTAGTGAGTTGAAAAGTCTTCTATGTATTTGATTTTATTAGTTTGAAAATTAATATTATTTCAGCAGTAGTTCAATCTTCAGTTTGCATATTATTATAAATTCCTTCTTGTTCACGTTATGTGATTTCAAATCTATGCAGAGACATAAAACAAATAAACATTTTATTTAGGGAGCCATAAAGGGGTTTAAACATTTAACGGAGAAATTAAGAGTTGGATGCAAATTATTTGACTAAATTGCTATCAGCAGTTGGTTCACCTTTTGCGCATTTCTAGGGTGCCAATTACATAAATGCTCATCACAGAATCACTCAACATGATGTCAACATAACGTTCAGCATGGGTACTCCAAGAGAGTGAACAAGTACAAACATAAAATTCCTTCAATGACATTCACCATACCTGCTCCCAAAGGGTGCCTTCCATGACATTCACCATACCTGCTCCCAACAGGTGAATTCATTATGCCTACTCGCAGAGGATGAGAAGACCTTACACCTTAAACTTCTCCCAGAGAAGAGTGCATTACCACCTTGCTTACTCATAGAGGATGGTTCCACCACACCTACTTGCAAAGGGTGAACAAGGGATTTCACCTCGAACTTCTCCCTCTCGAAGAACTCATTTAAAAGGGATTGCACCTTGAACTTCTCCCTCTCGGAGTAGAGCTCATTAACAAGGGATTTCACCTCGAACTTCTCCCTCTCGGAGAACTCATCACAGATTGTCATCTCAACATGACATTTGTCATGGCTATTCTCAAAATTAATAAAAAGGTAAAAGCACAAGTGCTCATCACGGAATCGCTCAACATGATGTCAACATAAAATTCACCATGGCTACTCCTAGAGAGTGAACAAGAACATAAAATTCCTTCCATGACATTCACCATACCTACTCGCAAAGGGTGAATTCATCATGCCTACTCGCCGAGGATAAGAAGATCTTACACCTTGAACTTCTCCTAGAAAAGAGTGCATTACCACATTGCCTACTCATAGAGGGTGGTTCCAATATACCCACATGCAAAAGGTGGAAAAGGGATTTCACATCGAACTTCTCCCTCTCAAAGAACTCATTAACAAGGGATTGCACCTCGAACCTCAAACCTCTCGGAGTAGAACTCATTAACAAGGGATTTCGCCTCGAACTTCTCCCTCTTGAAGAACTCATTAACAAGGGATTGTGCCTCGAACATCTCCCTCTCAGAGAAGAACTAATCAACAAATCTTTATGATGATATGACTTTTTCAGACCTCCTTGTCCAAGGCAGACTCCCTCTAATTGGCATATCCTCCTTTTAGAAGAGCCATATGATTTCAGATAACTTATTCGCCATAATTCAGCTCCTTGATGAATCCTGAACACACTGATTAATAATAAATTCCTTGAATCAGACTACTTAGAAGAGATATATAAAGATCATTGATAAAACAAATACAAGAATTACTATATTAAAGAACTTCGTAGAGGATTTATAAACATTATTCAGGAAACAAAGACTTGTCTTTTGATTATGCTTATAGATGCCAAGGAATATAAGTAGATCTTCAACACTTATTCAAATTTAAAACAGCAGTCTAATAGAAGGTTGAACAACAACCTGAACACACTAAGATCGTACTTTATCTCTTAGATTCATAAGGATCGGTATATATAGATCCTGGCATCTTGCATTAAAAAATTTAGAAGAAGAATCCTTCAGATTTGACATCGGATTCTTTATAAGCAGCAGCAACATCAATGTTTGCAGCAGCAGCTTGATGTTTAGGTTTTGATAAACAATCTCTCGCAAAGTAACCATACTTTTCACATCTGAAGCATTTAATCCTTGAAAGATCCTTTCTCTTCTTTGGTTCATGCACTGAATCAGAATCTGTATCTCTATACCTCTTGAAATATTCTTTCCTCCATTCACTTTCCTTCTTTTTAAATGTATGAGCAGCAAGAACATGATCTTCTTCATTATCAGATTTCTGCCCAATTCCTCTTGCCTCCAATCTGCATTCCTCTTGAATGAAATCACCTCTCAAACTATCAAAATTAGGAAGATCATTTCTCCCAATAATACCTTGAATGAAGGATTCCAAAGAGTAGTGAAGTCCACTCATGGTGAGTATGACAGAATCTTTATCTGCAAAAGATTCTCCAATCACACAAAGCGGATCCCTTAACTTTGTAATCTTCATGAAGTATGAAACAACTAGCTCTCCTCTAGCCATTTTAACATGCAGAAGTTGATGCCTTGGGGCTAGAGCTCTGCTAGTGTTGTTGAATTTGTACAAGTTCTTCAGAGTCTGAAACATCTCTTTGGCTGAACTTAACTTTGAAGTAATGGGAACTAGATGATCCTTGACAGAATCAATCAACATCTTGTTGATGGCTATGATCTTATTCTTTTTTCATCAACCTTTCTTAGCTTGTTCAGAAGGCTCTGCAGGATCTGAGTTTACATAATCAAGAAGATCATTTGCTTCAAATGCAATTAGAATTGTAGGCTTCCATGAAGAGAGATTTGAAGTGCCACCTAATCTATCTTCAACTTTCAAGCCATTCATCATTGTTACAAGAGAATGAACAACAGAAGAGAAACAAATAACACAGATAACTAATGCTTCAAGTTCAGGATCGAATTTTCTCAGACCTGCTCTGATACCATGTTAAAATTTAGAACCAAAATAACATCACATGCAATTAAAAACTAAGAAAAATATACGGACAAATGACACCATTATTTACCCTGGGAAAACCCTCCCACTCAAGGGAAAAAACCCAGCCACACCCGAAAAATGGATCCTTTATGTAAGTATATTGAATCAAATACAAGAGAACCTTTGTTCCTTATTGGAATCTGCAGCATGCAATGATCAGAGATGACATGATACTCAGATCAGAGAAATTGATACTAAAATAATGTTGTTTCTAAATACTATTGCTACTTGCATAAGCATGAGACTATTAAACTTCATATGAACATATAATAAAAACCAATGCTGTTGATCAAAAGCTAATTCACTAAGATTATATCCCCTTGAGAAAGATAGAAGAAAAAATTCGCAATACATAAACCTTCAAACACATTAAAAGCAACAATATCACCGATCTTTGAAACTTTGATATGGGGAACTGACACCGAACATATGGCTACAATCAATCACAAGCCTTGAGAAGAATATAAAGACATTGGTTATAATTATATGAGAATTCTTGGACAGACATACGTGTCAAGAAGACTTTCAGCAAGGGATGAATGATATCCAGAGAGTCTTAATGGAAGTCGTGAGCATAGAATAACAGCACCATTTATTCCCTAGCCAAAAGATATAAATGTGTAAAAGAAATGATGAGTCCACGCATTGCATCAACAAGAGGAAGAAAGGTGCCCAGAATAATAATCAAGAGTTGTTATGGAAGCATAAAATATGAAACGGTGCCAGCATTAATAAATCATTAACAAGAGAATGAGACCCATCGACTAGCAACTAAAAAAACAATACAATTGACGACCACATGCTCTGTCAGCAATACAAGGAACCACGTAGTCTGCCAACAATTTCATAACACCTGCTGGTGCCAAATAGGCACTTGCAACAGACAGGAATAACATGTGCGATAGTCTGAAACTGCCATATCCTTGAGAAAAGAGGGCAACATATAATTCCAAAGAGCATTCCATTGACTGAAGTCAATTCAAATCATAGTATACGAAGAGGAGTTTGCCAACAGATAACATAACCAATAAAGTTATGAAGGAGCTCTCTCGAAGCTATCTTAAAACATTAACAAATTTCACCTCCAATTTCGATGTTGCAAGTCAGCTATAATGCAAGGATATTTATAAATGCATATATAATTTCTTGTTGATCATAAATAGCATCTAGTAGTTGGCCCCCTCAAAATGGACATGATCTTCCAATCCCAACACTCATATAAAAGGTAACCACAAGTTCATTTCAAACCACTACATATGAAATTTGATGAAACCAAAGGCAGAAGAGATCTCTGGAAAAAATGAAAATCATAAAAAAGGAGATAAAATCAAAACTTAAAAGTTTCAAAGCTCAGGATTAATTTCACATTTTAATCAGTCATAGATTAGAACTAAGTTGGTGAAAAAAACCAGAGGGCTGCTGTACGTAACTGAAAATTCACTGAAAATCAGAATCTAAAAGTAGAGTTAGAAATTATTTCACATAAATGCTGAGATCTTTAATTATTAAAATATCTTGATTTTCTTTACATCTGCCACTTTTTATAAACTTATCATTAGTGTCTTCTTGTTTTGCAAGGTGGGATGGAAGTGAATTTCAAAACAAAGTTAAACATTTCAAGTGCAAACATGATCCCAACATCAAGAACAACATACCAGCAAGTTGGAAGTAGATCATCAAAAAGACAAGCCAAGATGAGAGTTCAAGGTTGAAGATTGAGGTAAGGTACCAGTGCAAAGCTAGTTCGAAGAGATGGTTCCAAGACCAAGGCATCAAGATGACATCAAAACTTCAAGTACAAGCAAATGCAACTTCAAGCTTCCATGAGAATATTCCTTAAACAAAGATTGCAAGATAAGAATGCTGATGTGGTGCCTATGCATTTCCAGCCAATCGAAAAATCAAGTTTGCATGTGTCAAAGATCAACCAATCATACTATGTCAAGTGTACATTTGAAAGGAATAAAGAGCCTCTAGCTAACCTCTTTTCCAATTGGTCAATAAAAGCAATGTAATTTTCTTATTCTCCCACAAGAGGGTGCCTTTTTGTTGTAATTGGGCAGCATTAAATGTTTGTAGCTGAAAACCCTGATGAGGGTTATGTAGATTGATCTTGGCCCTTGATCTTGAATAGATTAATCTTGGCCCTTGGTGCCTATGAAATTCCAGGCAATCGAAAAATTCAAGTTTGCATGTGTCAAAGATCAGCCAATCATATTATGTCAAGCATACATTTGGAAGGAATGAAGAGCCTCTACCTAACCTCTTCTCCAATTGGTCAATAAAAGCAATGTAATTTTCTTATTGGCCCACAAGAGGGTGTCTTTTTGTAATTGGGCAGCATTAAATGTGTATAGCTGAAAACCCTGATTAGGGTTATGTAGATTAATCTTGGCGCTTGATCTTGAATAGATCTTGGGCCTTCATTGAAAATGAACTATAAAAAAACCAAGGCCTTTTCATCTCTAACTGATTTGTTTTATTGTTGAGAAAATAGAGGGACTTGGAGCAACTATTGCCATAATGCTATTAAGTAATTGCTAATTCATTGCTGGTCTTTATGGTGAATTACTTCTGTGACTTCGGAGTATTTACACAGTTTCAAGTTTCAACATTTCCTCGCTTTGATTAGGATTTCATTTAATGTTTGTTAGAAGTAGTGTTTAATTGAATGGAAGATATTTTGGATGCATCTTTGCTGAACACTTTTAGCCCAAACTATTAGAATAATCTTTATGTTTCTTTTTAATGCTCACTATTGTATCTTTGTAAATATTAGAACATTTCTAATATTTAGGTGTAGACTAGAATAGAATGTTTCTATTCTATTTGACTCTCCTCTTTGTATATATAGATCATTTTGATCTCTGATTAATAAGAAAAGTATTCTGCCATTTACGTTTGTAACATGGTATCAAAGCCAATACTTCAATTTCTTTCGACAAATTTATTTTCTTTCAAAATTATTTGTTCAAAATTTTCGAAATTATTTCAGTCTCTCTCTACAACCTACCTAGGGATTTTGCCTTGAGAAATTTGAATGCTAAAACACGTCTGGTTTTTGTCTCCAACTTGCATTTGAAACGCGTCTTTTTTTTTGGCTCCAAATCGTGCCTGGAAACACATCTATGTTTTGGCTCCAAATAGCATCCGAAACGCATCTTGTTTTTGTTCCAAATCGCGTTTGAAACACGTTTGGTTATTTGCTTCAAATTGCATCTCATCCTAGGGTTTTTCCTCTACTACACTTGCGATTTTTTTAGGTCATTTCTAGTAGACGCGCAACCACCAGACTTGTGTTTTTAGGGTGAAATCATTTTTTTTTGTGACAACCTTTCATTGCCTTTATCGTCTCAGCAAAAATTTGCCCATTCTGCAACTGAAATTGGCCAGTTTTGTTCACATCTGCCTTTTTTATAAAATTCAGCTCTCCAATCAGCCGACTGGTTTTTTGGCTCAAAACCCTAATTTTTGGGGTCGGAATTTTTTTTTTGTTTTCAAATTCTTGGTGGGTTTTTTGAGATCTCAAATGGGTTGTCGTCAGATTTTTCTGGTTGCCTCGATTTTTGAGCCAACGGATCCAAATTCTAACAACATTATTTTTGGGTTTTTCGAGCTCTCTTTTGGGTACTCCAATTTTTCTAGGTCTTTCATTTTCTCACCTTGAAGTTTGTGCCACTCACATATTATGAGTATCTGTATCAGCAGCATTAGAAGTCGGACTCAATTAAAAAGTAAGCCAATGTTGCCAAACACTCAGAGCAGAAAGAATCTATCTACCATGCCTTTATGGCTAGCATACGTGCAGATTATGTGAAATCTTCTGCCTAGTACATAGATTCCGGTGCCTCCCGACATTTCACTCACAAGCGTGATTGGTTTGTTGAATTACTCCCTATTCTGACTTAGTAATCTTTGGAGGTGGTGAAGAATACAATATTGTCAACAAAGGCAATGTTCAGATTCAGTCCGAAGGAAAAAGACTCATGTTCCTCAATGTATGTTATGTTCCTAGCATGAAACATAATCTTCTGTCTATTAGTCAGATTATGAAGCACTCCCCTAAGTTGGATGTCATTTTCAGTGGAAATAAGTGTTTGATTATTGATCGTGCTTCTCGCACTACACTTGTTGTCGGTCTTGAGGATCATGGTATTTATAGGCTTGTCGATTCAGGCGATTCCCTTGAGCACGCCTTCATCGCCAAATCATCCGCTCTCAGTAGCCTTTGGCATCAGCGACACAGTCACCTGAACATTCAATATCTAGCACAACTTGCTCAGGATAATTTAGTCAATGGCCTACCTGATATCCAAACCCAGAACTATCGCATTTGCGGAGCTTGCCAAGCAGGGAAGCAACATAGGACACCATTTAAGGATGGTGAATCATGGCGGGCATCTAAAGTACTCCAGCTGGTCCACGCTGATGTATATGGTCCTATGAATACTCCTTCTATTACTGGGAATAGGTACTTCTTACTCTTTGTGGATGATTTCAGTCGCAAAATGTGGGTATATTTTCTTAAGCAAAAATCAGATGCTTTTCCTGTATTTCAGCAATTTAAAGCCCTAGTAGAAAAAGAGTTTGGTTCTCTCATCCGTACTCTTAGGACCAATAATGGGGGGGAATTATGTTCTACTTTCTCTACCTTCTGTACTACTCATGGCATTAGACATTAGTTCACCACACCTCACACCCCTCAGCAAAACAGTGTTGTAGAGCATCGAAACTGTACCATCACATAAATGGCTAGTGCTATGCTAGAACATAGAAATATTCCCAGAAAATATTGGACAGAAGCAGTATCCACAACTGTCTACCTTCTTAACTGGTCGCCCACCATTGCAGTTAACCATAAGACTCCTAAGGAAGCCTGGTCTAGTAGCAAACCTAGGATCAACCATTTGAAATTTTTTGGCTCTCTAACATATGTATGGATTCCTGATGCCAAACGCACTAGGTTGGATTCCAAAAGCCAGAAAATCATGTTTACAGGATGCAGTCACACACATAAGGCCTACAGACTAATTGATGTAAACATTGATTGTTTAATCTTCAGTCGTGATGTTGTGTTTGATAAGGAACTTGAGCAATTTCAGCTCTCTGCCTCCCTACCGCATTTTGAGATTTAGTCTTCAACAATCTCTGACTTGGATCCTTATATTTTATATGAGTCATTTGATGCTACTGATACACCATCTCAGCCACCTCCAGATAATACAACTCTTGCTCCTGCTCCTCATCCAGCTATTCTGACAGCATCTGATATTGGATCCCCTACTCTTCGGCCAAAATGGTGGGCTCAAACAATTAGTGATCTTCGTCCTGATGAACTCATTGAGGGTAGAACCTCCAAAAATAAAAGCATTCAACACAACACAGTTAATGTTGCCCTTATGGCCAACATCCACAGTATCCCTGAGCCCCAGACATATGCAAAGGCCAAAGAAATTCCAAAATGGGAATAGGCAATGGATGTTGAGCTTCAAAGTCTTCAAAAGAATCACACCTGGGTTCTTTCAGATCTCCCTCCTGGAAAGAAACCCATTAGCTGTAAATGGGTCTATAAGATCAAGTACCATGCAGATGGTACCTTGGACAAATACAAAGCCAGACTTGTTGCTCAAGGATTCACCCAGCGCAAAGGCATTGACTATGAGGAGACCTTTGCCCCGATAGCCAAGATGAGCACTATTCGCATTCTTCTTGCCATTGCAGGTCAGTATGGTTGGAAAGTGTTGACATTCAGTCAAGTTTGTTATTAGTGACAACACTTATTCAGATTCTGTATGGCTGCCGAGCTCATTGAACAGTCTACAGTGTTTGCCATGCAATTCAGTAGCCACCGAGCACTACAATTCCTACTGAGAATTTCAGTGTTACCAAGTGAATTCAGTTAGTGTGAAGTCTAGCAGTTCAACCCAAGCACTTCAGTGGTTACCGAGCTTTGCAGTTTTTACCAAGCTAGCAATTCATGTAAAGCGAAGCCAGTGTTAACTGAGCTGTATGATGATTAGTGTTTACCGAGTGCAGTCATGATAAACAAGTAATCCAATTTATACTGAGTTACACAGTATCTACCGAGTCACCAGTGCAGACTGAGTTCAAGACTACATTGAAGTGATTAGTATGGACCAAGCTTCTACTTCTATCGAGTGCATGACGATGTCGAGTAATGATAGTGGACGCCGAGTATCAGAACTTCACCAAGTCAGTCTTCAAAATCCGAGTATCTTCATATTGGTCGACTTTGTAATTATGTAAATTGGATTGATATATATGTAATGTATTATATCATATCCAAGTGTAATAATAATGTGAAAAAAAACATGTGAATAAGATCAAGCAGTAAACAAAGTGTATTGTAAGGCCATATCAGTAAAGGAGCAGCAAAGACATATCCATCACAGAAAGGTGATTAGTACTTCAAGGAATCTCTATCAGCATTTCAATTGTAAGTCAGCGATCTATTGTTTCATCCTAACAGGTGAACCAATCCAAATCCTTTAACAAGGTAGACTTAACAGTCTTTTCTCAAATCTCTTTACTGAGTGCATACTTCATTGTGTGTTTGTAAAACCTCTAACAAGGTGGACCTAGCAGTCCTAATTGCTCCTAACATGGCAGATCATTAGAAGTGATCAATGTAAGTCTTAACCGGCCAACTTTATGCTGCAATATTGAAGTTTTGTGGGTATCATCCTCACCCCAGTTTTACTTTCTATTTGGAAGGTTTTTGGTCACCAAATTATTGTGTTCAAATGTTATGAATGTTTTATGTTTTCAGTTTCTCTTGCATGCAAGTAGATCTGATTTGATGAACTAAATGGTAATTGGATTATTGCAATTAAGATCTATATTTGATAAAGTTTTTTGAGGTTACTGATTCACCCCTCCTCTCTCAGTAACCTAGCATAGTCTTGAATATTTCCAACAATTGGTATCAGAGCTTTGTGGTTCTCAGGATAAAGTTTGACGGCTTGAACAAAGATCAAGGACAATGGAGATATTTAGACTTGACAAAGCCATTTGAAAAGCTAGATTTAGAAATGGCCATTGCCCAACTCAAGAAAGCAAAGGAGCATCTTTCCCAATCTCTAAAAAGAAGAAAAGAACTTGTAAATCAGATGAATGATCATCAGTATATTGAAGAGAGAATTGAAGATTTTTTGCCTTCAAGCAGCCCAGATGAAGCAAATGATGCAATCAAAGAACTCCTAGAAAAGAATGGTTCTCTGCAAGAAGAGGTAAGGAAATTGATAATAGAGCAAGAAATTCAGTCAATAAGATTATGTGAAATATTGGAACAGAGAAACAAATTAAAAAAAGAAATGGATGGAAAGAATAATGAAATTCAAAATCAATCCTTTCAGCAAGCAGACCTTATTGATCAACTTTCCAATGCAAATGAAGAAATCATGAGCTTGAGATCTGAAAATGAAAGGATAAGGAATGATCTAAACTCTGAAAGACAAATCAATGAAAGATTGAGGAATGATATGAATTCTGAAAAGCAACTCAATGAAAGGATAATGAAATCCCAAGCAGACATGGATCAATTGAATCAACTGAGTGAGCAGAATCTCTATAGACAAAAGGGTAAAGCAGGAGTTGGATAAAAAGAAGAAGGTGAATCTTCCAAACAAGGTTCTCAAAAGAATCAAAGACCTACTCGCAACCACTGTGGTAAGATAGGTCATACATCAAACAAATGTTGGAGTAATGGAAAAGCTAAATTCAATGAAAAATGCTACAATTGCAGTCAGCATGGTCATAGGGCTAATGAATGCAAAGAGAAACCAAAATTTGAGGGCAAGTGTCACAAATGCAAAAAACAAAGTCACAAGGCATCTAAATGCAGATCTAAGTCATTCAATCCAGCAGAGCAAATTGTGAAAGCAATATTTGGTTGGGACTACAACACTTGGTGTAGATGTCATTACTGGGGAGAATTTGGACACATTGGCATGAACTGTGTTAAACATCACATGAGAAGGAAAGATACCACCATAAGATGTTTCACTTGTACTGAACTTGGTCATCTAGCTAAGAATTGCATGAATACAGGCAAAATTGAAGATGAAAAGAAGACAAAAGCAGATAACATCAGAAAGCAGATGAGACAACAATGGATTCCAAAATCTACCGAGCATGCTAGTCCAAGCAATGAAGGTAATGTCACTCATGAAGTGGGTGACTCCACCATTTCCAACTAAGTTCTTAAGGAAGAACTAGAACTGCGTTGTCAAGATCACATCCAAACAGTTCCAATTGAAAGGAAGCAAAGATCCAAATCAGTATTCAAGATACAAAAGGATCATCAAGAGAGATCGGTATCAGTTATCACCGAGTTGTCTTCTCTACTAAGTAAGGTTAGATTATGGACTCTACTGAGCAAAGTCGGGAGTAACATGGACATGTTTGGTTACCAAGTCATGAAGCCTTTTACCAGGCAATCCAAACAAATAGTGGATGACAGCCTGTCAAGCACAATGTCATCTCAGCTACTTTCGTACCGAGCATTAATGGAAAAGTTTTTACAAAAAGTAGGAAATCGAATTCATTTTCATCGAGAAATCTAAGTGCCTTTGCGAAGAAGCGAATTGCAAAGCGATCAAGCAACTTCGAGCAGAATTTGTAGCAAAGTCTTTCAAGGTTTTCATAGCTTATCAAGTAACCATGGCATCAAGCAGCAGTAGCAAAGCAAGGAAAGGGTCTGAAATGTTGGTTCGAGGAGTAGAATGGAAAGCACCTGATTTCAAACTTATGCCCACAATTGCTGAAACCCTCGACCCAAACAAAGCGCAATCGCAAATTCCTCCTAAGGTACTTCTCATTAACAACATTCGTACTCATTTCAAGTGTGTTATTCAGGAAATTGGAACCCTAGAAATGGATGATGCCCTAGGTGAATTGTGTGTTAATGGAATTCTTAAACCCAAGCATAAACATTTGGAAGACAAAGGTTTGACCCACATTCCCCACCTACCCTGAAGTTTTCAAATCAAGTGGATCAGATACATCCTAAGTTGAGTGCATAATGGTCAGTTATGGCTTGAGCAACCAGTCGTGATCACTAAGAAAATGATTCATCGCATTACTAGTCTTCCCATGCTCACCAAAGCCAAAGTAACCAAAACCCTAGGTCGGGTGGAGTTGGAAAAGAAAACCCTAGCTGAGTGGGATGGTAGAGGTATGAAAATTAGCAGTGTAACTGATGCAGAACTGAAATTCGGCATTCATGTGATAGGTCACAAGATTTATAGTTCAAGCCGTCTCAACAATGTGCCATGTGAAGTTGTTGACCTAGCTTATAAGGTTGTGAAGAACAATCTATCATATGATCTTGCAGATTTGTTGTTGAAGTAGTTCAACGAAAACATGGAAAGTATTAGGACTTCCAAGAACAACCCTTGTAAATTTGGCTCCTTGTTGACTTGTTTATTTTTCTATGTTCAAAAATTCTTCCCTTCTAATGGCACGGTAGTATGGAGAAAGGATGTGCCAGTATTGTACCAAATTAATGAATATATTTCTGAAATGGGAGAGAATTTTGTTAGCATAATGGATAACTACTTTGATGTCTTCAAGGAGAAAATGAATAATAGATTCAGGATACCCAGGAAATTGGTTGAAGATTACAAAAATGATGTTTGTTTCATGGTAGACAGTGACAGAGTCTACGTTCAGGCAGTGAAACCCAAAGTTGCATGGGTGAAACCTCTCCCTATGAGGTAAACATTGATGAAACAAAGGACATTATTGAAGCCCTAGTGAATGAGCCTGTTGATCCAAAGGCACCATACTTTGGAACATATAATGTGTAATGTTCCTAACCTCTGTGTGTGTGCAACAAACAAGAATAGGTTCCTGATTTCTATTGGGTATGTAACACGAAGTACAAATACTAAAATTGAGGTCGTACCATAATGCTGGAGGGGAGAAGGGACGATGCTGGAGGCCATACAGCAATGCTGGAGGGGAGTAGGGACGATGCTAGAGGGGAGTAGGGACGATGCTGGAGGATGTACAGTAACGCTGGAGGGGAGTAGGGATGATGTTGGAGGTCGTACGGTGATGCTGAAGGGGAGTAGGGATGATGCTAGAGGCTGTTCGGTAATGCTGGAGGGGAGTAGGGACGATGCTGGAGGCCAGTAGGGACAATGCTGGAGGTCGTACGGTAATGCTGGAGGGGAGTAGAGTTGATATTGGAGGCCGCACAGTAATTCTGGAGGGGAGTAGGGATGATGCTGGAGGCCATACGGTGTCGACAAGATGGTAGAACTATGTGTCTGTATGGAGGGGATGAGCAGACCATATGGTGCAAGTAACTGGTCGCACTATGTCTGGAGAATAGGGTGAGGGTTGTACGGTGTCAGAGTGTACGGGTAGGAAGTAATACGGGTAAAGAGAAAGCCGTACGGAAATGTCTGGATGCCACACATTACAACAATGAATACAAAATTCGTTCATACGCAACACAAGTAGATCAAATACAAGATTAAAAACTTGAATACAAATAATTTCTTCAATATATGCCAAAAGATGGTGCTCCAATTTACCAAATCCGAGCGAACTGCTACAGGCGACGGAATAGGGTGAGGGTTGAATCCCACCGAAATCGGAACAGCCAAGTAGGGAAGATCTTTCACTTCCAAAATGGTGGACAATAGAGAATCCCAACTAGAATTCGCAGTACAATGAAATAATCCAAATCACATACCAACTACAACCTACAAGCCGTGCTTAAAAACCCATCGGAAAACTTTCCGAGGGTGTACAAAGATAGCCGACGGCAACACAAACTATAGAAACAAATATAAAATGGGTCTAAGATACATTAAATCAATCGGCCCATTACAAAAGTTTGATTAATTATTTATTTTATAACAGGAACATTACAGTCCTCCCGTCCCAAAATTTGCTTGTCCTCGATCAAATGCAAACCCGGTTCTAAGAAACCTTCCATAATTAGCTCCTTCAATTCCGAGTCAGGCACTAAGTAGATCTTCTCGTTGTAGTAAATGATGTCATCAATAACCTTGTATTTTTCATCATGTACATAACCATCCATCAACTCACATGCAAAAGGGTTTTTGGAATACTCGGCCAATAGATGAGCTCGCCATTTATCCAAGGAATGCAGTGAGGTGTTGACTATCTTGTTTTTACTTGCAGCGTTTGGGGCCAAATCCTGTTTAAAATTTGCCTCCATCTTCTTGATTGCGACTTCCCTCGATCCTTTATATGACATTCCTCTTAGCAACACCTTCTTGTCATCCATCTCGAATGAAAAGTCCATCCTTTTGAAACTTTGAGTGTACTGGTCAAGAGTTTCTAACCACTGGATGCCCAAAATAATATTAGTATCAACCAAATCTATGACAAAGAAATCATCTGCAAGGGTATAGTTTCCCATGGAAATTTGTAGTCGTGGGATCACATTGAGCGCAAGGTAACAAGGTTCCTCATGCAACCTTAACCTCAAATCCTTTATGCTCAACTGCGTGCAGGCCTTTACTAGTGACCAAAAATGAATTGATGAAATTGAGTGTGGCACCACTATCAATCATGATTGGGACTCGTTTTCTGTGAAGTGTGCCATGAACTCTAAAGATACCACCTCCAGTCAGTGTAGTGAGGGTAGCAATGGAACCCCCTTTTTGAATCAGGGCATTTATTCTCTCCTACTGGGTAATTTCTTTGTCAGTTGCTACAGGTATTTGTTCTTCGTCGACATCAAGCATCACCTCAATGTAATGAATCTTTCCCTTCCTGAGGCAACAATGACCAAGATCCCATGGTACTTTGCACATGAAACAGAGCTTTTACCTCTAGAGTTCTTGCCGAGAATCTTCATCAAACTGAGGTTTTTTCTAAATTGGCTTCTTGTCTTTGTCTTCTTGTGGGGATGGTGTTGGTGTAATTGTGTGAGTTTCGGAGGAAGATGTGGCCATGTCATGCACCTTAATAGCTTCGTTGAGTGTACCCGGGTTGAACCCTTTGATCCAACCTCTCAAAGGCTCTCTTAGCCCATCCATGAATAACACAATTCGACGTCTTTCAACGATGTTTGTGACTAATACTGACAACCTTTGGAACTTAGTGACATAGTTGTCTATCGTGCCCGTTTTCTTTAGCTGAGCTAGATCTTTGAAGTTTAGCTCAGGATCCTTCCCATCGAAATGGTCAATGAGTCTCTCAATAAACTCAACATAAGAGGTCACTTGGTCATGACCGAGAGTGACTAGTCCATGATGCCACCACTCATGCACCACTCCTTCCAGATGAAGTGTTGCGAACTTGATGGCTTCCTCTTTGGGCATTGGATTGAGTTGGAAATAGGTATCTACCTTTAGGACCCATGACTGTGCGGTAATGACTCCAGATCCATCAAATGGCGATAAGTTGACCTTTCCAATCTTTCTCCTGAGATCATCATTAAAATAACCATGATTTCCTCCACCAGAATATCTCATTCTTAGATCAACATAGTCTCTGTAAGATATATCTCCTTCCATATTTGGGTTCCGTCAATCTTCCCGAAGTTTTTCTTGCATTTCCTCAAAAGTGGCCTCTCTTCCTTTGTGTGGTGCTTCCATCCTTGGAAGGAAGATGGGTATCGAGGGTTGAGAGTGAGAGGGTTGAAAGTTTTTCCTTCTAGAAATAGAATCGTCACTATGCCCATTTTGTTCTCCTATTGTCTTTCCCTCGGCCAATTTTTGTAGAGTTTCCTGCATAAGCCTTTGGGTTTTGTTGATTTGCATTTGATTCCTGTTCAGCTCTCTTAAAAGATTCATGAGTTCTATCGTAGGATCCTGATGATCTGTCATTCTATCAATAGGGTTATTTCGTCTTCTCCTCTGAGTATAAACTTGCATTCACTTCCACAGGCAGGCAAGATCAAAAGCTCTGATACCACTGCAATGTTCCTAACCTGTGTGTGTATGCAACAAAAAAGAATAGGGTTCCTGATTTTTGTTGGGTATGTAACATGAAGTGCAAATACTAAAATTGGGGCCGTACGATAATGCTGAAGGGGAGTAGGGACAATGCTAGAGGTTGTTTGGTAATGTTGGAGGCTGTACGGTAATGCTGGAGGCTGTACGATAATGCTGGAGGGGATTAGGGACGATGCTGGAGGGGAGTAGGGATGATGCTAGAGGCTGTACGATAATGCTGGAGGGGATTAGGGACGATGCTGGAGGGGAGTAGGGATGATGGTAGAGGCTGTACAATAATGCTGGAGGGGAGTAGGGACAATGCTGGAGGTCGTACGGTAATGCTGGAGGGGAGTAGGGATGATGTTGGAGGCCATTCGGTAATGCTGGAGGGGAGTAGGGATGATGCTGGAGGTCGTACGATAATGCTAGAGGGGAGTAGGGACAATGTTGGAGGCCGTACAGTAATGCTAGAGGGGAGTAGGGTTGATGTTGGAGGCCGCACGGTAATGCTGGAGGGGAGTAGGGATGATGTTGGAGGCCGTACAGTACAAACAGGATGGTAGAACTATGTCCGTACAGAGGGGATGAGCAGACCGTATGGTGCAACTAACTAGTCGCACTATGTCTGGAGGATAGGGTGAGGGTCGTACAGTGGCAGAGTGTACGGGTAGGAAGTGATACGAGTAAAGATAAAGCCATACGAAAATGTCTGAATGCCACACGTTACAACAATGAATGCGAAATTCGTTAATACAGAACACAAGTAGATCAGATACAAGATTAGAAACTTGAATACAAATAATTTCTTCAATATATGCCCAAAGATGGTGCTCCAATTTGCCAGATCCAAGTGAAGTGCTATAGATGACGGAATAGAGTGAGGGTTGAATCCCACTGAAACCGAAAGAGCCAAGTAGGGAAGATCTTTCACTTCCAAAATGGTGGACAATAGAGAATCCCAACTAGAATTCGCAGTACAATGAAATAATCCAAATCGCATACCAACTACAACCTACAAGTCGTGCTTAAATACCCGTCAGGAAACTTTAAGAGGGTGTACAAAGATAGCCGACAGCGACACAAACTACAGAAACAAAAATAAAATGGGTCCGAGATACATTAAATCAATCGACCCGTTACAAAAGTTTGATTTATTATTTATTTTATAACAGGAACATTACATGATGAAGCTAAGGCAAGGATAGATCTGGAAATCAAGCTTCCACAGGCTGTTAACAAAGGAAAGAGGAGGATAGCCAAACTAAAAACAAGCACACCTCTTATGTTAACCGAGGGCAAAGGAGAACACATTGAAAAAGCAGAGGATGAAGAGGAATTTGAAAAGGAAGAAGAACTAGTGAAGAAGAAAGGCAAGGTGATCATCGCCAAGCCATCTAAGCCATCCACTACAGTTTTCACCAGAAGATCAAGAAAGAAGGCAAATAAGGAAGGTGATGATGTTATCTTTAACCGACCTTCACCTACATTTCAGGAAAGACTTAAGGGATTGAGAGAAGGAGTAGGTGTGCACAACTTCAAAGCTCTCAAGTATGAAACCAAGACACAGGCAAAGCAGAAAGAGATAGAAGACCTAGTCATGGACAAAATGGGCCAATGGAAATACTCACCAGACCAGCTAGCATCACAAATCCCTGGTGTTTTATTAGAGAAAATCAAGGTAAGATGGGAGAATATCAAGCAAACTGTCAAAGATATTTTTGCACAAACCTTAAGACAGTTGGTACCTAACTTGACAGATGCAAAGGTGAACAAGGCATTGAAGGACAATGAGAACAAGATGACAATCAAGTTCAATACTTGTCTAGTTCTGATGAAGGACATAGAATATGTTGTGAGGAATGCCACAAACACTTCGAGAAATGTGTTTCATCTTCACAAACTGAGTGAGCAACCAGTGGAGATAAAAGATGATGATGATGATGACAGTGACAAGGATGAAGAAAATGATGAAGATTCAACCCAATTTGTCACGGTTGACTATCAAGAACTTATGAAGGATGATGAAGAGAAAGAGGAAGAAGCTACTGAGGAAGCAAAGGAAGATGATGAGGAGACCGACCCAATTAAGATAGTTGCAGCTGTCATTCCTTCACTTCCTCACTCTCCAGCTAAACCAATAGCAACATCAAGCTCAGAGACAGCTTCAGCAAGTTTGATTGTGACAACTACTAACACATCAAATGTCCAATCACTCTTCGCTCCCTCACAACTCAGTACATCATTGATAGAAGTGTCTACCACTTCATCTACCGAGCTTCAACATCCCTCTTCTTCAGCTACTGAGACAGCACCATCAGCAATGGATACAGTGTGTTCTACAATTTTGTCTACTTCAGTTTTGGATACTTCTGTAAGTACCTTAGTTTTGGATTCAACAAGCATAACAGTTAGTATTCCATTTTTTGGTACTGTGCCAATTTTCACTGCTAGTCTTACTATTTCTACTATTGTTTTGATCCCGGATTCAAAGGAATTAAGTACAAGGACAGTTGAACCTAAAGCTCAACCGAGTACAAGATTTTTGAGTAAAGGAAAGGAGATAGAGGAGGATATAGACCCAGATGAGGAGACTGAAATTCCCAAATGGGACATTTACAATCTTACTGCGGATCAAATGCACATGGTGAACTCCAAAAGAAGGCATAACAGTAGAAACTTAGAGAGGAAAGAGACAGAGAATATAAAAGCATAGATGATGCCAAGAATATCTTGTCTAAGGCAATAGGTATTGAAGTTGATACTTCTCAACACATTTTGTTGCAATTAGAAGAGGCAGTCCAAAAGTTCAATGAGGACACTAGTGGTCAGAATAAGTTGATTGAGAAAGCAGAAAATAAATTTGATAATAAAGTGCTTGAGCACATTGCTTAGCAAATTGCTATCCATCAAGTGGAGCTTTCCTCAATCGTGACAAATCTTGAAACCTCTTGCACAAATATGACATCACTTTTTGGAAAGTTGTGTGATGTTACCGAGTTCACAAAGGAAATAAAGAGAAAACTGACAAAGATTGATGAGGATCTGAAAGCTAGTGCACAGCAGTTGCAACTTGACTCTAGTTCAAGCTTTGCACATCATATGAAAATCAGATTCTTGTCAGATATGCAGGTAGAGTTGTTGAGAGAAGAAGCAAGGATCCGGTCTACACTGATAGATATTCAGAATATGATCCTTCCTATGATGGATTCAATGCAGAAGCATATTATTTATTCAAAAACATTGATCCATGACAACAACTTGTCCATTGCAGATCACATGATACAACTATCTGCAGAAATGCAAGTTGCTCTACATACGTGCAAAGTTTTGCAAGAAAACTGGGACAAGACCTTATCACTTATTCTTAAGGTACATTCTGATTTTCTTTCTCATTTTGGCGTCTCCATGTAAATAAGTTTTTGGCATTATTGTCAAAAAGGGGGAGAGACACTTAGTATGCTATATATGGGAGAGACACTTATTATGCTATGTATAGTGAGATACTATGTATATTGTATGGGGGAGAATCATGCAAAGGGAGAAAGTGTATATAGCAGAGAATTTGAAGATATAGTATACTGTATATAATTACAAAGACAAATTTTGAAAAATCTCAAAAACAGTATACCATACCAAGCTAGTATCACATTGTGGTGTATATAAGTTTTGGCTGATAAGTGTTTTTGTCACTAATGCCAAAGGGGGAGATTGTTGACATTCGGTCAAGTTTGTTATTAGTGACAACACTTATTCAGATTTTGTATGGCTACCAAGCTCATTGAACAGTCTACAGTGTTTGCCATGTAATTCAGTAGCCACCGAGCACTATAGTTCGTACCGAGCATTTCAATGGTTACCAAGTGAATTTAATTAGTGTGAAGTCTAGCAGTTCAACCCGAGCACTTCCGTGGTTACCAAGCTTTGCAATTTTTACTGAGCTAGCAGTTCATGTAAAGCGAAGCCAGTGTTAACCGAGCTATATGATGATTAGTGTTTACCAAGTGCAGTCATGATAAACAGGTAATCCAGTTTATACAGAGTTACACAGTATCTACCGAGTCACCAGTGCAGACCGAGTTCAAGACTACATTGAAGTGATTAGTATAGACCAAGCTTCTACTTCTACCGAGAGCATGACGATGCCGAGTAATGACAATGGATGCCAAGTATTAGAACTTCACCAAGTCAGTCTTCAGAACCCGAGTATCTTCATATGGGCCGACTTTGTATTATTGGTGTTAACTTGTATGATGGCTGACTTTGTAATTATGTAAATTGGATTGATATATATGTAATGTATTGTATCATATCCAAGTGTAATAATAATGTGAAAAAGAAGCATGCGAATAAGATCAAGCAGCAGACAAAGTGTATTGTAAGGCCATATCAGTAAAGGAGCAGAAAAGACATATCCATCACAGAAAGGTGATTAGTACTTCAAGGAATCTCTATCAGCAATTTAGTTGTAAGTCAGAGATCTATTGTTTCATTCTAACAGGTGAACCAATCCAAATCCTTTAACAAGGTAGACTTAATAGTCTTTTCTCAAATCTCATTACCAAGTGCATACTTCATTATGTGTTTTTAAAATCTCTAACAAGGTGGACCTAGCAGTCCTAATTGCTCCTAATAGGGCAGATCATCAGAAGTGATCAATGTAAGCCTTCACCAGCCAACTTTATGCTACAGTATTGAAGTTTTGTGGGTATCATCCTCACCCCAGTTTTACTTTCTATTTGGAAGGTTTCTGGGTCACCAAATTATTGTGTTCAAATGTTATGAATGTTTTATGTTTTTAGTTTCTCTTGCATGCAAGTAGATCTGATTTGATGAACTAAATGGTAATTGGATTATTGCAATTAAGATTTGTATTTGATAAAAAATTTTGAGGTTATTGATTCACCCCTCCCCTCTCAGTAACCTAGCATAGTCTTGAATATTTTCAACAGAAAGTTCATCAGATGGATGTGAAGAGTGTTTTTCTCAATGGTGAATTACAGGAAGAAGTCTACATGATGCAGCCCCCAGGTTTCAAGGTTGTCGGTTCAAAACCAAAAGTATGTAGACTCCAAAAGGCCCTCTATGATCTTAAACAGGCCCCTCGGGCTTGGTACATAAAGATTGATCAGTACTTAGTTGCTCAGGGATTTCAACATAGCCCATCAGACAGTAATCTGTATATTAAACACTCTGGTAATGATATTTTTTTCTTGTTGTCTATGTGGATGATTTGATCATTACTAGGAGTTCAAAACATTTGATTTCAGAAATCAAACAGGATCTATGCAGAACTTTTGATATGACAGATCTCGGATTGCTTCATTATTGTTTAGGTATTGATGTTTGGCAGACTGACAATAGTAATTTTTTGTCTCAATCCAAGTATGCCAGAAATTTGCTTGACAGGTTTCCAATGCAAGATTGCAAACCTACCTCCACTCCTATGGAGACTGGTCTAAAATTGTCCGCACAATTTGATTCTCCTCCTGTAGATGAAACACTCTTCAGGCAGCTAGTAGGTAGTCTCATCTACCTTACTACTACTAGAGCTGATCTCAATTTTGCAATCAGCTACATCTCACGGTTCATGACGAACCCCAAGACTGATCATTGGATTGCAGCGAAACGTGTGTTACGCTATGTACATGGTACTTCAGATTATGGTCTTCTTTACACAAGGAGTACTACTCCTCAGCTCAGTGGATTCACCGATTCTGATTGGGCTGGCTCAGTTGATGACAGCAAATCTACTTCTGGCTATGTGTTCAGCATCGGATCTACAGCAGTTACCTGGACTAGTAAGAAGCAACAAGCACGGGCACTCTCCTCTACAAAAGTAGAATATAGAGGAGTTGTCAAGGCAGCTTGTGAAGCAATATGGCTCCGTCAAATGCTTGCAGATATGCATATTCCTCAAGCAAGTCCGACTTCTTTGTTTTCAAACAATCAAGGAGTACTCAAACTTGCCAAGAACTCAGTGTTTCATGAACAAGCCAAGCACATAGAGCTTCATTGTCATTACATCTGACAATTAGTAGAAGATGGATCTATTCAGTTACTCTATGTCCCTACCTCAGAGCAACTGGCAGATATTTTCACAAAACCCCTTGGTCCTGACAAGTTTGTTAAATTCAGGGGATCTATTGGTGTAGTAAATAGATTGAGCATTAAGGGGGGGTATTAGAATAATCTTTATGTTTCTTTTTAAAGCTCGCTATTGTATCTTTGTAAATATTTAAAAAGTTTCTAATATTTAGGTGTAGACTAGAATAGAATGTTTCTATTATATTCGACTCTCCTCTTTGTATATATAGATCATTTTGATCTCTGATTAATAAGAAAAGTATTCTGCCATTTATGTTTGTAACACAAACCACTAGCTTCTTGTTGATTGTAATTTTGCCTTGTGTGATCGAATGGGATATTTATGAGCTTTACTTCGATTATTGCTAGCAAATTGATATGCATCAATTGATGGTGTTAATGGAGTGATATAGTTTGAACGTATGAACATCTTAAACCTACCTTAGAAGATCCTACTAGCATGGTTGATGTGGATGGCTAAACTATGTCTAGCAAAGTCACAAAGACATTCATCATCTCTTGCATTCTAGTATCAGATTAGATTCTTTAAACCCTTTCGCTTTGCAGTTTGTCTAGTTGGAAATGTTCGAAGCAGTTGATATCCTCCATTAACTGAACAATGTAAGTCCCATTGTGATCACCAGCAAATCACATCATTATAACTGAGAGAAAATCCACAATAAGAAGGAACAATGGAGTTATTTTAATTGATCACACAATCCAAATACATTGATTAGCATACAAGCATCCTTATTAAAGAGAGGATTCAGTATTCGGTGTTTCATCTTGAAACATTGGGTTTTTCCACCTTGCATGTTGTAGTGGAATAAAACTCACATCAACACCATCCACACCCACACTCACGTATAACAACACACCTACCCCTTCCCACATGCATACAAAGAATCATGCACACACTCATAGGCCGGAGGTCTACAATGATGTAACAATGCAGGAAATACACGGTGATGCATAAGTACAGATAGGAAGAACATAGGAACTTAGAAAAAGATCATGAATGGAAATCTAACACATGGACAAGAACATTGGTCATGTTTGAAGATATAGATGAAGCAAAAACTTTTAGATTTTTATTTACTGACTATTCCAGCTGGACAGCACTCCTATAGTTAAAAGGAAGTGCTATATGTGGTGTCAAAATGTGGCTCTAATGCCACTGGTTATGCATTCAAGAGAAAGGATGCTAGTTCACAATCAAGATGAGTATTTCATATGCATCCATGTCTTCTCTAAGGATTTTCCATTCTATAAAGAGCGACCATGCCCCTTTGTTAAATTTTATTCATTGAGTAGAATGTATCATATCCAGGTTAACATAGAAGTAAGAAATGACAAACTCATAGACTAGGCAAAAAATCATCTTAGCCAAGATCATGCAAAATGAAAGGAATAGATTTATTAAACATAACTGGGAATTATTTTAAAACAATCTAAAACAATTGCTGGTAAGCAAATTTCCAAGAAATAAGCTATGTGCTATCTTGTGTGCATCATACTTACTTGATGTGTAATAGGCTTGAATCCAGAACTATAAGCTCCATGAGGACTGTAAACAAGCGATTCAGAATTTAATAACCATAAGTACAAATAAGAGTCCAAAACCTCTGTATGAAGTTATAAACAAGACATAAAATTTCTGTATGTGCATAGTACATAGAAATCGAAAGAACATGAAATAATGTTGACACAACTGCAAGAACATATTAATCAGATTAAATGCCATTTTAACAAATTTGAGAAGGAGCCAGAGCTCCAAAGTGAGAATAAAAGAATGTGGAAAGATAAAGAAAGGATGTTCACGAGTCAAACTAAGAAGATAACACAAACCTTTTTTATTGAATAATTAATTTAAACAAATGCTATTAGTCTGCAGTTACGAACAATACATTTAGGCAAGCACCAAACAGATACCAAAATGTCTGAAAACATTAGTCAATAATATTGAAGAAAATTGGATTCGGTAGAGAATAAAATTCAAACAGGGAAAACCTCTAATTTCTAGCCATGTCCAATAAAGAATAGAAGGGCAGCAGCAATAAATTTAATTCTTTGTTTTGCCTTCATATGTATAAGAAAAACTCAATTTTTTGTCTACTAAACACAATCAAACCCCCACGTCATGCTTGTTTTGTCCTTTAATGCCTCACTTACATGCCCTATCCAATTTTATTGCCAGAGAAGTGAATTAAGAAGGATGCATCAAGCTTAACTCCTCTTTGAGGCCACATCGAGTTATCAATATCTCCATCTTTGCTTTTATCCGCATTGTTTCTTAGCAGTTGATTTATCTTACTCTTTACTGATTTTGTCTTTTAGTGCCTCAGGTTTGTCCTTTTCTGTTTCTCTTTTGTGCTAGTTTATCTGTGCACCTGGAGAAATGTAATTAAATATCAAACTGAGGATAAATCTCCCAGCATAGTCTGAAATTCACACGACTTGCTCTAAATCCCAGGCCAAATAAATAGTAACTTTTCCCTTTTCTCACAAACCTCAAAAATGTAGTCAATTCCTATGCACATCATTTTTTCAAATAGAAAATGGCATCTCCTTCCCTTGTCCAGTTTACCTGTCTGACCATTCTAACTACTGCCAAATCAGATTTCCTACCATTCCCTAATGTTGTGAAGGATTTTTTCCTGCTACATTGGCAAATTAGATAAACCAATGATCTTCCGTTTTGACAAGTCCACCAAAATGGAAGCCAATTTCCTTAAAGAATAAACTCTTGTGTTCTAGTGCTCATTCATGGCTATCTTTCAGAAATTCCATCTTTTTCTAGCTAATCGTCAAAAAACACAATTTTATGAAGTCAGCACTTAAGTAAGATCCACACCAAGATAGATAATTACAATCTTAGGAAAAACATTTTGATTTCCATGGAAGCTAAACTCCATTGATAATGAATCACCCAATAATGATTTCTTACCACTCAAACTAGTATCCACTTTTCCAACAAGACCAATCTGTTATATATATCTGCAATTCAGTTCTTTTTGAAGTGCCCAAAAATGTTTGACTACCCCTTGACTCCGCAATGACTCATTTGCCTTTGTTTTCTAACATCATATTATAACTATGATTTAAATCAGTAATAGTCACCTTCACTAATTTTGGTCTCTCATGATCAGGGCCTCGTATGAATTGATACAGAAAATGGAGCTTTCAAATAAAATAGCATTCATTTAATCACCCTAAAATAATAAATTAAATATAATTAGAACTGGCAAAACTTCATCCTGAAGGACAACAAATAGTCCCGAGTAAGTGGAAAAAAGTGGGTTTTGGGGTCCTTTGTTGTGGGTAACTGTGAATACCCTCTGAAACCCTATGTGGAACTACCCTGATTTAGCAGGAGGGTGTCTGTCCTCAGCTCCAGAATCCCTTTGGTTTTTAATTCTGCAGGTAAAGGTTTGGCTCTCAGGCACAAACTAATAAAATCTCAGCAGAGAAGTAAAAAAGTTCTCTCTCTCTCATGAATGAGACCCAAGTCCTCTTTTACAAGCTTTCCCATAAACTTCTGGAAATAAAGAATTACAGTCACTTTATAATCAGAGAGATCAGTTCTCCAGTCCATAGATCAAACTGTATTTTGGTTTCTAGATTCAGCTCTGTAGTTATTTTTTACATCAACATTTCAGATCACTTGATGATCAATCAGCAGGATGAGAGCTGTAAGGGAAAAAAAAGTGAATAAAAGATGTCTTGGTCTGCAATCTATTTGAAAGATCTCAAAAGCATCCTTTCACTGAACTTTTGTAAATTTTAATTAAAATAATAGATTTTAGACAAAAGTTGCAGAAAGATTGTTTCTTCTTTTTTGTATTTTCCAGATATAAGTAAACCAATAATTAACAACAGCAGCAAATATTATAATATTCAGTCAACCAGAATAGCTACAAATCAAACTAGGCAAGATATGTAAACAGTATGTCAGCAAATGTGTTTACAAACAAGGAATGAATACACCAGCTGCAAGAATGGACCAGCCACGCACCAAAAGGGTAGAGATGGGTGACATAATCCAACCAACAAATCACGTGCCAGCTAAAAGGCATTCGTACGGCTGCTATAGTCACACCAAGGCAGCAAGAAGATCCCACCATGCCAAACAATATGCTCAACGTGCAATGCACAAGCACCCCCAAATGCTGAACTTAACAATCTTTGTCAACTGCGGAAACAATACTGTAGAATGCTGCTGAAACCATCTATTGGGGTTTGCGTCCCAATAACCAGGCTCTAGAGTTTGCGTCTCAGTCCTCTAAAATCGCTCCTCAGAGCAAAATCACAAATACCAAGAATGAAGATGTAAAAGATAATGAAAGAATGAGCCAACATCTCTTTTTATCTCCCTCTCAAAGCCAATCAATCCCTAAAGGGAGAATATGCCTTTCCCTTTAGTATAAAATGGCATCTTCTCAATTGAAAGGCCTTTATCTATAGGAAAAATATCCGTTTTCTCAAATAACATAACTCTATGTACCCGATGGTCTCCGGATGATGAAAATAAGTTATAATAATTCAAGACCTTTCCAACGAGCTATAACACAGGCCTGCCTGACCAAATGAAGCCAAAATCCAGTTATCACTCCAATTAGCTATATAAATAGCTTTATCTTATTTTATTTAAACGCAAACTTAGGAAATATTAAAAATATTTCCTTTTATTCAACTGGAAAGCCAAACCAACCAAATAATCAATGAATGAGTCATGTCACCTGCATGTGACTGATGCTGGGCAATGTGGGCCAACTAGCAGTCCCATCCCTAAAAACTAGGGATGCTCCTAGAAACTAGGGAATATACCCTATCACCCTAATACTGAAACTATATACTGGTCCTAAAGAGCCTCAAATTTGATCACTGCTAAAACCTCCTAAATTTTAGGAAAATCCCTAAAATTAAGGAACTGCCCCGACTAGCTCTCAAACTAATTGTAGAACCAACTCTGGTCACTGAGTATCTAGTATGAGCCTCTATCCACCACTGCTAGCTTACGAGACTCCAATAATAGGCCAACTCTCATGACTCTGCTAGTCAAACTAGAGAGAGGACATGACACTATTCACTTTTTTTCCTCTTACAACTCTTATCCTGATGATAGATCATGGAGTGTGATGTAAAATGTTGATGCAAATAATACTGCATAAATGAACCTAGAAACAAAAATACAATCACTTTTGAATTTAATTCATCCTTTTTTACCCAAAAAGTGGCTTAATTTGAATTTTCAATATTTGCACACTTAGGCACATTATAAATAATTAATTAAAATTTTCTTTCAAAGTACATTTTCAAACAATTTAAAAATTATTAATTATTAATTATTTTCATGGATTTACGAGGAACCCAAAAATGGTGACTATATTATGAAAAAAAAAATAGAATATTCAGTTTTTGTTATTCAAAACATTAACAATTCTTATTTCTATATATTTATCAAATACTATTTAGTAAAACATTTGGAAATTGCCTCAATTGAATATATAAATCACAATTTGCATAAACTAATTATAATTTATATATCAACTTGGGCACTGATCTACCACTTGACCCTGGTGGTGTGGGAGTTCAAATCAATCAAGTTTTGTTTCCACAAATGATAAGATATTTCATCTTTGACAACTTTTGTCAACAGTTCAATATATTTTCCTGTAATAATCACCCCTGATTAGTCAATGAATCTTTTGCACCTTCTCTTTTTTGAAACACTCAAGAATTCTATCAAACAGTTGGCATGCAATTATATCAAACAGTTAGCTTAAAAACTCACATTAACCCAATCAGAGTAGTGTTACTGTTAACGAACTGATTTTAAGAACTCAGTTAAATATCTGAATAACAAACTGATTTACATTACTTTCAATGCTGATGACTATGCCAAAAGACACTGTTTTTTGTATGTTTGGTCAAACTAAGATGTCACATGTAAAACACATCACACAAACGCTACCCAATCAGAGTTTCAGGCCTGGCACATCTTCTATTCAATCTTGTATGGCACCCTCCAGTTTCAGTGTAACCAATGCAGCTCCTTTAAAAACACCCCAAGACTGGTACAGCTGAATACATCGATTTTCCAGACTGCTTTGGCAATTTCAGAATTATTATTAACTGTTCCAGCTCCTTCCTAGAAACTGTTGGCACTGTAGCACGTGTACTGTTCGCTCTACTGTAGCATGGATATTTTAGCGCTGGTAGAAAAAGTGGCTAAGTGTTGGAGAATTTCTCATCCATGGAAGAAGAAACGGTTGTAAATAGAAATTTCTCCTCCACAAGAAAAAATGGTTGTGTTGGGAAATTTCTCCTCCACGGAATGCAAAATGACTAAGTGTTGGAATCTTTCTGCTCCGTGAAAGAAAAACCGGCAAAGCATTGGAAAATTTCTCCTTCGTGGAAAATAAAATGGCAAAGTGTTGGAGAAAATCTTCTCCACAGAAGAAAAAATGGCAAGTGTCGGAAAATATCTCCTCCACAAAAGAAAAAATGGCCAAGTGTTGGAAAATTTCTCCTCCGCGGAAGAAAAAATGGTTAAGTGTTGGAAAATTTCTTCTCCACAGAAGAAAAAATGGCTAAGTGGTTGAAAATTTCTCCTCCGCAGAAGAAAAAATGGTTAAGTGTTGGAAAATTTCTCCTTCACAGAAGGAAAAATGAAGTGTTGGAAAATTTCTCCTTTGTGAAAAAAAAATGGCGAAGTGCTGCAAAACAATTCATCCAATAAAGAGAAAATGGCTGAGTGTTGGAAAATTTCTCCTCCATGGAAGAAATTGCAAGAAAGATGAAAAATGGATAAGTGTTGGAAAATGTCTCCACCACGGAAGAAATTGCAAAGAATAAATAAATTTGGCTAAGTATGGAAATTCCCTCTCCAGCTCTCAAATTCTACCCTATTCAAGTGTGTCCCAATGGGCTGAGAAATGTTAATGAAGACAAACAACGAAAGGGGAATTATTGGAATATAAAAGAGAAAGTGTGACAATGTGAATTTAAAGGATGAGAAGAGGGAGGTGTGAAGATTTGAAGAGAGAGAGAATTTTCGGAGAGAAAATGGCATTCTAGAGAGATGAACTTGCAAAGAGTTTGAAGAATCAGAGAATTTGGCATGGAATGTCAAAGAAAGAATTTAGAGAGAATATGAAAGAATTTTTATGTGATTATTATGTCAATTATTTTATTTTGCAGGAGGAAGAATTCCAATCCCACATGATTAAGGACAACATTCAAGTTCTAGAATTCCAATAGATGTTGAAGATATGCAAGTTTAAAGTGACCTAGTTCAAGGTATACAAGCTTCAGGACTTTAAACTATCAAATCTCAATCCAAAAATCCAAGAGCATAGCCAAGGGAAGTTCTACATGAAGAAACTCCAAAATGATAATAATAAACGAAGGATTCCAAATTTCCAATCCATAAATTTCCAAGCAAGTACATGGAAGGAAGGAAATGTTCAAGTAAAGATAGTTTCAAAAGGAGAATTCAAAGTTGGATGTGGGTTACGAAATGATGCAATTAGAAAAGACCGAGCGTACATGACACCCAACATGCTGATATGGTACCTAGTCATGCACCATCTAGTCAACAATCCCCAAGTCAAAGTTGATTGCATTTAAGGAGAAGAATCAAGCACAAGCTATTCCTAGCATAGGATCATTTTATGTAAAATTTATAAAGTTGTGATCTTGATTGGTGTAAATCTCAATTTTCTAAATCTTGTTAAGATACTGTTATTTTATTTCTGAATGTTTATTGATGATTTTAAATAATGTATTGAAACTGTATATATATATATATATATATATATATATATCTCTGATTTTATGTGTTATGATCTGCAAGTGTGAGAGTACGATTTCCACTGTAATTGATCTACTTCACACTGCAGATCATAACATATATATATCAAGTTAAGGGCGCAGTGAGAAGACATGATGAAAGGTCACGTACCAATAACCCAATGACCAAGAGTCGGTTCACAAAGGTTTGAAACGGAAAGCAAGATTAGTTAGCATTCCTTTGTCAACGCTATGCACCATGTAAAGTAATCAGCGGTATTTACGTAAGTACATTTGCCATCGATGGTATAAGGTAATACTGATTTACGTATGCATTATATGAGTCGCAGAATATAATAATTATGTGCTATCGGCATTACTGATTACCTTACATTATATAAGTGTTTTAGTCTACTCTTGAGTATATATATATATATATATATATATATATATATGTGTATATATATATAAAATATTATATGTATATATAGATATGACTACTGTAATCAGTTATGCAAAATTTATTTTAGGATAGTCATGAAAAAAAACAGATTCAATTTCTCACAAGCTAACATTCTTAACACTCCCTCTTTAGCAAGGGAAATTGAAATAAATTTAATTTACACAATAAGAAGTAATCATCATTATGTTTTAAACTAAGAGAGAGAGAGAGAAAAGGAAAACATAATGAATTTTCATGGTGTCCGGCTATCGCCCATAAAACCCATGAAGGTTATCAATGTGTCCGGCAAAATCCGGCCCAAAGAACTAGGATAACCCAAACTTCAAAACAATGGGTTTTCATGGTGTCCGGCTATCACCCAAAAAAGATCCATTAAGGTTACCAATGTGTCCGGCAAGATCCAGCCCAAAAGATAACAACAATTTCAACCATTGTTTGAAAATAGATCAACTAAAATAAAGTCGTCACTTTATCATAGGATCAGAACACACAAAAGGTCATCACCTTTCTCAAGAAAAGTCATCACTTTTCACAGTACAAGCTTGCAAGAAAAACAATAAATAAAATTTTATTCATGAATAATAAATGCATTTTACCAAGTTTTTCTTGGAAGTACACAATTTTTAACTTCGCAAGAGGTTTGGTGAAAATATCAGCATTCTGTTCATTTGTATTGATATAACTCAGTTTAATGATATCTCTACTGACCATGTCTCTTATGTAGTGAAAGGGAGTCTCAATATGCTTTGATCGATTGTGGAAAACTAGATTTTCTGATAGCTTGATACAACTTTGATTATCACAATGCATCACAGTTGGTTTTAGAGGTTTTCCAAATAGCTCAAATAGGAGTTTTCTTAACCAAACTACTTCACGTGCTCCCATGGAAGTGGCTACATACTCGGCTTCAATTGAACACAAGGCAACAACTGGCTATTTTCTGCTGAACCAAGATCTCATTGCTGACCCAAGACTGAAGCAACAACCTGTAGTGCTTTTGCGGTTAGAGGAACAACCTGCCCAATCTGAATCAATATATCCTTCCAAATTTATCTCAACATTTTCATACTTTAATCCAAAACCAATAGATCCTCGTAATAATCTTAATATATGTTTTGCAGCCATAAGATGGATCTTCTTAGGTTTACACATAAAATGACTAAGGAAATTTGTAGCATAGCATATGTCCGGTCTGGAATTCACAAGATACATAAGAGATCCAATTATTTGTCTGAAGAGAGTAGGATCAATGTCCTCAGATTTTGATGCTTCTTCTTTTAGCTTGTGTAAGTTTGTTTCCATCGGAGTAGATAAAGGCTTACTATCCATAATTCCAAATCTAGTCTAAATATCTTTAGTGTACTTTCCTTGATGTCAGAAAATGTAGTCTTCTTTCTGATTAACATCTAATCCCAAGAAGTAGTGTAGTAACCCTAAATCTTTCATTTCAAATTCAGCTATCGGATCTTGTTTACATTTTTCAATTAATTTATCTTCACCTGTTATTAACAAGTTGTCAACATATAGAACAAGTATTACCATTCCATCATTAGTGGTTTTGAAGTAAATGTTAGAGTCGGCTTCATTTTTTGAGTATCCAAGTTGGGAAAGGTATTTATCTATCGTTTCATACCAAGCTTGAGGAGCCTGTTTGAGACCATAGAGTGCTTTCTTGAGTTTACATACGTATAAATTTTTATCTTTTATGGTGAACCCTTCAGGTTGTTCTATGTAGACTTCTTCATTAATGACCTCATTTAGGAAAGCAGTTTTCACATCCATTTGATGAATCTTCGATCCTTTTGATGCCGCAATTGCAATAATTGTTCTTACAGAAGTGTAATGAGCTACTGGAGCAAAAGTTTCTTCATAGTCAATGCCAGCTTTCTGGGAGAATCCTCGAGCAACAAATCTAGCTTTATGTTTTTCAATGCTTCCATCAACGGCGTATTTGATTTTGTATAACCATTTTGAAGATACAACTGTCTTGTCTTTAGGCCTAGGTACAGTATCCCAAACATCGTTCTGAATTATGGAATTGTATTCTTCTACCATGGCATCTTTCCACTCTTGTGACTTTAGGGCTTCTTCAGTTGTAGATGGTTCGATTTTGTTTATCTCAGATATAAGAGTAGTATAACATGATTGATTTCGAGTTCTCTTGTTTTCTTTTGAGATCTCATCTAGTTCCACATTGTTTTCTTCAAGCATCTTCCTTGCCCATAATGGTCTTTTCTTCCCATTAGTTATATCTGGTTCTCTCTCTTCAAGTGTATGCTCCCTCTGATTTTCAGTTTGTCTAATTTCCTCATCATCTGAGATTGGTTCATCTTCTATGCCGGTTGAAAGTTTTAAAGCAGAATCCTCTCCAAAAATTACATCTCTACTTATTTCAACTGATCTTTGTCCAGGAATGTAAATTCTATAACCCTTGGAATTTTCACAATATCCTATAAATATACCTCTCTTCCCAAAAGGTTCAAGTTTAGTCCTCTTTTCTTTAGGTATGTGAATGTATACTGGACATCCAAATATTCTAAGATGACTTAAATCTGGTTTGGTCCCTGAGAAGACTTCTTCGGGTGTGGTATTCTTTAGAAATGAATGTGGACACCTGTTTTGAATGTATACTATAGTCTTAGAAGCTTCTGCCCAAAATGAGACATGCATATTTTGATCATGTAACATAGCTTTTGCAACTTCAATGATGGTCTTTTTTTTCCTTTCTGCGACTCCATTTTGTTGAGGATTATAAGGTATTGTATACTCCCTCTTAATCCCAACAGAATTACAAAAACTTTTGAAGATGTCAGATGTATATTCTCCTCCATTGTCTGATCTTAATGTTTTAATCCTTTTACTTGTTTGATCTTCTACTAATGCTTTGAAGGTTTTGAATTTTGATAGAACTTCATTTGATTCTTTGACTTTCAAGAAATAGATCCAGGTCTTCCTAGAAAAATCATCAATGAAGGATATGTACTAAAAGAAACCTCCTAGAGAAGGTGTGGGCATGGGTCCACAAAGGTTTGAATGGACTAGTTCCAAAACTGATTTTGACTTATGTTCACTAGAGGGAAAAGGTTTTTTCATGATTTTCCCTAGAGCACACCCTTTGCAAGTTCCTCTATGAGATGAGTCTAGTTTAGGAGTACCAGAGGTTATCTTATCTAAATTAGGAAGTGAACTAAACCCAATGTGCCCAAGTCGTCTATGCCATAATTCATTAACATTGGATGTTTCAAGACTAAGAGCTTGAGTTTGAATATTGCTTAATCTATATAATGTTCCAAATCTGGACCCTATGGTAATAGCATTTTTCATATTTGAGTTAATAGGCCAATATAGTACTTTGTCTTTGTTGAAGGTGACATGATATCCATCATCGATTAGACTTGAGATAGAAATTAGGTTCCTTTTTATGCCTGGTACAAATAAGACATTTTTAAGATTAAGGGTAGTTCCAATTTTTAATTTTATAGAACATGTCCCAATACCTTTTACAAGATAAGTAGAATTGTCTCCAATTGTAACTCCTTTAGTGATATAAGTTCCAAATGTATCAAACATATCTCTGAATCCAGAGATGTGACGAGATGCACCATTGTCTACGATCCAAGCTTCTTTATTTGAATTTACTTCACTTGAAAGTGCGGAATAGTATAGTTGATTTTCATCTTCCTTTATTTCAGCAAGGGAGGCTAGAATTTTCTCTCTTTCTGGACAGTTTCTGAAGGTGTGTCCTATTTTCTCACACTTAAAACACTTAACATGAGAATGATCTTTATTGAACTTCTTTTTATTATTATTATTAAATTTCCTTTTATTGAATTTCCTCTTTCTTTTATTTGAGACAGTGTGAAGAGCCTGATTTTCTCCTTCTTGATTTGAAGTGATTCCTCTGGAGATTAGCCTTGATTCTTCTGCTATGCATTCATTTTTTAATTGATCAAAAGTAGGAATTGTAGGTCTGCTTACAACTTGTATGAAAGTATCCCAAGACATTGGAAGCCCTCTTAGAACTATTAATGAGAGTTCTTGATCTTCGATTTTGTTTCCAATGGCAGATAGTTGTTTCTTTGTTTCAGAAATTTTCTCAAAGTAAGAGTGAATAGAATCTCCTTTTTCCATTTTAGTATTCAGTAATTGGGATTTTAAGGTGATTAGTCTACTTGAGTTATTTATTTCAAATGTATTTTTTATGGTCTTGAATACTTCATATGCACTTTTGATCTTTGATATGGAAGAAAGGATGTGATCTTTAACTAAATCAACAATGATTTTCCTTGCTTTATTATTACGTCTTTTCCAAGTGAGTTTTTCAATTTCATCTTGAGGTATTGGGATATCTTTTTCAATATATTCTTCAAGTTCCAGTTCTTCCAGAATCATAATGATACAGGTTTTCCAAGAGAAGAAATTTGATGTACCTTCAAGTTTGTCTTCCACCCTGATGTTGTTTGCCATTATTTCTTCCTTCACAAAAAATTGAGATTTCTCTACCAATTTGGCTCTAATACCATGTAAAATTTATAAAGTTGTGATCTTGATTGGTGTAAATCTCAATTTTCTAAATCTTGTTAAGATACTGTTATTTTATTTCTGAATGTTTATTGATGATTTTAAATAATGTATTGAAATTGTGTGTATATATATATATATATATATATATATATATCTGATTTTATGTGTTATGATCTGCAAGTGTGAGAGTACGATTTCCACTGTAATTGATCTACTTCACACTGCAGATCATAATATATATATATATATATCAAGTTAAGGGCGCAGTGAGAAGACATGATGAAAGGTCACATACCAATAACCCAATGACCAAGAGTCGGTTCACAAAGGTTTGAAACGGAAAGCAAGATTAGTTAGCATTCCTTTGTCAACGCTATGCACCATGTAAAGTAATCAGCGGTATTTACGTAAGTGCATTTTCCATCGATGGTATAAGGTAATACTGATTTACGTGTGCATTATATGAATTGCAGAATATAATAATTATGTGCTATCGACATTACTGATTACATTACATTATATAAGTGTTTTAGTCTAACCTTGAGCATATATATATATATGTATATATAATATTATATATATATGACTACTGTAATCAGTTATGCAAAATTTATTTTAGGATAGTCATGAAAAAATACAGATTCAATTTCTCACAAGCTAACATTTTTAACATTTTATGCATAGTAGGTGATGGAACTCAGAAATTTTAGGCATTTTCCTGAGATACAGTCGCAGTTGGCATTGACTATTTGGAAGGATCGGGATCTTCTCACACAAGAAAATAGCAAAGCACAAGACGTAACAAGCAGCCACTTCAAAGGATGCGATTTCTGCAAAGAAAATGTGGTCATATTCAACAGCGATTCAATTGAAAATAATTGTGGAGTGTGATACGAAGACCCCTGTGTAAAGTGATCATCAGTTTGGAAAACTTTGAACAAATCAGAAACGAATATTGGGAATTTGTAAAATGAATGATCCAGCAACATATCTTGCAATCCATGGGTCCAATGATGCATGTGACTTCAGATTATCTTTATCTAATCAAATTCCAGAGTTAAAACTAGAGCCGACTACACTAATGGAAAGATGCCACAGAGAAAAGTATATAAATAAATAGCATCCATGGTAGTCGTTCCAAATAGATAACACTTGGTTGCACTATAAAGCAATTCTGAAGGCTTTCGTACCGTGTGGGAGCCTCCCAAACAGGGTTTTATAATTATCATTATTTGAGGATCTATATCTAATGATGCTTTGTGTCTCTCGCAGGTGTGAAGAATGTTGTCTGTACGAATAAGGGCAGGAATACGTGCATGGAGAGGAGTCCTGGAGGGGTTTCTCATGGTATTTGTGGAAGGAATCAGGAGATCGAAATAGGAACATGCACCAGCAATACCTCCGGTGAAATGATAAGTTACAGCGATGCAATAAATATATTTGCTGAAGTTCTGCCGTCCAGGTTTTTCTCCCATTTGCGAGTTGAAAAACATATACCTTTTGAAGGATATTACCACCCGATGAGGCTGCAAGAGATTTGCGATGGACACTTTAGTCACCACCAGTTGAATCTTGGAAGGATTAAATTATATTAAGTATTTTGCATAGGTTATACTACCATTTAACAATGATCGGTTATTGTTATGAATGGGTGCGACTTTTGGAAGGAAACCGACACCCCTTCTATGTTTATAAATATATGTAAAATAAAACCATGGAGGATCATCATTCATCATTGTTTTTGAAGGAGACGGCTATTATCTGTGATCAGGCATATATTTTAATAGACATATAGAGGCTTTTATTGTAAAGTAATCTTTTGTTGGCACTATTGAATCTTCCGTATCTCTCTAAAGGAAAAATTGAGGATTTGAACAAAGCCAAGGAGACAGATTTCTGAGCTTTAAATCTGGATATTGTGAGGATCGATATGTACTGAATTGAACATCAAAACATTGAGTGTCTTTAGTGCAATTTGTCCTACAACCAAACCAGTAAGAGATTTTATTTGTCATAGAGTTCAATTGTATAATTCTCGTCCTTTATGGTTTGTTTATTTATTTGTCCAAAATTTATTAATTTGATTAGAACATTAAATTGTTTAATGCTGTTCAACTTTGATTAATACGAATAGTGCAGGAAGTCACTTCTTTCACATTATTTGTATCTATTGTGTCCATGATGGTTAAAATATAATAGACTAATTTGAATACGCTGAAACATAACAATTTGTGGCATCAAATTAATTAAATTTTTAGCAAATATTATACCTTCAGTACTGTAAAGTTGTATGTAAGAAGTGTATGTTGACTCTATTACCCAACTAGAATCCGGCACTGGTCATAACCCTGCTCTTAAATTTTGAGTCCAATGCTGGCATTTCCTCATCTTTTCTCTTTGAGAATTTAATTTCACTTTGTAATTCATTTTAATTTTTTATTTCAGCAAAATACAACTCTTATAAATAATCAAAGTTTGAAGTTATTAATCACCATTTGAAGTCTTCCTTGATGCTTGCCAATTGAGGAGTCTATTTGATTTCAACAATCCGCTATAAATCATCTTGGAATTGAGTTTTGCCATCCAGGATTTAGGTGAACAGGCCTTGGTCCAGTGGAACCAAAAGCGCAGAGGACTGAAGTCAGTCCTGTCAAGTTGGCCAAAATCAGTTAGATACCCAGCATCGAGCAGGCAAGGCTTGTAGGTTTCTAACCAGTGATTTTGATAACCAACAGTAGGCATTCATTTTGCCCCACTCCCCTACTAGATGAACATGCATAGTAGACATTTATTACCCACTAAGATGGTGGCTTCTTCCTGATTGATCCATTTGGGCCCCTTCACTAATGTAGCTTTCTTCTTCTTTCCCAAACCCTAATTAGGATTGAGCTGGCAAAATTTGGGCCATCAACTAGTGTTTTGGTCTGGGTCACTTGTTATCAAGGACCTATATAAAAGCCTCACTTCTCATTTGTAAAAATATGAATTTTGAGATTGTTTCTATGAGCTACCGAGATGATAGGATTTTCATTGATGGTTTCATGGTGGTATTTTGGTGCTTGCCTAGTTTCATAATTCCCTCACTTAGAGTAAAGTAGTTTTGTTAGATAAAGTGCTTTGATTTCGATAGAGAAATGTACTGGTGTTTGATGAATTTCCTTGGCTCATACCTTTTGCATATTGTTGATTGTAAGTTGCAATTTAAAGGTATCCTAAGGCCCACTTTATATGGATGCTTAACTTCCATTACTATATTCATTGTTCATAATATTGGTGAATATGTATGATGTGAAAATTCTTTACACAATCCTTAAAAGATTGCACCAATTCTCACATAGTTGTAATTGATTTTGGTGAAGTAGAGCTTGGTTGTTGGGAGTTTCTCCACTGAAGCACTATCTATTGATATCATTGCCCTTAGGAGTAAGTTTAGATCCTTCTAACCTTTTCCCTTTAATTTCAGTGCATTTTAGTAGCGTCATTCAAAGAAGCAGCATTAGGCAATTGCAATATCCGATGAAGGATTTCCTGACAACATCGACGCAAAAGTGAAGAGCAATTTGAACGTAAGTCCCTTTGTGATACCAGCATATCAAATTGACCATTGAGCTTATACACAAGTCAAGACATGACAGTAAAGAACCTTGGACTCACCTGAATGATCTTTTGCATTCTCAGCATACACAGGATTTTGCTCTAGAGGATAAGATGACTTACTATTTTACTATTTTGTTAGTGTTATTATAAAACACACATCAACAAACATATGGAGTAAGGGCTGAAACTATCACCAAATCAGACTCACCAATGGTGAATGAGTTGGCTTTTTGGAAAATAGTTGGCAGTCTCATATATCATAAAGCCACTAGACCTAATTTTTAGTTGGGTATTTTGCATTATTCTCTCAATGTAGAGATTTAGCAAACAGGTGGTAGTATTTTCATCTCTTAATTGCCATATGCCAAGAGTTTTCTATACAAGTTCAAGATGCAATACTCCAAAGTCTCATCTACACCTATGGAGAAAGGGTTGAAACTATCAGCCAAATCAAACTCGCCAATGGTGAATGAGCCCGAATTCATACAACTAGTTGTTAGCCTCATATATCTTATATAAGTTATGTTAGGACATGCATATCTGAACATTGGATTGCAGCATATCATGTACTAAGATGTGTAAAAGGGACCCTAACTTAGGCATTTTGTTCAACAAAAGCAAAGATCCTCGGCTGATTGGTTTTACGGACTTAGATTGAATAGACTATGTTGATGATAGAAAGTCTACTTCTAAATATGCCTTTAGTCTTGGCACACATGTAGTCACTTGAACTAGTAAGAAGAAACATATAGTAACTCTTTCCTCGACAAAAGCAAGGAACTATAAAAGAAGGATGTGAAGCAGTTTTGCTTAGGAGGATGCTTTCTAATATTAAAATATCTCAAGCAAGGCCTTTAAACTTGTTCTGCGACAACTAAGGAGTACTAAATCTTCGAAGAATCCAATTTTCATTGAGTGAACAAAACATATAGAACTCCGTTATTGCTTCATTTGGTACCTTGTTGAAGTTGAATAGTTCGTTTTAGTAACTTTCTTGTTTTGTTTTAGTACACGATTTCTTTTGTTCTAAAACTCATCTACTAATTTCTTTATAAGGATCCCTCATCTCCTTTGTTAATACATTTGATTACCATTTCACACAATCTCCCATTGGGACAACATTCATTGTACTAGTGCATAGAAGTAGTCTTTGGGGGGATATCATGACTCCTTTCTTCTATGACCTATCTTCTGCACTTGTACATTCATTATTTTATCATTTCTCTTTTGGAGAGGATTTTGTACCCACAGGATTTTCTCCTTGGCTATGTTTCTAAAATACTTGTATATTAGTACCTAACATGGCCTAGTAGTTGAGGCTCATCATTATGCATGCATTACCTCCTAAGTTCTACCAAGGGATGTTAGCGTAAATAGTGTCATTACCTAGCTAGTTAGTTGTCAACTCTTTCAAGATTGACCTTTTCACATTACTTAGGCATTTTTGTCAATTGTCTCATCTCATGTGGTGTTGACATGTGTATTCATTTAGTCAGAGACTAGTTGCATGTAAATTAGCCACTTGCTCATACACTTGTCAAGTGTCCTCACTAGTGTCCATCTTTGAGGATTAGTTCATTGTTGTATCTGACTTGTCCACCCCATCCACATTGCTTATATATGCAAGCCTTGATGTGCATTTTAGTTCTCTTTGATAATATCAATCAAGATTTTTCTATGCTACTGGTTTGTGGTCTACTCCTAGGTAATCCTAACATGATATAATATCATAATCAGAAAATCAAAGGGAGAACATAGTAGCTTGGATCTGAAATATGCCCTCTATGATGGATAACTTTTCAGTTCATACTCATATCAATGCAACCCTTGTAAATTCCAATCACTGGGTAGAGAGACTTTTAGTTCGTGTTTGAATCACAATAATTACAAGAAGCGAAGTACTACTTACCTCGTTGACCACTAAGGTCCTCCACCAATATATAGCAATTGATCATCCAATTCAAGTTTTATAAAGACTTTTCCTCATCTTATGTATAAGTTGGTGCTAGTTTCCTACTAATGGGAGCAAAATGATGAGAACTGCCCTAGTTATTATTTCTTCTATTGTACTTCATTTTTATTGTGAATATCAGTAAGTATAATTGACCCAATTTACTAGAGCCTCTAATACATTTGAAATTGACCAATTGAAAAAGATTTCAATTCCCTAGAGCTTGATTGATTGCATGCATATTTTGCTATGGTGTAGTTTTCCAATATCCAATTCTAGAGATGTTCACATGTGCTTGGCCTTATCCAGCCAGTGCACATCCTCATCTTTGTAAAGCTACTTGTCAGTGTTTTATAATTGTGTGAGAGATCATTCTCACCTACAATGATCTCCTTTAAGTTTTCTCAAAAATATTCTACAATGATCTATTTTTTAGAGTGCTTGGGTTTTCCCCTTGAGTAGGAGGTTTTTCCCATTTGTTTGTATATTTTTACTGAGTTCCTATTCATTACATGTAATGCTATTTAGGTTCAAAACATCAACACTACTAAACCTATGCTACTGAAGAATTGCAAACAGTCATTTTTTTTTTATAGTCTACTTATCTCTCTTGCATTTTCTGATTTTCACGTTTTTTTTTTTTGTTTCATTGCAATGTTTGTAATAACCCCAACCGGTTATAACTTCGTGAAATACCAAATTCTTCTCTAATTCAGTTGTTTGACATTTCGTCAAACACTTTGCAAGCAAGCTTTGCTAACAATGTAATATCCCTTGTCAATTTGAACCTCAACTTGTTGATTTGTAGGTCAAGGAATATTGTCAAACACTTCCAATACGATATCTATGCTTGTTGTTTCTAAGTTTCACACTAATTATGCTTGCTTGAAATGATATCAAAGGGAATCTAAAAGCCTGTAATTGATTACTACTATATCTAAGAAAAGAACTAAATGCATATGCAATTCTCTTTTGGCTTTTCAAATACATATAGATGAATTTCAAATGAAAAATATGTACTCACAACCAATTGGTATTTTGTCAAACACTTGGCATGCATACTATTATAGCAATCATGGAAGATATAAATATGCACATTACATCAAATATATAGACCTGTAACTTATCATTCCTGTACTGAGATATTTTCTAATGCAATGCTTAACATAATATTCCAAGGCTCTTGGCTTTGCAACCCCAAAAAAATGAGTAGAAATGACATTATAAATCTGATATAAAATGTGCATCTACAGCTACTTATGACAGCCACCTTTACAATGCCAAATGACCAATTTAAATGATGCAAATTGATTGTAGAATCTGATATACCAATTGCCCAATGAAGGAGATGAAATTGCAATCATAATCAAGCCAAGTACTATAGCGTGAGTACTGTTCACGTCACTGTTCATAGCACTACAGCAGCCAGCAATAAATGTATTCTCCAATTTAAGCACAAATAGAAATCCAGAATGAAGCTCTCCTAAATGCCAAATTCAATGGATATTTCAACACCTCAAATGGTTGCAACATTGAAGAATTGATGCTCTCCAATGGCTAACTGAAATCAGAAACCCTTAGTTTCTTACCCCAAGTTTATATCAAATGCAATTGACAATAATCGGATGCCTAACAATGAAGCTCTTGCCTCTATTTATTCTTTTCCTTTTGCCTATATTTATTCTTTTCCTTCACCGTTCTAGAAGGAAATAAAATATTATTTAATTGCACTCTCTAGAAGCTTCCCCCTTTCTAATACAATAATTAGTTGTGCTTCTAAAAAATTAAATTAATTAAATATAAAGTCACCTTTAGATTTATTTATTTATTGACTTTAATTTAATTTATTTCTCTACTTTGCCTTCGGAGAACGAAAAGCTAAGAACTCCATTGAGGGTCTAAAAGATGGTGGACATTACAATGTTCTATCATTCATAACATAGTAAATATATAAAATAATAATTTAACAAACCAAAAGGCACCAATGTGCCTATCAAAGCCTAATTCAGTCCCAAATTGTTGTGTGTGTGTATATATATAGATTTTTAGAGGACCTCTGCAAATATACTAAGCATTGCCATTGTATTTGGTATGTGTTTTTCAAATGGCAGCAACCTCTTATTTATGATTTTTAGAGGATCACTGCAAATGTACTAAGCACTGCCATTGTATTTGGTACGTGTTTTTCAAATGGCAGCAACCCCTTATTTAAATTGAGAATAAGCCATCAAGAACATGTCCCATTCATGGGACATGTCTATTCATTAATTAGATAATTAATATAATAAAAATTCAATCATTGTTTATATATATATTAGTTATATTAATTTCTCTCATATAACAATAAACTTCTATATATACATATACATATATATACATATACTTATATATATATACATATATATAAATATTATATCTCATATATAATTATATATAAATTTATTCAATAGAAGCTACCAAACATACACACTCCCTTTTAGCTTGGGAGGATAAACACAAGTATTAGCTCAAAGTAATATCAAGTAAGCAAGATTAACGATATCTTTGATGAAAAGATATCCATCATTTTAATATCACATTTGATATCAAAAGTATTGATCTCCCAGAATATCAACATATGATATTCACCAAATACTCAATAAGGTTTGATATGGCATTTGATATCATGAGTATTGGTCTCCCAGAATACATTATATTCACCAATTACTCAAAAATGTTTGGTATCACGTATGATATCATGAGTATTGGCCTCCCAAAATATCAATGATATTCACCAAATAATCTTTGAGCAATGAGCTTCTAGAATGTTGAGATGCAAGATATTCACCAAATACTATGAGTAATGGCCTTCCAAAACATCAAGTCGCATGATATTCACCAAGTACTCTATGTTATGGCCTTCCAGATTATCAAATTGCATTACATTCACCATGTACTCAAAAAAAATTATAAGGTACGTGCACACGCATTCTCATAATGCTTACCATATAAACATCCAACATGCAAAAGTATAATCTATCATGATCTACATAGATATTGTAAGATATCCATCATAATAGAAAATTAAGTTATTGTAAGATCATCATCTTTCACTAACTTTTGCAGATACAAGTGACATCATTTGGAAGTCGTCATGATGTACACAGGGGGTAGATCCATTAAAATCACATAGTCACGAGGTATATTCATGAATCACAATCCTCTTGACTACTACAGTTTATTGATCACTAGAGAATCCATCTCAACATGTTTTACTCTCTCTAAATCAATATGATAGTGATCACCAAAGGTTGACCGAATCATACTCTCTATCTGCTCCCTTTCTTTCAAGGTTGCCTCTAATGAAATGTTAGTCTCCCTCTCAATATCCCCCTTTTCCTGTAATAACATTCTTGGAGTAAAAGATCAAGCCATATAGCTCTTATAAAAAATAAAAATAAGAATATTAAGAGAGAAACTAGCATAATTCTCAAGGATAATAAATAATTTTGCATAATGATATAAGATCATTCTAGTGTAATATAGATAAATATCTCATTTTAAAAATATACTTTGAGCATATATACATATATACCATCTATATATAATTTTAATTAAATTATCAAAATCATTTTTTCAATAGTAATTATAAATCATCCTTTGATTATATTTACACTAATTAATCTTATTACTATCCTAAAAAATTAAAATATGTAAACATAATACCATTTAGCTTCTCCTTTGTTGGCTATTTTTCGCTCGTCAACCCATGAACCTAGTGGTCGACTGGCCTATTCAACTATATTGTATTAATTTGGGGTGGGCCCCTATTTCGTACAACGTGTATGTCTTTCTTTACCTGCTTCAAGATATTTGTGGGAGTACAAGTTGTAAAAGGTCAATGTTTATGTGCCACTTCAAGCAATATGAACATGAATTTACCAGGTAGACCAAACAAGGATCACTTTCTCTTTCTTTTATTTATTTATTCTTTTGACTTCTATTCTAATAATCCCGATGTTCCTTCCCCCACTTTAGGGCCAATCGGAGTTGGATCCCCTTTTCACAAGACCGTCCATACAATTGTGACAATGCTTACATATCTATTCCGCTAACCTCTCATCATCGTTCTACAATACTCACGATGCTCATGTCGCGCCAAACTTGTATGTTAATTTGTGGGATCAATCCAAACAATATTGCACCCTTCTTTATAAATACTTTTGAATGCAAAATCCTCCAACTTGGTTGTCTCAGCAGTCCACAACAAGGAACAACATGGTTCTAAATATGTTGATTCTTTCACATTCCACAACATTCCTAATTCCTTGGAAGATGAACAAGACTTGGCTCGAGGCTTACTCTCAAACCATGAAGTGTCCATTTTGTGATCGCTATCTTCCAATTACTAAGGCACAATTTATACCATCTTTGTTGCTTCACTAACACTCAATCTGCAAATATCGTGTCAATGAATCATGTATTTTGTGCTTTTCCTGTGATCATAGGATTACATGAGATCAGATTTCTGTGATCTAGCACTCAAATCATACACCACCTTTTCTATGCTTCGACAATATCCATACATGTCTACCAGAGTATTCCCATTTGTATTATGTAATGATATTTTCCGCCTTCTGTTATGCCCATTTGTAGTATGTAATGATATTTTCCGCCTTTTGTTATGATTTAATTGATACTCTAATGCATTCAAGTGTCAAAATTCTACTCATGAAGAATGTTTGAATTTACACATCGATGGTGTCACACTTTGGAAAAAAGACGAAGTCGGGAATGGAAAATTGTGTCACTAACACGCAATATGCAAATATCTGCATTTCTCTTAAGTTGAATGATGTACTTCATACAAACTGTACTTTATTTATTTTGGACATATGGCTTACACCACTTTGGACTAATAAATAAATAAAAATAAGTCGGTAGATACAATGATTATTGTCAAGACATATCCAATTTTGGTATCATTAGCAAGCCTTCTACATGTACGGGTCTTCAGCAGTACATTTGTTGCATATGAAAGTTACCCAAGCTCCCATTCTTTTTTTTCCATTTCTGCCTCATTTCCACACTCAACGGGTACCAATGACCCTGATTTTGGTGAGTGGCGTGAGTAGAAAATAGGGCTTATGGACTTGACTGCCCAATCTCTTCATCCTTTTTCCGCGCAACGAAACAAGTCTTCATTCACAAGAGAACCACATACTCATTCGATCATGAACAATGTTTCTATTCCTCTCTAATTGAATCTTGATTAGATTTTGCATTAAACATATTGTTTGATGTCTTCTTATTATACAAGGTACGATTTATATCTGCAGCTTGGCTCTGATACCATATTGATTTTTGAAGGATCGATGTGAATGTACTAAGGGCTGCCATTGTATTTGGTATGTGATTTTCAAATGGCAGCGACCTCTTATTTAAATTGAGAATAAGCCATGAAGACGACAGAAGCTTCCAGACATCAACAATATATATATGGAAATTAAACACACAGCTGATAAAAATCAACCATTCTCATGCAATGACAGTTGACACACTATTATAAAATACAGTAAAATACAGCTAACTGAAACCTTTTGTCTAAAACGAATAGATAAGAAAAAAATAAGAATCAGCTTACATCTATGAGTAAAAATCAAGAAATTTAGTGTTCCAATTCTTCCTCTTCATCCCCTATTCCCCCATATCCAATTATCAAAAAACTGCCAGGAAAAGTTTACTAGCCATCACTGTATAAATTTTGAATATCAAATGTTTCAGTGTTGAATGTCCATACTCATAGGCTCTTAGCTCAATAGAGTTATAGATTTTTTATAGTAAAATAACTATGCTGAAATGTGTGTACACTATGTCTTCCCTAAATTTAGAACTGTGGATGGCAAGTGTGTTGTGCATGTCCCCACATACACATACATTTTTACATGTGCATGTATATACAGTAATATACATATGCATAGATATAAAAATATTTATACACATATTAGCTAATTATTTACATACGTATACGTCTATATATGTGTGTGTGTGTGCGCGTGCGTACACACACATGTATATGTATATTATGAACCCTATATACATGTTCTTGTATATCCTTCACTTTGATCATAGGTTCTAATGATAAAAATGTCAGAGATATGTGTTAATGACTAGGTAGCTGCAATAGAGTTCATTCAATCATTTTTGTGAATCATGAGGTTCTTTGGCTTCATGTATGCATAATGTTATGGCTGGAGAGTATCATTGACATGGGAGTTGTGTATTGTCTTGATGACTTGGTATTGTAAATTAGCTAGTAACGTGTTTCCCAGCTCCATCATATTATTCTTGGCATTGTGTGTTCTTTTCTACTTCTTGGCATCTTGTATGTCTCAGCTGCCACATATCCTCCTATGTTGTCAGTTTCATTATTAAAAGTATCGATGTCTTGTTTTATGGCCTATGAATGCCTCTTTTGGTAACAAATAGTCTCTTCATATTTATGCGCAACTCTTTCATATTGAGCGTGAGATCATATTTTGGGATAACTATTCTCTGGCGATTAGCTTATCACAGACGATAGAAGATTGTATATATTGTGCACTAAGAAATTCCAAAAGATATATAATGGTCTATAAAAGTCTTGCACATGCTCTGTGTGTGAGCCATGTGAAGATATAGTTTTGTGTATTGCATTTCATATGTGATTATCGGATATTTGTTTATTGTGATTAAACACAGTGATTATCTGTTTGTATTTGATCAGTGGATGATCGTTTAGCAAGTTGTATTAAAATTTTGTCCAAAGATGCTTGCAAACTTATTTATTCTCAGGCTGAAGACATTAATAAGGAGAAAGCATTTGTAATTAGTTTTGAGATCTAAATAAAGGATCTATTTTTTGGGTGTGGTTGGGTTTTCCCCTCGAGTAGGAGGGTTTTCCCAAGATAAATAATTGTGTCAATTTGTATCTGTGTTCTTAGATATCTAATGCTATTGTTGTTCAAAGAAAATCAGCATGGTATTAGAGCCAGATTTAGTAAAGATCCTCAATCAAAATAGGAAAATTGAAATTTAAGAGATGCAAGAAACAAGGGATTCTTATAAGAATATTTAGCTGAAGAGCTTTGGAGGATGTGCTAGTGTTTGATTTTTCTCTCTGCTGCACTATAATTTTGTGATCGCGAAAGATTTTTTGCTGGATTGTGAAGAATTAAAGAGAGAAGTATTTTATGATTACATCTTTAAATATGGATCATGAATGTTATTTAGTTATTATTGATTCATGTTACTTCACAGGGAATAGTGTATGCTTTTAGCATTGAAATGGATATTTCTCTTCATTATAGATTTGATTCTATAAATTATTATTGATCTCTCTTAGTTGCATGATGGATCGAGAAGAGACACAATTATGAGAGCTTTCATGCATAGTCATGCATGCTGAAGAAATGAACAATCATGAGGACTTGTTTGCAGACATGGGACTGAATTAGTGGTACATAACTTCATTAAAGAGAAAGAACCTGAACAAATTGTCATTGTGACTAGATTCTTTGAGGAGGAAAAAATAACACTCCAAAGGAGACTATTCAACTGCAGAAATCAGATTCAAAGGGAGCTTGTGTGGCAAAGCGAGAATGCAAAAGCTTTTTGCTTGATAAAAAATTGGAGTCAATCAATTTATCATGAAATTCAAACTGAGTTTTCTACCCCTCTTGAGAGGGACTGTTTTCTGAGAGGGGTCTTAGCATTCACATGATCTTTGTGTGCATTATTCAGATCTTCTATGCAAGATAAGTTTGAGGTGCACTCCCTTGTACTAAGTTTTCTATGAGAGAAATTTGAGTTGAAGTCCCTTGATAATGAGTTCTCTGCAAGAGAATTTTGAGGTGAAATCCCTTGTTAATGAGTTCTTCTTTGCAAGAGAAGTTGAAGGTAAAATCTCTTGTTCCACCCTCAAGGAGTAGATTTGGTGGATCCACCCTCTAAGAATAGTCATGGTGAAAGTCATGTGTGCGAGTCACATGACTTTATTTTCTATGTTTTTTGTTTTACCCTCTGGGAGTAACTATCATGAATATTGTTATGCTGAGATTAACAATTTTATATCGAGAAAAATCTATGATGAAATTTTTTGTTGACGTTTTTATTGGTTGCATCATGTACTCTTGTCATGTGATGACATGTGAATGATCTCTCTTTCTAAGAGGGAGGGTTAATGACTTAGTAGCTGCAATAGAGTACATTCAATCATTTTGGTGCAAACTCCTCATCGTGTATCATGAAGCACTTTGGCTTCATGTGTGCGTATATGTTGTGGTTGGAGGCTATCCTTGACTTGGTAGTTTTTTGTATTAGCTTGGTGACTTGGCATCATGAATTTTTCTGGCAATGTGTTTCCTAGATTTGTCATATTATTCCTGGCATCGTGCATTCTTTTCTCCTTGTTGACATTTTGTATGTCTCATTCATGTATTATGTTATGTTGTCAGTTTCATGACTTTATGGCTGGAGAGTATCCTTGACTTGGCATTCGTATGTATTATCTTAGAGACTTGGTATCATAAATTTTGCTAGCAACATGTTTCCTAGCTTCGACATATTATTCCTCACATCGTGCATTATGTTCTCCTTGTTGGCATTTAGTATGTCTTGGCCATGTACTCTCTATGTTGTTGGTTTCATGATTAAAGGCACCAGTGTCTTCTCTTATTGGTCATGAATGCCTCTTTTGGTAACAACAACCTTTTCATATTCATGCACAACTCTTTCATATTGACCGTGAGATCATATTTTTGGATTATTATTCTCTAGCGATTAGCTTATCAAAGACAATCGAAGATTGTATTGTGTGTTGGGGAATTCTAGAAGATATATAATGGTGTATAGAAGTCTTGCATATGCTTTGTGTGAGCCATGTGAAGATATAGTTCATGTCTTACATCACATATGGGATTATCAGATATCTGTGTATTGTGTTTAAACACAGTGATTGTCAGTTGCTATCTTTGTATTTGATCAGTGGATTATCGTTTAGCAAGTTGTACCATTAAATTTTTTCAAAGGTTCTTGCCAGCTTAGTGATTCTCAAGTTAGAGACATGAATAAGGAGAAAGCATTCATAATTGGTTTTGAGATCTAAATAAAGAATCTATTTTCAAGGTGGGACTAGGTTTTTTTCCCAGGGTAAACAAATGCCTCAATTTGTATTTGTGTTCTAAGGTATCTAATGATATTCTAGTTCAATAAAAATTCAACAATATGTTACAGAGAATTTTGGGGAAGGTGATGGAAAATGCTGGTAATGTGGGTTTAGTTATCGCAAAATGTTTTCCCTAGATATAGGAAATGGGCAAAACTCTATGCAGTACCAGAAATTCCCTAATCTGACTTAAGAAATGGGCTGAAACAACAATATCTAATGTGAATCAAGTACCTTGATATCAATGTTCAATTTTTGGAAAAACTTATAGAAAACTCGAAAGAGTTGTATGCAAAACAATGTAACCTGGGTCTATGCACCCGAGTATAAAAATTCACACACCGAGTGCGCATACGTCTCTAATGCACGTATGTCGCGCACTCGAGTGGCAAAAACAAGGCCGCACTAGTCAACGCACCCGTGCAGGATGTGGGAACGCAAGTGCATAAAGGTGTGAGTAGGGGTGCGCCAAAGGTACACACGGGGTGTGGATGAAACCTTGATTGAAAAGTAAAAACAAAAATATTGCAATTGGCTTTTTTAGCAAGGGAACCCTAATTGGGTGTGGGTCCCATGAGGTCTATTTCAAGGCTTAATAAGGTCAATACACCTCATTTTCATTTCACATTTCCATTTCATTGTTTTGGAGCAGCAAGGAGCAAAGTGAGCAAAAGAGGTTGGAGGAGTTTGTGAGAGCTTAGTGGAAGATTTTGCAAGGGATTGCAAGTTCAAGAGGAGTAAGAGGAGCAAGAAGATTTGATTTGGCATGTGTCTCATTAAGTTCAAGGTCGATTTTTTTTATTTTACTGTATTTTTTTGTTTTAGAAATCAATTTATATTTAGTATTTTACTTTTAGCTTTGCATTCAAAAGATAATTTTCGAATGTTTCATTCTTGAATCTTGTTGATAGTAGATAGTTGATAATTCTATGATTTTTATATTAATTATTTGTTATTAAAATAGACTGAAACGTATTTAGCTTACTATTTTTTATATTTCTAAAGTTTCAAGTAGGCTGAAACTAGTTTGTTTTAATGTTTTTAAAATAATTATTGATTACTTGGGCTGAAATGTATCATGATTCATAATCATTTTTATTTTGTGAATTGTAGTTTTATAAATGGCATCTAGATCCAATCAAAGTGTAGAAAACATGGAAATTAATGAGGGAAGTGCATCTGATTATGAGGTTGAGCCTGAGGGAAGTGATCATGGGGCTAATGTAGATGCCCAATCTGAGGAAGAGCCCCCTTATGTTGCACCAAGGGTTCCTTCTATTCGTTGCCCTTCACAGAATTTGGAAAACTTTGCTAGGGGTCATTATGATCCAAAGTACTCTCTAAAACAATTTGCTGCGGAATTACACACTCTACACTTAGAGGTGGTAGCACACAGAAATGGAAGTGTAATATGTGTGGCAGAGAATGGTTTGGGAGCATTACAAGAGTTAATGCACACCTTTTTGGACTAGTTATGGTGTGACCTCATGCAATATCTTGGCAAATACTAAGAATGTGAAATATAGAATTGAAGTGAACAAACTATAGGGCATGTCTGATGATATTTGTTGATGTCAATTTTGTACCACTACATAACATATAGGAGTTGAATACTTGATATGGAATATCAAACACTCAACTCTCTCTTGAAAAGTAAATACTCATGAAGACATGAGAAAAACTCCAATGTTCCTTACATCTATGGATGCTAACTCAGTTATATTAATGTGACTTGCTGGTTAATCACATAGACAACCTTAAGTTGTTCATTCAAGGATTGTCGAACTTTAGTTGTGATGGTGATGATGTCTAGCTTGTAAAGTATATGAGCGCCAAATAATATTGATGGTGATGATGATGGAGGGTATGTCTGCCAATGATGCTTCTCCTTTTCTAACTTTCTTCTTCAAAATTCCAACTACTAAACTACTTGCTGCTCTACTCCTACTGCTATGAATGGAAAGATTAGCAAATGGACGGGGATCAAATCTGATGGAAGCTTACCAGTGGCACTACCTCCATAGATACAATGATTCAAGGGAAAAGGACTAGATTACCTCGCAAGGCTTCCTAACAAGCCACTAGGATACTAGTGGCCTAGTTTATAAATCTCTATCAAACATCCACTAATATCACCATGAAACTATCCATCTATTCTTACTCTTACTTAACAACTTTCTTGAAATAAAATCTACTTTAACAACTTCAATGAAATTTAACTCTAACTATTGGAAGTAGAAACCATGCAATAACACCAAGTGGTCTTAATCACCATGCAAGTCACAATAATGATAAGAGAAGCAATTTTGGTATTATCTTAAGCAACAATTTTCTTCAACCCTTTACAAATGAGAGCAAATGGCCTTATATAGAGGCCAAAATTACAACCAACGATAGAGATTAAGAGGCAAAATCAATGATCCAAATCGAATCCTAGAAACCTTAATTAGGGTTACCAACCCATCGGCCAATGAGAAGACGCCACCTCATCAATGGACCAATGAAAGAAAAGGAAAAGTGGCAACCAATTAGAAGGCACCAAAATGGTAGCCAATCAGAATCAAACACCTATCCTACCCAAGAAGAAGGAGAATTTGCCACTTGGGCTTACATCAAATGATCTTCTAATATAATTCTACCCTTTTCTTTCATCTTTTTAGCCAAAGCAATGAACTTGGCTAGCGTGTCGTAGACTTCCTTTGTGGGAGGGCAAAGCGTGTGTTTCATCTTGAGCTCAGCTGAATTTGTCATGTTGCTCGCCGCTTGCAATGTCTTCTCATGATCCTTCTCATATTCTTTCACATATCTGATAAAGGCATTGAGGGAGGCAAGGGTGCCCAAATGATTCTTCTTGATGGAAACCTTCCCCAACTCATCCAATCTTGATCCAAATTCTATCTCATTGATGCTATCCTCTTTGATATCTTCAAAATCAAGTGCAGCCCCAACATCACCCATCATGGTTGAAATGGAAGTGTCAACGCCTAGGCTGTGTCGTGCAATCTTGTTCTGTATCTCTTCAAGTATCCTCAATATGATGGTCAAGGCAACAAACCAAGACACCGTCGTACTCATTCCTCCTTCATCCACCAACTTGGTTCTCTCCAAATATCTCTCCATTAGCTCGATAAATGCCTGTAGCCTGGGAATGGCTAAGTCCTTGACTGGAAGGAAATCTTTCCACTCCCCTTCAAATATTTTGAATTTGTCTCTAATAGCCATCAATGACCTGAAAGTCGAAATAAAGGAAGGCAAGAAATTTTGCCCATCTTGAATTATATCATTGGTCCAATCTTTGACTTTGCGCAGCTAAGCCAATATCTCTTCTATGTTGCTCCTACTATCTTGCAAAAGGGCTGCCTGGTGCAACTGTTGGATAGGCTGGCAATCTCTCCAATACTTGCTTTCAACCTCCAACTTTACAATCCTTTCATTTTCCTTCCTCAACCTTTCTCTAATAGAAACCATGCCTTCCTGGATCTCCTCACATTCCATGTCATCCATGATTCTTCCCAAGTTATGCTCTACTATCTCATATGCCTGGGCTATAATCTCATGCACCGCCTTACTAACCTTTGGTATAGCAATCTGAACTTTTCGGTGACCCTCATCATCGCTCTTGATTACCTTTGCCACCATTTTTGCAATTTGTTTACGTTTCTCACTATCCTCCTTTTCCACTAACCTTTGAATATCTTCAACTGTTCGGACAGTCACCACCTCGCCTCTTGGAATAAGCATTTGCCTTAACCATAGTGGTGTAGTGCATCTCCCCAAATTTGGATTCGGTTCAACTAGCAAAGCATCGCCAACAACCTCAAGCGCCTGGCTTATTTCCTCAATATCAATTGGCCTATCCCCTTCTTCACTAGTGACTGTCATACCATCTCCATGTTGGTTCTCCGAGAGGGGAGAGTACTCATTATTGTCACTGTAACAACTTGATTCTGAATCAAAGCTCACCTCTACTGAGACCCTTTGTCTATTTGTATTAATCTCCTAGCTCGTAGCCCCAATTATGCTCTCCCTTGATGGTGTCACATTCTGTCTTTTTGTCGGAGGCTCCTGATGTTCTTTACTTTTCTCAACCTCCAAATTTCTCTTCTTGCCCTTAACTACTCTTTGTTGCTGGCTTCTGCCCCTACCTTTTTGTCCGACTGACTCCGCTGGACCTTCTTCCTCCAGTTTCATCCTCTCATAAGTAAGGCATACCTTTTGACTTTGTAATTGCCTTAGCTTCTCATTGTACCATGACTCGGTGTGTAAATCAATTGTCCTTGTAATTTCCTCTAAGGAAGGATCCTGATGATCAACCCAATCTACTGGACCTAATTCAGTCTCATCCACTATATCATAATCTTATCTTAGCACATTTTCATCATCTTCCAGTTGATTGGGAATATCAAGGCCTCTCCATCTAATTGCCCTCATCATGTCCACTGACAACCTTGAGAAAGCTAGCTTCCTCACATGAAAGTCATCCTATGCGTTGGCCCAAAAATCTTCTATAGTAGGAATATGTTTGAATGTGTTTTTGTGAGATGCCTTGATAAGACCATTAGGATCGAATTCTTATCTTGCTCTATACCATCCTAGATGATACCATTCTAACTCTTTCTCCGTAGCTAAAAAGGTGAATGGATTGGGGCAAGTATCATTCCCTATTCCAAATGAGAAAGTAATCCCTATCTCACCTTTAAGTTTCATCATCTTGTCATAATGCTCAAGTTGCCTAGCCAACTCCATCAAAACTATCTTGTTGGGTGGGTACCTTGGAAGTCTCTTGGGACAAATTGTACTTCCTGCCATTCTAATATATGTAAATTGCAGAAATTGGATGAACCAACTCCCATACTTTTAACTTTTGCTTCCGCTTTCGTTGAGAGCCTTTTAGCAAGTGTCCCTTGTAATATCCTTATCGTCTTCATGGCAAAGGCATCATAAAACATCTTATACTCTTTGGTGTTGTGCAAATGAAGCTATGGATAGCACTCATGCACCAAACATTGCCCTGGCCCATTGCCAATCACTCCTAAGGCCTTAAGTCCAAGATTTTCATATAGTCTCGCAATCAGATAGAAAAGATAGGACCCATATAGAATTGCTTTTGATTTTGCACTGTCTTAAGTTGCAACTCTAAATTTTCACTTATGATTCTAGCCCAATCAAATTTTCTCTTTCCATTTTCAATTTCATCAATAAAGTAGTACATCCAGTTCTCGAATTGCATACCTTGAGCCATGCCCATGATTCGGCTAAGAAGCACAATAAGATCACCATACTTTGATTTGAAATCTGACTTGGTGAGCTTTGACGACTTGGTGAGTCCCTTCTTGCCTTCGTGTAACCAATTTTGTTTTAGATGAATGAAGTAGGCCTCCTAGTTACCCTAAAAGAACTTGGTTGTTTGATCCATCGTTACCACTGTCATGCCTCTATGCTGGGGAATATTAAATACTTCTCTGACCACTTGTCCGCTAATGTTAGCCAACATTCTCTTCCCTTCATCAAAAATGATGGACTTGGTCACAATATCAAATCGGGATGCACACTCCATTACCAATATCGAACAAGGCAAGGTAGGAGGGAAATTCGCCGCATGTACAATTATGCTCTTGTAGATCTTCTTTGCCATGGGAGATTGTCCTTCCTTCAATTTGTCCTTCAACTATACCGTGTTCACTGTACCGATATTGGTATCACTTATTTGCCTCACTTTCGAGAAGAATGTGGTCTTAGGCATCATGTCTTCCTTGTCTTTTTTGGTATTCATTCCCTTTGGGTTCTTGCTTGCACTAACATCTACCATCTAAACACTTATTTCTGCCCCCTTGTTCTAAATGATATGGACTACACTTATCAATCCCCAACCCTCTTTCTATCGATGGAATCTAGCTTATTTCTGCCTCTCCAAGTCCTATCTCTACACTTATCAATCTCCAAACTTCTTTCCTAAGGATGGGACTACCACTTATTTCTGTCTTTTCGTTCCCTTAGGATGGACTACACTTATCAATCTCCAAACTTCAATCTCAGGGTGGTCTAGCTTATTTTTGCCTCTCCAAGTATCCTATCATAAAATCTACACTTAGATCTCCCAACTTCAGCCTATCAAAGAAATGATGAAGTGGTGGATGTTGAGTGTAAGAAGAAGATAAAGAAAACGAATCAAGCAAGAACAAGGAATAGAATCCCCCTTTAAAACCAATCTTCACCCCTAAAAATGAATAAAATTTTACCTTAAATCTGCCTTTACCAATAACCAGGCCCTCTTCAAGTTCGGATCAGATCTCGGAAATTTCAATCCTCCCTGCAAATAATGATGCCCTAGCAAAAATGAGAATTTCAACTTCCTTGAAATTGCCCACACTTGCGAAAAAATTAGACCTTAAATCACACTGTCCTTTCACCAAATAAACTCGCCAAATTCTGGAAGGAGAAATCGATGCCAAAGATGGAGAAATCAGACTTCAAAAAAAAAATGCCCAAGCTGGAAAAAATTAGATCTGCCCCAAAAATTGTCCTAGGGCAGAAATTTGCCCAAGCAAGGAGAAAAATGCCGCCAAGAAATGGAGAATCTGCCCCAAAAATCGCCCAAGCTGAAATTTGCTTCCCTTAGAAGAAAATCGCACATCCAAGGAGGAGGAAAAAAGGAATAAGGAAATAAGAGGAGGGGAAGCCCATCTTATACCAAACTTTTTGCCTCTCTAAGTGGGCCAACTACCTGGAGGGAAAACAAAATTAAATTAGTCGCTTAATTAATGCCCCAGATTTAAATGCAACATTAGAATTACTTAGCCCTATAATGAAATTGGCCCATTTAATTGCTAGTTTTGATCAGAAATTGCAAAATAGAAACAAGGTAAGCCTAGGAGATGTCAAAGTTTTCATTTAATAATGTTTTGGCAATTAAAATATCATTAAAATCAAATCTAGTAAGCCAAAATCGATTTTCAATTCCAAATTTCCAATTTCTTTTAACATTTCTAAAATTCTCCAGGCAAAATTTCAACCAACTTAATGAGATTTTGCAATTTAATTCAATTTCAATATTGCAATGCAATTTCAATTTTTTAACAAAACAAATCCTTTTCCTAGCAGTCAAAATTCAAACTCCAATTTCAATTTCACTATCAAAAATTTCTTTTTCACCAAAAAAAATTCAAGATATTCCACAACAACTAAATCTAACAAATTCATTTTGAAAATGCTCAAGCTTATACAATTATATCATATTTTCAAAAATCCGTCTAAGTCCAAAGTTCACAATTTTATCCTGCCAGATATTATTTTAATCATCAAAAAATGTTGTTGTTGAATTTTGTTTGGCCTAAGGATAAAATTACATGTTCTAGAAAATCAAGTTTCATACTGGGTAAAAAAAACCCAAATCCCCTTCTGGAGACCAAGACGTCCAAGGTGTAAAATTACCAATTCGAAAAACTCTAGACAACTCCGAAAAATTTGCTAAGGCAACCAAAAAAAAGGGGGTCCCCAAAAGTTTTGGGGGGATGATGTGAAAACCTCACAACAATATTGAAATCTCAGTGTCTATATCTTTGGCTGCTAGGCAATAGGTATAGAGTATACAACAATTACAGGGGCAGCGAGATACATCTACATGTATCTTGCATTAGAGAGCAAGGACTATGTCACGTACACCATCTTTTTCTTCAACTACACATAGTTCAACAGGGGATAGCAATAGGGGGAAACAGAAAGCAACTACAAGTCATAGTGGTAGTAAGCCCATTGCTCATTTATTTAGCATGCATAAAAGGGAGCAGTTAGATGATGTCCATGGCAGTGAAAGAGGGAAAGCCATCATATGTGCCACCTAGTGACCAAAAGTTGAGGACCACAGTGTTAGATAGGGCTTATGACAAGGTTGAGATCTTGATGGAGCTGATGAAGGCATGTTGGATGGATTCAGGCTGCAGCATTATCATGGATGGGTGGATGGACATTAGTCATCATCCACTCGTCAACATTATGGTCACATACACCGAGAGCCCATACTTTTTGAGGCCAGTTGATTGTTCAGAGCATCATAAAGATGTTGATTTTCAGTTTCATGTGCTTAGGGAAGTCATTAAGGAGGTTAGGCTACAAAATGCGGTCCAAGTTGTGACAAATGCATGTGGAAAGCTGTCTAGATTAGATGGGTGGTTAATGATGGGAGAGAGGTGCAGATGTTTATTTGCAATCACCATACATCACATGCACTTCTCAAGAGCTTCGCAAAGAAGCAATTCTTGAAACTAGTTGAGACCAAGTACGCCTCATATTATATTCTCTTGGAGAGAATGATTGAGTTGCAAGAGTCATTGCAACTCATGGTTATGACACAAGAATGGAAACGTCCAGACCAGAGCATGGTAAGAGAGTAAAGGAGACAATGAAGAGTGATCAATTTTAGAGTGATGCAAAAGATAATCTACATAATTACTCTAGTGTTTCAGGTGATTAGATATGGAGATGCAAATTTACCTAACAATGCAGAGGTTTATGAGTGCATTGATTCCATGCTTGGGCAAATGAGAGTTGTTGTGCGTGAGAGAGACCCCACTCTAGCATTCTATATGGAGCACACTGAGCCTATCATTTACCGTAGGTGGGAGAAGTTGAACACTCCTTTGCACATGGTTGCCTATGTATTGAACCCGAAGCGGTACATGCCTAAGTCTGGTGGAGTCACATCACTTCAGGATGATGAGGTGAGGAATGGGTTCTTTCGGTGCATTGCCAAGATGTATGATATTGAGACTGCTAGTGAGATTCACACAAAGTCGTCCAAATTTGCTAGTCTTTCAGGTAATCCTTAAATCTTGATTCAGTGTTCTAAACTCTTTATAATTATACGTTCTTTTAATTGTTATTTATAAGTTATAACTTACTTTAATATTATGTTGTAAACTTGTAACTTGTAGGATACTCGGATATTGCAAAGGTGATCTCAAAACTATGGCACAAAAGAATCCCATTTTGTGGTGGAAATGTCATGGGTCACAGAAGTCAAAGATCACCTCACTAGCCATCCGACTGCTTTCTCAAGTTTGTACTTTCAACCCTTTATAGTCTTAACTTTAAGAGTTTTACTTTATTGATTTACGATTCATTTATTCAATGATTTATCATTTATCATTTGTCACAAATAGTATGAACATTCGTTTGTAAGTTGTAACTTTAAACTTTTTTATTTCAGGTTTCTAGCTCCTCAACTGTAGAGAGGAATTGGTCCACCTATAGCTTCAAACTCTCTATTAAGAGGAATAGACTTATCTCTAAGAGAGCAGAGAAGTTTGTTGTTGTACATGGTTTCTTGCAATTCAAAGATTGCAAGGCACGTGAGTACAAGGAGAGCCTAGCAGCAGGATGGGATGTGGAGCTAGAGGATCCAGCTCAGATTGATGAGGATGACAATGCAGCAAAAGCCAATGTAGGGCTAGTTGGTGTTCCTTTGGAGGATCAAGATCTTACCCACGAGGAGTCTAGGAGTTCTAGTGATGAGGGCTTCATTATAGGGGATGATTAGAGAGCACTTGGGATGATTACATTCTCATTATTGATATTTTCTCATTTTGTTGATTGTACTCACTTTGATATGGCTATGATACATTATTTCATTTTGTTGTCCTGCATTTTGTCCCCACAAAATGCAGATAACAGCACGAAACTTTTTCAAGCTAGTTTCGTGTTTCTCTAAGTTTGAATTTGATATTCAATTGCTTAGTGTTGATCAATCGATCAATTTCAATTCAAATATCAAATTGTTTTATTGAAGGCCTTCGTCAAGTTGTTTTTGTTTTGCTTTTTGTTGAGCCTTTGCTTGATTTTTGAAGCCTTCACAGTCCGTTCTTTGATTTTGAGTTTTCGTTTGCTTGTTTTTTGTCCTTTGGATTTGCTCATGTCATGCCCTTCGATTTCCCCTTCGATTCGGTCTAACCTAGAGGTCGATCGAAGTTGTCAGTCAAAAGATATGGTCATTTTAGTGCCTCAAAAGTGGACATTTTAGGTGCAACAACACGAATTTTAAAAAATGATATTATATTTTCATTTTGACATTCACTTTTTCAAAAATATAACATTTACTCACTTTTTGTTATGTTTTGAAGTTACTTTTCATTTAATTTTATAACTTAAACTGACTATAGTGCACTTTATGTTATAATTTTAAGTTGAGTTACTTTTTAATTTTTCTATTTAGTTACTTTTTAAATTTTTGATTTTTAAATCAAATACTTATATAAATGTCACTTTAATTTAATGCTTATGACTTATATTGATTAATATAATGCATAAATGTTATTTTTGACCCATATTGTTGACATTTTTATAAAAATAAGTGAAATGCATAACTTAAAAGCCTTAAAATGGACATTTTATGTGCATATGCATGTAAAAAATATGAAAAGTGAAAACTTTTCATGCTAATGCATATAAAAACTCATTTTGAGGACCTTTTTCATGTCATTACATCAAATGCTTGTAAAAGTGGACCTTTTTGATGCAATGACATGAAAATTTGAGTTTTTATGCTTGTGCATCAAAAAGGTGAGACATTTTAAAATATGTGAGTGACTCCAAAAAGTGAAATTTTAGAGTCTTACACATTTTTAAATGTGCAATGAGTCTCCAAAAGTGAGATTATGTCTCAAGACATTTTAAAACATGTAATGGACTCTAAAAGGTCCTCTTGTGCCTTCCAACATGTTTTAAAATATGTAATGAACATAAAAATGTCCTATTATATGAAGAAAACATGTTCTTGCTTCAAAAACCTCCTATTTTGATCAAAACTTTTGATTTTCTCCATGGATTTAGATGAAATCAGTTGCATTCAAAATGTTTTGGAGAGGTGATCATTTTGCCCTCATCAAAAACCAATTTATTGCACTCAAAAACGTGTTTAAAACCCCCAATCTAGGGCACGAGTTTGCATAAAACTCCATAAATCTGCCAAGTTTGATCACATTTTTGTATGGAATCAAGTAGTTTTTACCTCATTAGGTGATTACATTGCTTGAGGATTATTATTTTGGTGTTAAATCATCAAAACGTTTTACTTGGAAGATCACATTTTTTGCTTGTTTTGGCAAAAACGTCCCAAGAACATGCAATCTTTAAAACGTTGCAAGGAGGAGCCAATCTAGGGTACATTTTAGCATTTCCCTAACTAATCTCCTTGTTTGCTGCCCTTCATAATTCAAATTTTGAAGATTTAAAAAGTTCTCACCATTTTAGAAGAAGATTTCAAACAACGAGCATCTTTTCCTTCATTTTTGGCATATATTTTTCATGTAAGTGGACCTCTTCTTTCTTGCATCTTAATTCATGCTTATCCTTGCTGATTTTATGCATGAAATCGTTGAATGTATGCCATTTGTAAAAATATTTGCCTTAGAATGTGCATTTTTCCTTTAAATATGAATTTCTTCTTCATTTTGATGTCTTTGGTTCTTCCCCAAGTTCCAAATTCGAATTTCATCTTTGGAATGCATTGCATCTTGGCATGTTTTGAGTTGTTTCCAAAGGTATATTTTTCTTTTGTTTTGGTTTTGTATGTTTGTTTGCCAGTTTTTCTCCATTTGGAGAAATTGCAAGTTTTTTTCCAAAAACTTGTTTTTCTTTCATTACATGCGAAAGCATTATCATTTTTCACATTCCATTTCCATGTCATTACATCTCACATCTCATCCGACAAATGCAATTACATGTTTTTTACTTCATTCGCCATCCGCACACCCATGTAATCACATTTTCTGCTTCCATCTTCATCCATCTCATTTTTTGCTTCCATTTGCACAACACTATTACACGAAATGCCATACGTGTAATTGCATCCAAAAGGTCCGATTTTGATCAAAAGTCATATTTTGAAAAGACAAGAAGATGTCATTTTTGCTTTCCATGTACTTCGACTTCTTTCTGCCTCCAAAAGTGACTATATAATTCATGATCTCACTTCCATTGCTTCATTTCCATCTTCATATACGCACTCGCACTTACATGAATAAGTACATGTTTCCATACATGTTTCCACCTCATAACATATTTTACATGTTACCTTTCATCTGCATCCGCATATACACATAAAGTGTACCTTTCATTTGCACTTACATCTCATTTCATTTTCCACTTTCCATTACATATTGCATTTACATATATGCATGTTTCATTTAATAAAGCCTTGAAAACTTTATTTCACTTTTGAAATCAGCAACTTTCACTTCGCACGCATTCCCATGTGTTTCACCTTCGCATATTTTCATTCCATTCCATTTCATTTTATTTTCCATATCCACATTTTAATTTCATTTCATTCCACATTCCGTTCGTTCCATTTCACTTTTCATTCCATTGCATATGCATATGCTTTCTCTTCGAAAGTCACTCCTTTTCGAATCTTTACTACTGCTCCGGTATTCACTTGCATGGAGATTCTTTCTGACGATGTATTTGTGTTTTGGGATTTTTGTGTTGCAGTACAAGCACAAGAAATGTCCTCACCTTCCAAATCCAAGGGCAAGATGAAATACCAATATGACAAAGAATTGGCACATGTAGTTCCTTCTTCAATTACGTTTGTTCTTGATAACATGCTAAACACCAAAATTGGTCACATAGATGTAGCTGATTTTCTATAAAGGATTGAAGCTCCAGCTACACATGAGATGAAATGTATTAAAAGAAGCAACATTCATTCGGTTTCTACATTTCCCATGGCGGCCATAGAACCTGATTTTGTCTACGGATGTGCTCGGCACTTCACTCCAAAGACAAGGAATATTAAAGACGCTGACAGCAAGGTTATCATTAGCCTTGATCCTGAAGTGATTGAACAAGTTTTCAAAGTTCCTCAAAAATCAGAATGTGTTGATTTGACCAAAGGATCATCATTGACTTGTTGGAATGAGCAAAAGGACAGTTATCAAAAGTATGTCAACCTTTACTAGTTAGACAAGAAGAGAAACAATTTTTCCAGATGGCCAAAGACTCTTCATCGATCAAATTTTAAACAAGAATACAATGATCTCATCATCCTTCTCAACAGAATCTATGGTCTTAAGGATTCTTTCGATTTTGAGCCATGGATGTACAAATTTATGTTTCAAATCATAGAGAACAAAGAACACATCTTTTGGGGAGAGCTTATCAGTATTGCGATCTGTCAGTAGATATGCAATGTAGGAACATCAGTACCTTTTTACATGAATTCATATCTAGTTTACATTGCTGCTGCCATGGGGTCTTTTTCAGGTCTTGCCACCAACGGTGATCATCTTCAAGTACCTGTTTGGAAATACTATGACCAAATCACTTTGGCTAACAGTAAGTACCATTACAGAAGAGTCCAAGATGCTTTCTTTGGACATTATAGGTGTTTGTTCAACAAACAGTTATGTATCAAAAGAGTATCTAATGCAACATGAGAAAAGGTAAACTAGTATGGCTGCATTTTTCTTCAATTTCCTACTTTCACATACTTGAGAGTTGGATATTTCAAAGGAGAGTTGTATACCTTACCTAGGTATGCTACAGATCGAATCATTCTAATAGAGTTAGCCAGACAACTCATGGACGTGCAAAATGATCAGCATGCATCACATAGGCTCGGATTTGGCATCACCTCAGCTAGACCTTTAACTATTGGCAATTATTCAATTGTTTCTGTGCCTAAAGCAAAGAATATGGAAGCAGAGTTGCAATTAATTACATTGAAGAGGTTCAAAGTTAGATTTGATTTTGATTATCGAGAGATAAACTCTCAAATAAAGAGGCCCTATACTAATGTTCATCGCATTGAAGATATTTGGATTGACATGAGAACAGAGCTTGATATTATGAAGATGGATTATTGTAGGTTAACCTTGCAACAAATAATCGATCTTAATATGTTGGAAATTCCTCCAGATTTTCAAGTTGAAGATGATGGCAACATTTTTGATCCAGAATTCCATCAAGCCGGTTTTGATAAAATGTACCCTTTTCCTATTCAATGGCAACAAAAAGAAGGTACATCTATTATGGACAGGTTTCAATCCATCTTAGCAAACACTAACAAGTGGTTGAAAAGTAAAGGCCTAAAAAGAGTAAATCCTAAAATGGGTCTAGATTGTGGAAGCTTTGGTCCTCCTGGCAGGAAGTCACAACTGAAAATTACAAGGAAAGATGGTGCTTCATCGTCAAATGTCAAGAATACTCTCAAATTCAAATTAAAGGGCCAAAAATGAACTAAATCATCTCAAGTTCCTGAACCAATTCAAGAATCAGTGACAGAATCAGAAGAAGAATTGGAAACAGAATCCGAGAAAGAAGATTCAAATGAAGGAGAAATTAGAAGCATATCTCCTCCCAAGCCTGCACGAGCTTGCACATCTTCTCCACATTAAGAGCCCTTTTTGCATGAGGTTGATGATGATGTAGATTCATTTTCTACTATTTTCACTCACTCCATTCCAGTCTCAGAAGTTAACACCATGGCTTTTCCGATTTCATATGCTGCTCCTCGTGTTCCTACACATGATCAATTTGAACACTTAGCAAATGTGTTTGAAGATTTTCCAACTCTTACTAGTGGTCAAGTTTCCCAACTTGATACATCTTTGACAGGATTTGAACTTTTTATGACAGAATCTTCACAACATGTTTCTATGCCTACAATAGTACAAACTGAATCCTGTTCAGTCACTACAGATATACAATCTGGATCAATGCCAATGGTCTCCACTGTGCCTACTTCTACAAATGAAAGTTTCAGCCTACCTGCATTTTTGAGTAGAATAACAACGAAGAGAAGGAAGGTGGTTGTTCCTCCTGACAATCTTCCTGTGAAGACTAAATCCAAATCTCTAAAGGACAAGATTGTTTCTAGAATTTTGGTTGATTCTGACAAAACCAAGTATGTTGAGGTTGCTGAGCCCTTAGTAAATAAACCTGTTGAAGAACTCACTAGCTCTGATTATAAATTTACTAAGATTGAAGTTGGAAAGCAATCTCGTTTGAGTTCTTTACAAGATGCTCATGATGCATTGGCAAATGTATCAAAAAGCAGTCATGAGCTTTGGGAAAAGAAGAATCAATTGAAACAGGAAATAGATCGTTTGAATGAGGTCATCCAGAAGCAATCTTCTCAAAATGTTGTTGTTGCATCACAAACATCTAAAGAGAGAAGGTTGATTGAAGCTGCTAAGTCCTAGATACAGGAAATCATTACTGAAGGAGTTCAAGCCATCACAGAAACACTTGCAGTTCTAAGGCGTGTTAAAGAGATGAACAGAATGGAACTAAGCTTAATTTCTTCTCTGACTCAAGAGGCAGATAACTTGAAGGAAATCCTTGAGGATTGGGATGAAATGATTAAGTTTGATCTGAATACTATGGTCTCATGTGACGTTCTTCCGTCATGTGAAATGTTTTTCAGATTTCAAGGACTCATTGGTTACAAGGAAGAGACCTTAAGAAAGTTGATCACAAAATTGCAAGTGGCTCTTGAAGATTGTCAAGCAGTTGAAACAAGCCTTACTTGTGATTTGGAGCAATTGGGATGCTATGTTACTGATAATCTTGGTAATCTTCTGGCAACAGAAAGAGTTATTTCAAAATATACAATCAGGATCAATGCTAATGTAGATTCTGAAGATTTTGATTCACACACAATGAACAAGTTCGTTTTGTACAAATCCTTGACAAAACACTTGTTAGATAATACAACAACAAATTCCAAAGTTGTGCAATCAACATATGAAAATGCAGTGACAATCGAAGCCATATCAAAGACTATGAAGATTGTTGATCTTCCTACAGTGCATGACGTCATTGTGAAATTCAAGGCATTAAGAAGCAATCTTTAAGATTGTTGTGTAATTTCTATTTCATAGTTGTTTAGAATGCATTACATGAAAAAGTGTAATTGCATGTAATGCGAATTGCATGTATGCAAAAGATGTAATGCAAGTTGCATGTGTAGTTGCATGTAACCCTTTAGTTTCTGTAGTTAGACTTGGTCAAAGTTGGTTGAGTTGCTCCCAATTTTTCCTCCCTTTTTTTCTCAACTTCTTTGCCTATATAAAGGAGTGCCCCCCTTATTGTAAAAACATCATTATCTTTATGCAAGAGAGCTCTGGAGAAATTGTGCCAGCAGAACTTTGTTTGTGTAACACTATTTTGAGAGAAAGTGAATACAAAGAAGCATTTGAGACTTAACTTTGATTAAGTGAAATTGTTGCTTGTATGAATTGTAAGCTTTGTCTATAATTCATTCAAGTTATCTTTGATTCGTACTATCTTTTGTTGTTGATATTGTATCTTGTGATTGATATAAAAGAGTTGAGAAACAATTGAAGCTCGAGCTTTGACTAAGAGCAATTGTGAAAATCCATAGCCAGAAGCTTTGTCTGTAGCTTGTATTTTCGTTTTGATTCACAAAATAGTTAGATTGTTCTTACTTTTAGGAGTCTTTGTGTCCTAATTGTAAAGATTTTACCATATAGAAGTACAACAGGACTTAGAGCCGAACTGGTACGTTTTGGCTAGCCTTTGAATTAGTTAAAATTTATCGATATCACTGTTTCTAGCTCATGATAGAAGTGGAATTAGAGATTCACCTTGCCCATTATTTGCCTTACGAATAAGTGGATCCTTTCTTGAAAGTTAAGAAGAAAGGATAATAGTAACACCCTATTTATAAATCTCTCAATTTCTTGCTTACCTTGAGTTGATCCAAGGAACGGTAAGAAGGGGGAGCCTTCCCTTTAAGGTAGGAGAGACTCTATCTCACACGCTGTGGCTGGTCATCCTATTTTGCGACTGAATTTTTACCCAAAACTGTCGGTTGCAAAATATCCACCCAACACATTTCACTATTTCATGCTACTCGACTCATTGTCATCATGAGCATCTTTATGATATATGATATTCATATTTGAACAATGAAATTTTAATCTTTCATCTTTGTTATTTGATAAATTGATAGTCATTATTATGTTTAAAAGTTCTACTATTTTACTAAGTTCAATGGTCATCGATAATGGTTATGAAGTTTCAAGTTTGAACTTATAATTTGTGAATCACATTTCAATTTTCTATATTCAACCATATTTGGTATGTTATATTGAAGTATCATTTCATAATTAGCATTTTCAATCATATATATATATATATATATATATATATATATACACACACACACTATGCAACCTCCCCACCCCCCCTCCGCACCCCCATTGTCCCCCCCCCCCGTCCCCAAATTGTGGCCTTTTTTTTCCCGCACCTAAAACTCGCCCCCTCGTCCCCGTGCACCACCACACCCCCACACCGCTATAACACTGATGCAAACCAAAAGCCATCTAATTATTCGAAAATGTAAGAATATATACAATAATGGAACATCAAAAGTTACCACATCCATGAATTCGAGATGTATATGTGGCTATAACAAAACAATATTTATCTAAAACTGTTCAAAAGCTAGGTATTTATTTACCCCAAATTGTCGAGGTCACAACTTTTGACTTAGAGCTTGAAGTTTGAAACCATTTGCACCATTGGAAAGAATTAAATATCTAATTTCGGTCCCTAAAACAAGGAGCCTTTGGCTACCAAGTTTTAAGGGCCGATAAAATCTCTACTACAAATTTTGAGTAGAAGACTTCGGAAAATGTCATTTACTAGGACCTAGAAATAACTTTTTAAAAGATATGAAAAAAAAAAAAAAATTTATTTTTTCAGTTTGATGTCCTTAGACACTCTGGATCATGCACCCCAGTAGCTATTGAATTTTATAAGATCATTTTTTGCAAATGTAATAACACTACCATTATATTGGGTGTGTTCCAATTGCAGATTTGAATGTTATATAAATATCCGTAGAAGAGACATGTCTCTTTTATAATTTATAAGTTAATCATTAAATAAACAATATTAATATAACATATATATATATATATATATATATATATATATATATATATATATATATATATATATATATATATATATATATATATATATATATATATAAAGTAGATATATATTAGAGCTTGTCTTAATTTATGATTAACCAATGACCATGAAGGGATTATCTATAATGTCCACATTTTTGCCAGCATCGGAGTGTCAGGGATCAGCCTATTATTGTAATTCTCGTAGGCTAATTATTGTGGATAGAGGGTCTTTTGAGACAATGGCTTGGCTTGGGAGGGTCTTGTCTTCACAATTCAGTAAGCTATAGGTTGGTTTTCGTTTGGCACAGATTGGACTTCATTTGGGCTTAGATTTGTGTACTTGCTATTTGTGATAAGTTGGGTATTAATTGAGATGGACCCTTTCTATTTTTGGAAAGTGCATTACATCACATGTAGAAATAATAGATGTGACTCCTATTTCAGACAACATATTTAAATGATGAGTATTTTGGGAGTTATTATATTTTTAGTTGCTAAATTATTATTAAATCATTAAATGGTTTATTATAAAGTTATAATTTAACTTTATAGTTTCACTTCAGGTAAAGATTGAGTCATCATTGGAAGGGGCCATTTATTATATGCCTAAGCTAAGTATTAAATATTTAATGCGATCAATGTTGTGTTGGAAAGTTTCATGAGCTAATAAAGTTGAGTTCGTTTGGAAACTTATATCAACACAGCATTATAAATATGAGCTCATTTCATTGGAAAAAGGACCCTTGGATAATTTATTTGCTTTTGTTGCCTTTGTGGCTTTTTTTGAGTTCCAATTTTTGTGCCCTTGCTGAAGTATAAGGGTCTGAATTTTGAGTTGTTCCATTGGATCTACAACTGAAGTATTTTAGATTTGAATCTGAGATTTTGTTATGAGTTGCAGTGGCAATTGAGCTGAAATATACAATTGGCCATCTCTCCTACTATATTTTCCTGTGGCTAAGGAAAAGTCTACTACTGAGAATTGCTTATATTATCTCTTGCAATTTAACTTCTGAGGTATAGCTATTTTCCCGCTTCCTTACTGTTCAAACTATGGCTGGGACACTTATCAATTGTGGTAAATCTGGAACTGTTGCTAAGGCTTCGATTTGGTTTTTGAAGAGGCTGCAAATCACATTGAATAGATATGTGCCTAAGAAAGAAATTGGTGTTGTGTCTATTGACTGGTTTGAAGAGGAATTTACATGCATACTGGACTTGCATTCAAATATGAGAGGCTAATATGTGTTAATTAAGTCTGTCATTCACAGATTTAGCAGCATTTTTACATTATTTGACATCGTACCTGTTGCAATGAAGCCTGTGTGTCTTCTCTTAGGGCTGACAGCTCATATTTATTGGCTGGAATATATTTTCCAGGCCTGTGTTAATATCTGGAGGAGTTGTGTGTGATTCCAGGGCCAAGCGTCTCTATCCAAGGCTTGTAATCTGCCCATTTTGGCCCTGCATTTTGCAAGGAAAGGGTGGAACGACAGCCCCAAATTCTTAATCCTGCGATTGGATCTGGTTCATATTCAGAGTATTGTGATCAAGACCGTCTTGAAATCTGCACAATTTCCACGTTCTGATTTTTTTTCCCTATCATACACAGTTAATAAATTGTTCTGGCAGGTTATTGTATCTTAATCATTATTTCAGACTGGCTATTCTATTGACATCTAATTGAGTTACATGTGTAGAAGTGAATCTACTATTAAAACATAAATCTGTAATAAACATTCTAGTTATTACGGTGTAAATAGTTGGCCCTGAATTTAAAACATTAATTATACAATAGTAACAGTTTGTTTGCCAAATACTTGATGAAATGTCAAACTATTGAATAGGAAAGGAAATTAATGTTACTTGAAGCTATAACCAGGCAGGGTCATTACATTATCTATAGGTCGATTCAATCTGAAGAAGCTACAACCTTAACACTCCCTCTTAGCTAGGGAGGATTGTTATAGAACACATTATGCTCTGAAGCATATAGATAGATATCATTTCAATATGATATTATTGGAATGGCATATTTAAGGATATATATATCCATCAACTTATATGTTATCTTATGATATCATCCGAAGTATGATTCAACAAGAAATATCAATCACACTTATATTTTTTGGTATGTGCACTGACATCATATTCATGATGTCTACCAAAAGAATATGTTATATCCTAGAAGGATATTCGTTATCTGATCTTCAACACACTTTGTGGCAACAACATAATGTAGTCAATCATATAACAAACATGATGTTAGGGACATCAACTTAATGTAGTCTCCATTATGTCAAATATCATGACCTCCGGCACATTCCGGGACAACAACTTAATGTAGTCTATCATGATACATTCATTATCATGATATCCTAGACTCTAGGACAGCAACTTAATATAGTTAACCATGATAACAGGTCAAGAACACAAGATCAGTATCTCTGGTACATTCTAGGACAACAATTTAATGTAGTCTATCATGATACGTTCGTTATCATGATATCCGACACTCTGGGACAGGAACTTAATGAAGTCAATCATGATAACAGGTCAAGCTATTGTTAAAATTGTCGCTTTACAATAGCGGCCTCACAAATACATCAATGAAAGATCATCACCTTTGATGACATAATCGACATATGCAAAATAGTAACCACAATGAACCAAGTCAAGGGGTGGAACAATGGCTTTCACCTCAACTTCTCTCTCACAGAGAAAAATGTGTTACAAGGAATTTCACTTCGAACTTTTCTTTCGTAGAGAACTCATTAATAAGGAATTGCACCTAGAAATTCTCCTTCTAAACAAAGATCGTGGCAAGTCAAATCCTCTAGCTATTCACTTATAGGCTCTCTTCATCCGAGGATGCCTATGATAAACTGTCAGACTCCCTCTATATCTAATATCAATCTTCCAACTTTCTAGTAATAAGTCATTACTTCCTTATGATGTACACAAGGTAGACCCATAGAAATCATTCAGTCACACAAATATATTTTTAGACTCCCTCTTAATGTAGGATACTCCTAATCTTGATCATCAAAGATATTCAAAAGCCTTAATTTATCCATCATAATCATCAGATGACTAATGAATTTTAGATGATAGCTTCTTTGGAGCAACTTTCATAAGATTATATTTTGCACAATGTGCGTTTTCTTGCAAGATCATCTTCAAATGCAAATGAAAAGATCAAGGAAGATATCACATATAGTACATATAAAAATACAAATAAGAAAGAGACTATAATGAGTAGCTAAATGTAATACTTAAGAATAATAAATACTTATCTGTACATCAACATCCTTTATATTAATTTCTCCAATGAAGGTCAATATGCATTAAATCAGAAAATACCTTCAACAGAAATGAAACATTAGTTAAGGTAATTATTCAACTCCCTACAAGGTAAAATTCCCACATACTTCATTTTTATAGAGTTTTTAGTCTTTCACTAATAGATCATCGGAAGAAGTTAATCATTTTTATAGAGTTTTTTTTCCCTTATGGTAAAACATGGAAAAAGAGATTCACAAGTGTATGGCTAGGGATTTCCCTTTACTGGTCCCTCTTTATGTCCTCCTTGAGATTCTAAGGCTCAGTACAATGTCATCATGACACTACTAAACATCTCTCTTAGCAACATTAATAAGGCTCTCATAATGGTTGTGTTGGGTGCTACATTGCTCCATACTAAGGGATAACATTGTTTTGCATATCAATTTTCAAAATTCACTTGAATTAGTGCTAAGAATTAGGAATACACAAAAATTGGCAAGAGATAATTTCAATGGAATGAATTTGCCCAATGCTTCTTCCTCCAATTTCTATTGTATTATAGACACCAACTCCAGATCTCATCATGACCAAGCCTCATCAAAATTAGACTTTCATTGACTTACACCAGTTCCGTGTGGTTACTTTGCTCTAAGCTAATCTTACTGAAAATTCAATCATGATGTGACAATTTGTTGTTGCGATGATTATTTTTCAAGGTCCCAACAAACTCACAACTTCTGATGCTTCATGGACTATCTTGGAGCACTTAACTGATTCACTTCTTTAGAAATTATTGCTCATTCAACAAATCCTTAGTTTCGAATAATAAGAACACACGTTCCTTCAAGATTATTGATGCAACAAGAATCCAAGGGTACCCCTATTGGTGGTAAACCAAATCCCTGCAAATAACCACACAGTGGAAACACAACAACAAAGTAAGATCTGATACCAAATCATAACCCTTTATTCATAAATATAACTCTTTACATGCAATATGCCCGGCTGTAAGGCCTTCTGGGTTAGGGCCAAATACAACAGCAATTAAAAAAAGTTTTGCAAGATCCCAGAAGATCCAACTCCACACTAATCCCAACTAGTTCAAATCCACACTCTGGTAGGAAACCCCAAGGAAATCTCAACATGTGCTCGCAAGCCCACCAAGCAATCTCCTGGTTTACCAAACCTCAACTAGTAGCCCTTCTCAAAGTTCGTTCCTATACTTAATCCTCTTCTCCAAGATGGATGATCTACTTTATCATGCCTTAAGACTTCACAAAACACCCTTACTTATACCCAACTAAGCCACAAATTGGCCTAGCCCATTACAAATTAAAATAAACCCTTACATTAAATGTTTGCATAAGCCACCGGTCAGCTGCAACACAAATTAAATACCCATACATAAATTAAATGCCAAAAGTCAGCTCAATGACAACCTGGGTACCACAGGAACCAAGACCAAATCGAGTGTCAGAGAAAACTGTTGAGCGTCAGCATTCCACCAAACATAACCAAGTTCCTTCACTAACCGAGCACCAATATGTGTCGAGTCCTTCAGAAGCAACCAAGCCCCTTCATAGACCAAGTTGTTCGCGCAACACTACTACTGAGCTCCCACTGCAAACTGAGCTCCCAGTATCTGCCGATTGCCCCAAGCATCGCCGAACATCTTCATTAACCGAGTCACTCGGTTAACAAAGCAACCAAATCAACTCAGTATCGATCGAGTCACCCTTCATTCTTTGACCGAGTCCTCCAACTCCAAGGTCAAACCACACCACCATGTAGGATTGCTAGCCAACCAAGGATGCTCCTACATCAGACACTCTAAGTTTGAAAAGATGTTCTCAATAGCTAGAAGAACATCTTCTGGCATTCAGCACATAAATCCCAAATTGGTTCTTCACATACATATCTTCCAAGTCCTCAACTTGTACACTCTTTCCCTTGATCTTCTTCTACTTCCTCACCTCCATCCTCGGTGTGCTACAGGTCTTCTTTCCATGTTGATATCTAACTTTCTTAGAATCCTTCAACTCAACTCGGCTGCCAATACTCAGGTTCCTCCTACCAAGTTCTTTATTCTGCAAAGGAATCAAGGATACCTCCTGCCACCTTTCACAATTATAAGCACATTCTTGACACAATCATGCATAGCCCTACAATCATAATGCCAAGGTCTACCAAGCAACATATGACAACTATTCATGTCCACAATATCACACCATACTTGATCCTTATACTGCCCAGTCTGGAAATCAACAAGGCACTACTCCCTTACTTTCAGAGCATGCTCACCTTGCAACCAGCCAATCCTATAAGGATAAGAATGTCTTACTCTTCTCAAACAAGGTTTCTAAACCATCTCCTCAGCAACAAGATTATCAGTACTACCACTATCCACAATCACATTGCAGACTTTTTCACCAGCCTTAAAACAAGTCTTGAACAAATTAGTCCTATGACAAGATTCCAAGGTCCTCTGACCAACCAGCACTCGCCGAGCAAGAAAACTTTCTCCTTGCTCAGGTTGACTGTCATGGTCTTCAATCTCATTCACAATAGTAGCTCTTTTTTCACTGACCTTAGGACATTCAAAAATCTGTCCTACCTCTCCACATTTGCAGCAAGTACCCTTAAAATCACCTCTACCTGTCCTTCTCTTTTGATCAACAGGTTTTGGTTCATCTTCATCACTCGTTTAGATTTTGCCAAGCTATCTAGCTTCTCCTTCCCTCTAGAATTACCTTGACGTTTCCTCTTCAACTTATCTTCTGCGTTCAGGGCATACTAATAAGCATCCTCAACTGAATCAATCTTCAACATGCTAACCTCATCTTGGATATTGAATCTCAAACCATTAATGTATCGAGCTACCTTCTCCTTTGACAATTCTCTATGCCCAAACCGAATAGTCAACTTGTAGAACTCATTGTTATAATCTTTCACAGTCATATCTTTCTGTATCAAATTTTGCAACCTACTCAAGTTCATAATCAGCAGGAATGAACTTAGCCTTCAACTTAGTTACCATCAACCTTCATCTAGTGATTTTTATTTCACCTTGCTCCTCTAAGTCCCTTTGTAGTTCTTTCCAGCAAAGAGCAACATGTCCTATCAACTTAGTTTGTGTCAACTTTACTCTGAGTGGATCTTCAATATCCTCAAGCTAAAAGTAGTCTTCCAATTCACCAATCCAATCAATCCGGTCTTCTGGAGTCAAAGTCCCTGAGAAATTAGAAACCTCCATCTCATGCTTCAACTTAAACTAAAATCCAAGTCTAGCAAACTAACCAGCCCTAGTTCCAATAGGTCTTTCCACATGATCAGTTTTGTCCTCACCACTCGATCCAGCAACTTCCTCATAACCATCTTCAGTACCCACATGCCAAGGTAAACCACCTATAGCACTCACAATTTCAGCAATCATGTCACTCTTCATCAATGCTATCTCAGATCTGAATTCTGCTTTAATCTTGTCTGAGATCCTTTCCTTCTTGGAGGCATCTTCCAAGACCCTTTGCAAACCCAAAGCAATAAATCCACAAATCCAGAGGATCAATCAGCTCAACTTTCACTTCCAGCCCTCACTCAAGTCCTGGTGCAAACTGCCTCAACTTCGACGCTCAGTCTACACACTCAGGAACAACCTAGCTCTGATGCAACGAGAATCCAAGGGTACCCCTACTAGAGGTAAATCGGATCCCTACAAATAACTACACAACAGAAACACAACAACAAAGCAAGATCTGATACCAAATCACAATACTTTATTCATAAATATAACTGTTTGCATGCAATATGCCCGGCTGTAAGGCCTTCCGAGTTAGGGCCAAATACAACAGCAATTACAAAACAGTTTTACAAGATCCCACAAGATCCAACTCCACACTAATCCCAGCTAGTCCAAATCCACACTCTAGTAAGAAACCCAAAGGAAATATCAACTTGTGCTTGCAAGCCCACCAAGCAATCTCCTAGTTTACCAAACCTCAGCCACTAGCCCTTCTCAAAGTTCGCTCCTACACTTCATCCTCTTCTCCAAGCTGGATGATCTACTTTCTCATGCCTTCAGACTCCACAAAACACCCTTACTTATACCCAACTAAGCCACAAGTCGGCCTAGCCCATTACATATTAAAATAAACCCTTACATTAAATGTTTGCATAAGCCACAAGTCGGCTGCAACATAAATTAAATACTCACACATAAATTAAATGCCAAAAGTCGGCTCATTGACAACTCGGGTACCACAGGAACCAAGACCAAACCAAGTGTCAGAGAAAACCATGCCGAGTGTCAACATTCCGCTAGACATAACTTTGTTCCTTCACTAACCGAGCACCAGTATGTGTCGGGTCCTCAAGAAGCAACCTAGCCCCTTCATAGGCCGAGTTGTTTGGGCAACACTATTGTCGAGCTTCCAATGCAAACTGAGCTCCCAATATCTACCGAGTGCCCCACGCATCGCCAAACATCTTCATTAACTGAGTCACTTGGTTAACAAAGAAACCAAACCAACTCAGTATCGACCAAGTCACCCTTCATTCTTTGACTGAGTCCTCCAACTCCAAGGTCAAACCACACCATCATGTAGGATTGCTAGTCAACCAAGGATGCTTCTCCATCAATTATCGTTATGAATGAATATAAGTCCCCATCTTGACTTCACCATTTTCAATAAGGCTCCCAGGCTTCAGGCTAATATAGAATCCTTCTAATGTTCAACAAAAATATGATTGATCCTATCTCTCTTATTGCTAATACTTGTATATGTTGCCTTCTTATTTTCATCCCCACATTATAATGGTTGATCACAGCATGCATTTATCTTATTCCATACTGATTGTACTCATACTCGAATCACTTCCTTTAATTTAACTATTGGTCAGTTTGCAGATCAAGCCTTTGCAGTTCCAGATTATTTAGCAATATTATCTTTTATCTTTCATACTCTATCCAATGGTGTTCCAACTAGGATGGTGTTAGGAATCGAAAGACTTTTTCCTTTTCTTGCATTACTTATTCCTCCTGTCATTTGATGAATTCTTTCTTTTGCACAGAGCTCATGTTGTTTCATGTTATCCCTTAAGAAACTATCTTTGTCCTTCTATTGGCTCTTTAAATAAAGTATTTGACGCCCTCCTCTCATTGGTGGTTTTCTAGCAAATAATATATAATACTTTTCGTACCCTATATGTACCTACGAACCTCTTCCATCCTTCCCTTAGTACTTTGCATGATCACTCTCTAGTTGGTACTAATGACATTAAATTTCAGTTATGGAATTCTATCCATTGGATTTGTTTATATATTTCTTAATCTCATTCCCATCTATTTGCTACTATCTTCTGATATTGATATGTTGTGTTGGATTTCTTGAATCACTTATAATTGCTTATAATATTGACACTATATTTACTACTTTGTCACTATTGACCGCAATGCCTCTATTAGACTTATCTACATTGTTGTTGTATAATCCCATCATCAAAATATGTTTTGTATTACATTGCATGTGCGAGTCTTTCATCATTGTTTTGTTATGACTAATTAAAAATTAAAAAAACATTAGCATCTGTTATAGAGACTACACGGTATCACTCACTGCCATTTTAATACTCTATGTTGTCTTTAGATGTTGTATGCCTTCAATATGTTGGTTGAACCAGATTTCTTCAATGTCATTCAAACCCAAACACTTCTTTACCCTGTTCATGCCAATTTCCTCTTACCATTCGGACAGGTTTCTCATACGTCTATGTACAATAAGGTTTGTTGCCAACGGTGAGTAGACATTACAAAGAATTTTATGTATTCACTTCTTTCTTAATAAGTAATACTGCAATACACTCGATTCTATTGTCCTGCATTTTGTCACCATAAAATGTAGGTAACAGTACGAAACTTTTCCAAGCTAGTTTCGTATTTCTTTAAGCTTATTTCATTATTTAATTGGTTTGTATTAATCAATCAAACAACATTAATTGATATAATGAATCATTTTACTAAAGGCTTTCATCAAGTCTTTTTAGTTTTTCTGATTGTCGAGCCTATGCTTGATTTTTGAGGCCTTTGTCGTCCTTTCTTTCGTTTTTGAGTATGTGTTTGTTGGTTTTTAGTCCTTGGTTTTGCTCAAATCATTGCTTTTGATTTTCACTTCGATTTGATCTAACCTAGGGCTTAATCGGAGTTCTCTATCAAAAGATATGACCAATTTAGTGCCCATAAAGTGGACCTTTGATGCAACTGCACGAATTAAAAATATCATGTTATATTTTTAATTTGACATTCACTTTTTGAAAAATATAACTTAAGTTCACTTTATGTTAAGTTTTTAAGTTACTTTATCCTTTAAATTTTCACTTAAAATAACTATAGTGCACTTTATGGTATAGTTTTAAGTTGAGTTGCTTTTTTGATTTTTCACTTAAGTGACTATATTAACTATATAGTTCAATTTCATTTTTGACATTTAAATCAAATGCTCTAATAAATATTACTTATTAAATGATATTTACACATTATATTGTTAATATGATAATGTAAATATAATTTGTCTCATTTAAGCAATATTTTATCAAAATTAAATTGACATGTGCTTATTAAAATCACTTAAATATGTAAAAATCATTTGAAAGTGGACCTTTTTCATGCCATTGCATGCAAAACTCAACTTAAAGTGTAAAATCACTTAGAAGTGGACTTTTTTTATGCCATTGCATGCAAACTCACTTAAAATGTGCAATGACATCAAAAGATGAGCTACATGTGTTATATGTATATGCACCAAAAAGGTGAGCTTTTGCCTTGAGTTGCATATGCATGTAACTTAAACATGGCTTTACACCAAAAAGGTGAGTTTTTGCACCAAAGACATGTATTTGCATTTCGCAAACCCGTTTTTGGGCAAAAAGCACATTTTTAAAACATGCTTATGCACCAAAAAAGTAAATTTTTTCCTTGGAAGAGCCCATTGCCTGTTTTTAAAACATGTAATGGCCTCTAAAAGGTGTGTTTTGCATTGAAACATATGCTTTTGATCTTCCAAAACCCGTTTTTGAAAAAACTTTATGCATCTGGCCCTCAAGAACACATTTTCAATGATTTTGCTTGCATTCTTCTACTAAATTTCTTCGACTCTTCTCCTTTAGGGACGTTTTTGCAAATCTAATCCTCTCCATACAAAAAACGTTGGTTCTTTTGGTTAAAAATGTGTGTTTTCAGCTCCATTAGAAATCACGTTTTGAGGAAGAATGCCCAAATTTGGGCCTCCAAAATGCATGTTTTTGTTCAATAAGAAGTCGTTTCGAAGTCTTAATCATTCTAGATGATATAGGAAGGCATTTTTTGCATTCTATGGTAAAAAACAACTCATATTATGCCTTTTATGAATCACATTTTTGCTAAAAAAACTCAAAAAATTGGGGTTTCGATCCATTTTTATGCATTTTGAAGTCACTTTTTTGCATTTGGATCCATGTATTAGCATTTGGATAAGTCATTTTTGCATTCACAAGTCAAAAACGACTAAAAAACATGCATTTTTTGGCCACGTTTTTGCAAAAACGACCTAGATTTTTGTATTAAAAAGTCACATTTTTGTTCAAAAAACTCAAGTAATGGCATTTCCAGCCCATACTTTTGGATCAATAGGGGTTGTTTTTGAGTTTTAATGCATGTCATTGCCTTTGGAGACCACGTTTTTGGCATTCTCATGTCAAATTCGACCTTTCATTGCTCATTAATATTTTTGTTGAATGCAAGTACGGAAGAAGTCAAAAAGTTGTTTGAAAATCCGGATTTGAGGAAGAATTGATCTTCAAAATCTATAAATCTTGTTATTTTGGCTCATAACCTCCAAGTAAGTGGACATTTTCAAACTTGCTCATCAATTCATGCTTATCTTACAATTTTCATGCATATTATGGCTTGTTATTGCACATTTGTCGAAATATATGCCATGAATAGTGCATTTTTCCTTTAAATATGATGAAATGATTCATTTTTATGTTTTTGGTTTTTTCCCAAACTCCAAATTCAAATTTGCATGTTTAAGTGGTTTGCTTGTTGACATGTTTAAGTCTTTTGCCAAAGGTACGTTCTTCTTTTGAAGTTTATTTTTGTGTTTTGTATGTTTATTTTTCAAATTTTTTTTTTGGAGAAGTTGCACGTTCTTTGGTTATGTTTCACTTCACTCCACCTTTCATCTTTTCATGTAAGAGCATCATTTCATTCAATTTCCATCTTTTCATGTCACAACACTTCGCATCTCATTCGTCAAATGCAATTACATGTTTTTCATCTCATTCATCATCCGCACGTGCATGTAATCTCATTTTCCACTTTCATTTTCACTCATCTCACTTTCCGCATCCAATCACACGACATGATTACATGAAAAGTCCTTCGTGTAATTGCATCTCTAGAACCCGTTTTTTACTAAAGTCACTTTTTAAAAGGCTAAGAAATGGCATATGCATGTTTTCCCATGTACTTGGACTTCACCTTTCCTCAAAGACGTCTATAAAAGCTCACTTTGCCTCAAGGCACATTGCATTCATTCTTTCTATATGCACTTACGCCTCCATGAGCAAATACATGTTTTTCCACTTTCTGTGTCATTACATACTTCACATCTCATCTGATATGGTGCAGGAGCATCTTGGGCCTTGCTTGCGATCTTGCATGTTTGGAGGGATTTTGGCTTAATGTTGTGGAGTTTGGTAGATACTAGTGTTCGGCATACACTAGGAGCTTGGCGTGGTTTGGTTGCTTGGCATGGTCTGGGAACTCGGCATGTTCTGGGAACTTGGCAATGTTTGGGAATTTACTGGTGCTTGGCTTGGTTTTTTTGACACTCGGCTTGGTCTTGGTTTCTATTGGTGCCAAGTTGTCTGTGAGATGACTTTTGGCTTTTAATTTATCTATGGATATTTAAGTTAGTGTTGTAGCCGAATTGTGGCTTGACCTATTCTTAATGTAAAGGATTTAATTTAGTTTGTAATGAGTTGGGCGAACTTGTGGCTTAGTTGGGTATAAGGGGTCTTGTAGAATCTTTGGTAGGAGGATGATTCATCCTAGCTTGGAGAAGGGGATGAAGTGTAGATGCGAATTTTGAAGAGCTAGGGCTGTAGCTTGAGAGGATTGCTTGGTGGACCTGAGGGTACAAGTGTGGATTCTTCTTGGTGTTCTTATCCAATTGTGGATTTGGACTAGCTGGAATTGGTGGTGTGGTAATTGGATCTTGTGGGATCTTGCAAAACTGGTATTGTAATTGTTGTTTGTATTTGGCCCTAACCCAGAAGGCCTTACAACTGGGCATATTGCATGTAATCAGTTGTTTATGAATATAGAGCTGTGATTCGGTATCAGATCTTGCATTCTTGTTGCTTGTTGTTGTGTTTCTGCTGTGTGGTTCTTTGCTGGGGGTTTGGACATCTCCTTTGAGGATTCTCCTACCTTGTACTACGTCACATTATCCGCACTTACATGTAATCCATTTTCCATGCAATAACGTCTTGAAAACCTAAGTCACGTTTTTAAAGTCGGGTCTTCATTCACACACATTCTCATGCATTCCGCTTTCATGTTTCAAAGCATATCCTTCCAAGTCTAACTTTGGCCCTTTCCATCCAAATACATATGCTTTCTGGTTCATTTCCAGCCATCATATGTGTTCCATAAGTATCTAATCCATACTTTGAATACCCACTCCTCATGGATTTGTCATTGTACCTCAAATCTCAAAGCTTTCATGGATTCAATCCCATTGAAACTTTCATGTTGCAGCAATTCAAAATTTGCCAGACTTTCTATAAAGAATGAAGACATCCAATAAAGAAGGCGTGCTTCAAAAAAGTGGTAATTCATTTGGTCTCCATTTTCCTGATGGTTGTTTGAGAACTTGAGTTCATAAGGGAATGCGCCAAGCACTTCGTTTGAAAAAAAAGTAAGTTGCAGATGCTTGTCGGAAAGTTGTTTCGAGTTTACATTCAGACACTATCAAGAAGGTTTTCAAAGTGTCAAAGACTCCATAATGTGTCAATCTACAAAGGAAAATTCACTACAACTTGAACTAGAAAAAGCTTGATCACATCAAGTTTTCAAATGACAACAGACAATTCATCAAAGATAATCAAAGGCTATCAAAAGACACAACACTATGGTTATCAAGGTGAATGTAGTGGCATAAAATACAGGAACTTACAATCCTATGATCATCTAGGATTGCATCACCAAGTACAAGGCCCTTCAAAACAATCCGTAGGATTGTTTCTTTCTCTTCCATCTTCTTTCTTCTTCTTTCATGTTTGTAGTTGGAGAGGATGCATTGCAAGAAAGGATGTAATTATATGTAATGTGAATTGCATGTGCAGTTGCATGCAACCAAATAATTTATCTTTTAGTTAGCCTAGGTCAAAGTTGGTTGATTTGCTCTCACTTTTTCCTCCATTTGTTTCTGAACTCTTGTGCCTATATAAAGGAGTGCCCCCTCATTTTAAAAATCATCTTTTGTTGTATACAAGAAAGCTCTGCCAAACTTGTGCAAGCATAACTTTGATTGTGTAGTACAAATTTGGGAGAAAAGTGAATGAAAGAAGCAATTGGATTCGAAGCTTTGACTGAAAGCAATTGTGATAGAGCAAATTAGAAGCTTTGACTATAATTTGTGTCTATTGTCTTTGATTCATGTGTTACCCCGCTTTTCATCCCTTAATCATTCTGCAAAGTGGAAATTTTGGTGTCCTAGTAAAGTCCTAGGTATGTCCAACTCTAAGTTCAAGCCCCTTAGGTGGAGGGAATCTTCATCGGATTTTTCATCTTTCCCTTCCCCACATTTCATAGCCGGGTGGTTTTCCTTTGTGTTGTGAGTTTTGTGGGTAGCTTAGTACATAATCCGATGGCAATTCCCGTAACATACAATGATCATTCACAAGAGTTGTATCCACTTACAGCCTGTCATATTCTCCATGAAGAGAAGAAGCTTGCGGAAATCTGGACTTCACCTTCTCCTCGGCGGGTTTTAACCCATGAAGGCGATTTCCCGCGAAGAGCACCAAATAATGCATATGAGCCACAATAAGAAGATGATGAGGTACCTTATGATAAATTCTGGTTTCCTTTATGATTATCCACCTCAAGAAGTATTAAAGATTCATCACAGCTCCCAAAATCGTCCTCGGCGGAAAACTCAAAATTGACTTCTCCTCGGCGGGTTTTCAACCCATAAAGTCCGTTTTCCGCAAAAGACAATTCTAAAGGAAATGAAATGAGAGGTGGGTCCCTAACTAAGATTCGCACTCCTTATGGATATCTCCGAACCCAAAGGAAGCAATAATTCAAAAGGTAAAGTTAAAAGAAGGTCTGGGCGGAGAAATGAAAATTGTCTTCTCCTCGGCGGGTTTCCAACCCATGAGGACAATTTTCTGCATTTAAAAAAAATCAAGTTTATAAGTGAATTGAACTCACATTTCCTATGCAAAATACCTTAAGATGATAATAAAAACAATCTAACCAAAAAAGATCTATTAGGCAGAATTTGATTTGGCAGATATTTCCTTAGAGAGTACCCTGTTCATAATTTCCCGAAACTTAATAGAAAATAGGAAAGTAAGTGTGAAAGGATAGAATATTACCGTTGGGCCAACAAAGCAGTGAAAAGACACCGAGATGTCCGTTAAAACCTTGCATTTACTATTTCAACGGATCTCTCCTTTAATTCATTCGTGTGGCGCGAACTCTGAAGATCAACGGATGAATTTAAGTTCCTATATAGATAGAAACATGAACAAGTACAAAAACTACCGCCCTTTCTCGAACTATAATTTTGTTAAAATTGCACAACTTTTTCAAAAGCTAGTATTTGTGCATTTGCTATTCCTTTTGCTTCCTACATTCGGAATTCATCTCTAAACAGAATGGCAACTAGATTTGCGGGTTTTGATGGGCTGAATGGAATCAAGTCTATGTTGCAGAATTTCACGGACACCTCTCTCCGTTTCTATGATATACAAGACTTCCAAAAGAGAGTGAGATCAGAGCCTATACATCCCATTACTGAAAAACTCCGAGGATGTGGGCTAGTTGAAGCAGTGGGTTTTCCAGTTGCGGTTCAAGCTCCAGAGTTGATATATGAATGTATAAACCATTATAACCTGGACACTAGACAGATTGTATTGCCAGATGACACAGTCTTGATCTCTATTGATAAGCAAACTGTGATAAATTGCCTCAGAATTCCGGAGCGAGAAGAGTTTTCAGATTTGACAATTGGTGGAGTTGTCTTTGAGTTTTCCGTGAAGAAAATGGTCTGGAGGAAAGAGATTATGCAGTCATGGTTTCAAAAGCCACGGAGCGGCAAGAGTAAGCTCCCTAAGACTCTTTTTGGTACTAATTTCAAGCCCAAGATTGTAGACATCCCGGTTCTCTTGCACAGGCTAAAAGGTGAGGTAGAAGCTTTAAATTTCATTGAGCAATATTTCTTTTTGGTACAAGTTATCTGCTTAGATACCCAATATATTGACTGGGCTCACGAGGTAAGTGAGAATCTATCCAATGCTCTCAATGCCACGAAATTCTACAACACTTTCTATATGGCCTCCTTTCTCATTTACACGTTTTCTCTACAACTGTGGCCAGGTCTCCCAAGGGTAGAAAATTTTCCTGATGATGTAAAGTCTTATGAGTTCTACCCATGTTTGCAACTGGAAAATAGTTATGCAGAATATATAAGAGTTAATGATGCATTTACAATGAGAATTTGCAAGAAGCTCCAGGGATGTCCAGAGAGGAGATTCAATCCAAAAGCTATGGCGGCCATCAATTAGTTTGGAAGTTATTTTATCTAGTTCTCATCTTTTTCATATTTGCGCCTTGCAACTTTTGATGGATTCCCCTTGAAGTTGTCGAGCTATCCAAGTGACATGATCGTGCTGATTGGGATCGTGAGGCAAGCCATTCAAGTGAGCATGCTAAGCGGATGTCTGAAGAAGAAAGGTCACGAGTTTCCAATGAAGGTGGGAACTTTCAGCTGCGAGTCCCGTTCTGATGCAAAGAACATGTTAAAGGCATTTGAGAAGAAGTATCAATTGGAGATGTATGAAGTTTTGAGGCCCATGTTCGATCCAAATGGATATGCAAGAGATGTATTGCAGATTGGAAGCATTATCAAACATGTCACCACTACTGAGGACTACTAGGCCAATTGCAGAGACGAGTTTGAAAGCCATGACCCTGCTTTCGCTAGACTCACAGTTGATCAAGTGAAAATATATAAAGTCAACCTTGATGTTGAAGGAATTGAAGATGATGGGCAAAATATGTATAGTAATACATATTTAACAAAGTTAAGAAATACTCCTATCAGTTCAGAGCCCTATCAAGATGTTGGGGATGATCTGGAGGTTATGATGGCCTAAATTGTTAAAAGGAACAAGAAATGGATCGAATGGACCACAACAAAGACGAGCCGAAGCAGAAGTGCGATAGCTCAAGCCTCTCCAGCAGCTACAGCAACCCCTTCATCTCAAAGTGATACATCGGGTGCAACATCGGCTATTACCCAAGGTCCAGCCCAACCATCCAATGGAGGTGATCAACCTCCTGACAAGAACATTCCTTTGAGCAAGACTTGTCAAGATGGCTCCCCTCCAGTGATTGGTGCCCAACCAAAAGCTGAGAAGAAGGGAGAAGAACCGAAAGATAGTGTTGCTACTCCAGTTCCTTCACCTACGAGTAGCCCAATTCCTTCTACAAGCCCTACACTTTTGCTCCCAAGCAGTCCACATGTACAGGTGGTGGACTTAGGAGATGGATGAAGTAGCGACAAGGAATCTACTGAGTCAGATGAAGTAGCTAAGAAGATTGCAGAGACAAAGAAAGGTCAGGAGTCCTCTAAGCTTGTCCCTCAAGCTCAAAAGAATCCTTTCTCTTTGACTGCGAAGGCAATCACTCCGGTCGAAAGGAAAATGTTCAGTATAGATTCTCTTGGGGCAGCCTCAAAAGTGATAGGCACAGACTCATGGTTAGAAGACACTTTGGATAGGAAGAGAAAGAGGAAAGATGAAGGCGCTCCCACTAAGGATACCTTATCCCTTACTGTTCGTTCCGAATCTGCATTAACTAAGGTGAAGAAACAGAAGACCTTGTCTATCCTTGGGCAGGATCCTGAAAAAGGGCATTTAAATGGAGATAGCCAAACCTAACAAGGAAGGAAGAATTGAGGATATGACTACGGATGATTTCACCATGCATTTAGTAGATCTCGAGGAGGCCAAGCATCATACTAAAGTCGGCTTATGGAAGTCCACAAACGAAGTGATCAAAGGACAACTAGAAAGCCTTAAGTTGTCAAAGATCCAGATGAAAGCGGAAATACAAGAATTAAATAGTTTCATAAGACAATTAGCCACCCCTTTGGCAAGTATTTTCGGGGTGTCCATTACTAAAGATCCCATTGCTGCGGATGTCTAGGCACTTATCTCCCAGCTTCAAGAAGATAAAAATTTTGGGCAAATCGGCAAAGAGTGGATTGAGAAAGTCAAGGCGGAAGGACTCTCTGTTATAGATCAGATTGGTAATGCCATTTTAAGATTGGAAATAGAGAAGGATAATATATCATCAAGTAGGACCACCTTGGCTACAGAGAAAGTTAAAAGTGATGATTGTGTGTCTCTGTTGAAAATGATCATCCATATGAAAGTAAAGGAGGCCATTGAAGCAAAGATTTTGCCCAAGGGAGATGAGCCCCTAGTTGAGTGGTTTCAAAGTATGCAGTTCAAATCTGAAATGATTATGGCAAAAGGACTCAAAGAAACTGAAGCCAAAGCAAAGAAGGAGCAAGACAGAGATTATGAATTGTTAAAAGGCTTGCATACGGATTCACAGTCTCGTGGGCAAGGGAAAGCAATAATTGGGGCGACTGTCATGCAGGCAAACTTTACCAATTACATTGATGAGTTGACAGCAATGACTTCTATTTGCCAGGACAGAGTTTTTGAGCTCCAAAAGCTTGGTGGATGCGTGCACATGGCCACAGAGGAATTACATGACCGATTGGGCGTCGTCAAAGATCTAGCTCGGGAGCACTCCAAGTGGCTCTTGAGATGTACAAATGTGCATGTCCATAAACATGAAGAGCTGATTCCGATCATTGTTGCCGCCAAAGCTGAAATAACCCCGACAGGTTATTGCTTCTTTTCACACCCAAAACTTAATTTTCAAGGGTTAGACATTTCGTCAAACAGTTAGCAAGCAAGCTCTGATACCACTGAAATGACCTTCTGAGATAACCCTTGCTTATTAAATCAATATTGTTACTGATATGACATTGGAGAATTTGGTTACGCACTTTAACTAGATAATTGAATCTGTGCTATTCTGTTCTTGAAGGCAAAACACATAGAATGGGCAGGCGATAATATCTTCTTCATTTATTAAAAATATGAAATACTGATGTTACAATAGCAAAATATATATGAAAGTGTTTGGAACCTGAAAAGATATGAGTCGCCATGAGTTTACTCGAATCTTCAAAACCTTGTTCTGCTGCCGATTATCATGATCGATTTGATCTTCAGTAGATGGTCCAAAAATCGGAGTAAATAACAAGTCCCTGAGTGCATGCATGAAGTTGACCGATGGGATTGCCATTCACAGGCTGCTGTCACCGTTTTGACCCATGCGGAATTACCTCGTATTTAGCGGATGAAATGCTAGCTAAAAAGATGGCTTGGCAATTCATCTTTAACAACAACGTCCGGTTATAAGATGTCGGAATTTGCGGGAGAAAAAAAAAAAAAGTATCTCAGACCCCGTATCTATCATATAGTTCAGAGATTGAACTCAAAGCGTGGCTCACTATTGAGAAGAAACCAAACCCGCAACAATGTCCTTCGTTAATGACCCAAAGGTGATTGCCGGTATGAACAACTTAATTACATAAACTTGAATCGCGTGAAAGTCCCTCCTCCAATCTTTCGCTAAGAGATGATTCCGGCCTTTAGGAATCCAATACACCAGTAATACGTGTGCGCATCCTACATGATGACACCAATTCTTCCTCCGCAGATTCGACCCGTAACACTGCTAATGAAGGCGACCTTGCGATTTGGAGGATTCCAAATTCCGCAGCTTGCGTTGTCTGTCGTTTCCAGCTTGGTCTCCACAATCCGTCGGGTCTGCTATATGATACTCAGAGCCGATGGATCCAAGTTATATCTGCTCTCATTCAGACTTTTTTCGCTGCCGCAGGATATAGTGAACGAGTTAATAAGATCCGCCTGATATTTTAAACCCAATGCCCCTGAGTCGTGTGTAACTTTGGGTGTGATTGAAATATGCTTTCCGCCTGCTAATGGCGATTACAGTTTCAGGAGTACACGAGTAGTCCCCACGAAATTCGGCCAACCTGGCTGCTTCTTCAAACTCGATAACCGCCTAGTGATATCAACCCTTCTTAATTACCAATCGAACCCCTTCTGAAACTCGCCTCCAATACAAGCTCCTCAATTCTACTCTTGACCTGATAATCTGAATCAAATCCTTCAAAGGTAGTGATGCAAGAACCACAAATTGGCCTTAAGCCACAAATAATCGCCCTGATGAAATGACTGAATGTCACCTCCAATCTGCAATAATTCAGATGATATTTCACACCCTCAAAATTGCGTACCTATTGAGAGTTATCGTTCTCAATGGCCCGTTGTGACAATTGCAGAAACCCTAGGTTCTACAATGCACCTATGATGGAATCACAATCTGAGAAATCAAAGAGAGATAAAACAACTGCTTGATTAGAATGGAGCCCCGGGGGTGCCTATTTATTCCTTTCTCTCCATCTTCTCCAGAGACTTCTAGAACATTTTTTATTTTATCTCTTAAGTGACTTTATTAAATATTTTTATAATCCAAGCCACTTTATTAAATTAATTAAATATAAAGTTACCTTTTAATATTTATTTATTTGATAACTTTATAAGTAATTAACTTAATATCACTTATTTATTTAATTAAAATGATTAATTAGTCGTCATAAAATATTCATTATTTTGGACAACCAAGTTAATCAAATTAATTAATCAGACTGCCTTCGAAAATTGGGGACATGACAGTCCGCCCTTCCTGAAATTGCTTGTCCCCAAGCAATGGCTGAACCATGAGCCCAAACAATCCGCCCGGATCCCAAATGACAACCTATGTAATATCCCAATCCTCACCATACTCCCATGGAAAAATCATCAATACCAACAGTTGAGAAACTACACTCAACATCCAAACAACTGACAATTCTGATGAAATCATTTGTAAACCAACTGTAGATGGCGATAGAAGAAACCTTTCTGTAGAACTCAAACCATTTGAAACATCGATTCTATCAATACTCAAGTCCCTGTCCAATTGACGCCTACACCCAACTGCACTGTGGATATGACGACAACAATAGATACCTAAGTCACTGCCATCAAAACCAATCTCTGATAAACTATATCGGGTGTGTCGATACTGCAAGCTGTGTATCTTGCAACTACCAATTCTAATTTCAAAAAATGGTGCCAATTCATCCCATAATGGATGGTAAGAAACTGAAGCTGATCTATACCTGCATGAAATCAAATCTTCCATCTCTACGTCAAAAGAAAAATGATGAGCGTCTCCCACCGTATAATGCTGGTAAGAACTCCCAAACTCTACTACTGGCTCACCATCACTGAACTGGAAATCAACAGATGGCTCCAATCTCCGACTCTGAGTGACTGTAGGCTGGATAGGATCCTGTGCACTCCGCTCAACAAGCCCCACCTCAAAATCCCTGTGAGGTAGCATAATAGAAAGGATCACTATAATCTTCTCTACCAATCTGCAAATAACACTAGTGTCTTGGATGAGAACACCTTCTGTCACTTTATGCGAGTCCAGACGAATACGTGCACTATCCAGCAAATACTCCATGAACGGTTCAGTGCAATAAAAATTATACGAGGAAGCATCAACATACTCCCCTGCACACCACAACTGATCCTCCTGTGAAGGTGGCATACCCAACTGTACCACACTATCATCTATCGGAGAAGAATCAATCTGAAGACTTGACTCTACTGGTATCCCAAACTCATCAGGACCAGCAACTACCAAATCCTGAATATATGTGTCAATCCCAACAATATGCTCCTCAGTAGCAACTGTAGGAGTGTACTTACCACCAACAACCTCATTAGTCAAATGAACTGGGTCTGGGGTTGGTTTTGATCGTAAATGCTCCATCTCCACGGACACCTCCTTCAACTAAAACTGTGACTTATGTAGATCCCGCTATGTGTTCTCTAAAGCTTCAGTAGTTGCTATGAGCTCCTGGGAAAGCTCACTCACCTCCTCTTCACGATCCAAGAGTGCCTCATATGCTGTACTTCCCCACTCAACCAGGTGATCACGGTCGGCTACCAATCGTAAGTAATCCTGCTTCAAAATCCGAACAGCTTCACGCAAGGCATGAATCTCTGCCAAAGAAAGGTAACCACCGCTGGACTCATCCACCATAGAAGTACCCCAACCAGTAACAGCCAACAATTGACGAGCAGTATCAAAATGCTCACAAGCGATAGCAATGTCTCGCTCACTAACTTTCAACTGACTAGTCACGTGATGGCTCTGGCTGAACTGTCTTCTACAAGCCTCTTTTGGTGCTCTGTCTAAAGGAGTATCCTCAAGGTCATTGGTTTCTAGACTATTATCATCCATAACTGGCGAATCATCTCCAAGATTCATATCAACATCCAAAATGTCAAAAGCTGTAGTACTGCTGTCAAACTCCTCTGTACCCAAAGAATTTGTCAAGGAAGCTGAGTCTTCAAAATTGTCCATTTCATCCTCCCGAATGTCATCAAGGCCAATATGATCCTGGGACTCTCCTGTACACACTATCAAATATGAAAAATCTTCAACACCTTTCAGCAAAAATGGTCGTCTGAAAATATGAACTAAGCCCAACACCGGTGTATAAAAACCAATACCAACATCGGACAAGCTGTTGGCACAAGGGAAGACAACACCATATATTTTGCTGATCAAATCCATGATAGCACCCAAACAATCATTGCTACAATAACGTGTTCTCCAGTCAATTGAATTCCAAACGCTGCTAAAACTTTCTTGAGTCCATATTCGTAAACAAGGTATAGCTGGTAACTCAAGCAAACTCCTTACCTGAGTAATGTGACCAACTAACTCCACAAACCTGTCTGGCATTGCCCTTATATCCTGGATGTGAATGCAAGATGAATGCGTAACATTATCAGCAACCTCATATGATTTGTCTTCTGCCAAAAACTGAGTGCAAGATGAACTTAAGCTCAGCTCCATGTCGTGCTCATACCCACGTTTCTTCCCGTCCTGTAATGCCAAAGGAATATTTTCCTGAGAAACTCGAGTGTCCTCAAGCTTGCAAGAAAACTTATCAATTCCCTCCTTCCTTATCAAGGCATCTGAGTAGTCTCTGACAAGTCTAAGAAGATGGTCACGATCTGATAGAAGATGTAAATAGCTCAACTTCATCTTTCCCATTCCTTCTCTAATCGTTTGTAAGTCAACACAAGAGAACTTTGCCTGAACTTCCTTATGTCTTCTCTGTAACTGTATCATCTGGATGTGATCCTCTAACATGTCCCGCATCTTGTCATGATGAGATAATGAAGTAACAATATTGTCTTCGCTCACCATCAGCTGGCTGGATAAATCATGAGAAGTATAGCCATTCTCATCCTCATGTGACGAAGCATCTAACTGTGCCCGATACTCTCTGTCAACAAAATCATAAATGCTTAATATCTGCTCACCTCCACCAGGTATCTCCCCATCAACATCCTTATCATCATCTGGACTCACCTCACTGTAATCGTTGCCTGTCGGAACCAAACCATCCTGAGTATCTGAGACATCACCCTTGAGAAACCTGTATACAACTGTCTCAACTTGAGTATCAAGTTGACAATTACTATCCAATGGTGTAATATCTTTTACCACTTGTGGCTAAACTGAAACCTCTGACTGGTTGCAAACTTGTTTCTCGAATTCTTCATTAAGGCTCTTAGTAATATCTCCCACTGAATCAATCAGTGCTTTGCGAGAAGATTTGCCAAATTGAAATCCAGTTGACTTAAACACCTTAGCTGGGTCGGACAACTTGCCATTTATACAGTGGTGCTTAACCAGCAGTTCAGACATGTTATGCCTTATTTTCCTGAGTTCATCCTGAATGTCTGAATAGCCCTCCTTTCCACAACTTCGACTCTGAATACTGTGTCTATCAAATGTCCAGGATTGTGTCCTTGAAGATTTTGTGCTGTACCTGTCCATCTTGGTTGAAGTAGAGTACTGATTACTCATGTAATTCGGTTCTCACCCCACAGGATGGCAAGAAAACCGCTCTGATACCACTGAAATAACCCCGACAGGTTATTGCTTCTTTTCACACCCAAAACTTAATTTTCAAGGGTTAGACATTTCGTCAAACAGTTAGCAATCAAGCTCTGATACCACTGAAATGACCTTTTGAGATAACCCTTGCTTATTAAATCAATATTGTTACTGATATGACACTGGAGAATTTTGTTACACACTTTAACTAGATAATTGAATCTGTGCTATTCTGTTCTTGAAGGCAAAACACAGAGAATGGGCAGGTGATAATATCTTCTTCATTTATTAAAAATATGAAATACTGATGTTACAATAGCAAAATATATATGAAAGTGTTTGGAACCTGAAAAGATATGAGTCGCCATGAGTTTACTCGAATCTTCAAAACCTTGTTTTGCTGCCGATTATCATGATCGATTTGATCTTCAGTAGATGGTCCAAAAATCGGAGTAAATAACAAGTCCCTGAGTGCATGCATGAAGTTGACCGATGGGATTGCCGTTCACAGGCTGCTGTCACCGTTTTGACCCGTGCGGAATTACCTCATATTTAGCGGATGAAATGCTGGCTAAAAAGATGGCTTGGCAATTCATCTTTAACAACAACGTCCGGTTATAAGATGCCGGAATTTGCGGGAGAAAAAAAAAAAAAGTATCTCAGACCCCGTATCTATCATATAGTTTAGAAATTGAACTCAAAGCGTGGCTCACTATTGAGAAGAAACCAAACCCGCAACAATGTCCTTCGTTAATGACCCAACGGTGATTGCCGGTATGAACAACTTAATTACATAAACTTGAATCACGTGAAAGTCCCTCCTCCAATCTTTCGCTAATACACCAGTAATACGTGTGCGCATCCTACATGATGACACCAATTCTTCCTCCGCAGATTCGACCCGTAACACTGCTAATGAAGGCAGCCTTGCGATTTGGAGGATTCCAAATTTCGCAGCTTGCGTTGTCTGCCGTTTCCAGCTTGGTCTCCACAATCCGTCGGGTCTGCTATATGATACTCAAAGCCGATGGATCCAAGTTATATCTGCTCTCATTCAGATGTTTTTTGTTGCTGCAGGATATAGTGAACGAGTTAATAAGATCCGCCTGATATTTTAAACCCAATGCCCCTGAGTCGTGTGTAACTTTGGGCGTGATTGAAATATGCTTTCCGCCTGCTAATGGCGATTACAGTTTCAGGAGTACACGAGTAGTCCCCATGAAATTCGGCCAACCTGGCTGCTTCTTCAAACTCGATAACCGCCTAGTGATATCAACCCTTCTTAATTACCAATCGAACCCCTTCTGAAACTCGCCTCCAATACAAGCTCCTCAATTCTACTCTTGACCTGATAATCTGAATCAAATCCTTCAAAGGTAGTGATGCAAGAACCACAAATTGGCCTTAAGCCACAAATAATCGCCCTGATGAAATGACTGAATGTCACCTCCAATCTGCAATAATTCAGATGATATTTCACACCCTCAAAATTGCGTACCTATTGAGAGTTATCGTTCTCAATGGCCCGTTGTGACAATTGCAGAAACCCTAGGTTCTACAATGCACCTATGATGGAATCACAATCTGAGAAATCAAAGAGAGATAAAACAACTGCTTGATTAGAATGGAGCCCCAGGGGTGCCTATTTATTCCTTTCTCTCCATCTTCTCCAGAGACTTCTAGAACATTTTTGATTTTATCTCTTAAGTGACTTTATTAAATATTTTTATAATCCAAGCCACTTTATTAAATTAATTAAATATAAAGTTACCTTTTTAATATTTATTTATTTGATAACTTTATAAGTAATTAACTTAATATCACTTATTTATTTAATTAAAATGATTAATTAGTCGTCCTCATAAAATATTCATTATTTTGGACAACCAAGTTAATCAAATTAATTAATCAGACTGCCTCCGAAAATTGGGGACATGACAAAAGCCTATAGGGCAAAAACGAAAAAGGGAGAGAAGGCGAAGTGATTCTTGTTCCACCTTTCCCATTTTTCCTCTATAATCATTGTAATAGACGAATTGGCTCCTTGCCATTGGTCATTTTGACGAGATGAATCGATTAAACTTCCATTGTAACGGTCATCTCGGAATCCTATGTGTATTGAAACAAAAGATTAATACAAGGTCAGCAAATTTTTTGGTTGGAAGTACTTGATGTTGCAGAGTCAATTGAATGGTATTTCTGTATCAAATATTTTTTGTTCCATTTTGAATAAGCTGTTATTTGTTTGTTGTTCTCTTTATCTTGGATTGAAACGGGGAATGAACAGAGTTTTATTTCCTTTGTTTCAATACAGTGAGCTAAACATGATAGGTAGTGTCATCATAAGCTTAAAAGAGACCCTTTACTTGTTTTTCATTCAATGTAATCGTTCTCTGCAATTTAGTTCCTAGATAGATTAGTCACTCTTAGTGCATATTAGCTATGAGCTCATAAGATGTGTAAATTCACAGACTTAACTAACTCCCAAAACATTGTTTTGTGCCTGAGTTGAACTTCTTATAGATTTGGTTCGATTTACCTCTCCTTTTCTTTGGTTAAGAACATACCCCTTTTTAGATTTAGGAACAAACAAAATTCAGTGCAAATTTTACACTAGGGAGTTGTACCTAACAATTCAGAGAAAAATTAGCCTTCTCAGAAGCAATTTTTCAACTGTTGTAATCAGATGTTGTTCACACACTAGGGCGTTGAAGAGTTAAAATTAAAAGAACAAATCTGTTTACCCACATCATGTTATTATTGTGTGTTCAATAATAGAGCATAGTGATTTAAGAAGCAATCCGAGCCAAAGCTTTGACTGGGAGCGGTTCTGGGAATACATAGACTAGGAGCTTTGATTGTAGCTTGTATTACCATCTCAAATTCACGAAAAATAGTTAGAGTTCCCTACTTTTGGAAGTCTCTGTGCCCCAATGGTAGAGGTTATTCCTATAGAATAGGTTAAAATAGGACTTAGAGTCAAATTGGTATTCTTTTAGCTAGCCTTTGAGTTAGTGTTGATTTATCAGTATCACCATTTACAACTTTAGATAGAAGTGTAGTTTGAGGTTTCATCTTGCCCATTCCTCGCTCCGCGGGTAAGTGGATTCTTTCCTGAAAGCTAAGGAAAGAAGGGGGAGCCTTCTCGTTAAGATAGGAGAGACTCTGTCTCACACGTTGTGGCTGGTCATCCTACTTTGCGATTGGATTTTACCCAAAACTGTCAGTTGCAAAATATCCACCAAATAGATTCTTCTCTACAATGTTTGTAATTGTTTGAATATGAAGGCCATTCAATTCGAATATAGCAGAGGAGTTATAATTGCAGGTGATGGAACTCTAGATTTTGGCAAAATTTAGGGTGGCAAAATTTAGGGTCCCAAGCACCATGGCAAAGAGAAGAATCTTTAGATCTTACCCACTACTTATATTCAAACAATATAAGTAAAAGCCATGATCAGGAGAATATAGAGGGTGTTGAGTATGAAGAGAAGTATCCTGATATAAGACTTAAATCATTGGAGATAACAATGAAAAGGAATTCCTAGTGAGCTTATGGAAATTACAAAACAATGGAGTTTGAGATGTACAATCAAACTACAGATCCAATTGGTAATGAACAGCGTATATACGTTAACCAAGATTTACAGCAACATAGCATATGTAGTCATAAGTCATCAGTAGCAATCAACCTTCGACCTTCGAGACATGAAGTTTTCGCAAAGGAACAAACCATACCTACATACGCTTATACGGAACAAAACCCTGGTGGATTGACTTCAGATGGCAGTGGACATATACGCCTGTATAATACAAATAATGATTTTGAGCCACCTCATCCTTGGAAATCACCGTAGTTGGACACTAAGGCTTTAAAGGTTTATATATATATATATATATATATATATATATATATATATATATATATATATATATATTGTAAACAAGCACAAGAACGATGAAAGACATGATGATTATTAAGATCATTTACACAGCCAATGGCCCTAAACATGTGCTTCTTCGAGGTTCAAAATTGAAGAACAATAACCATGTTATACCATATGCAAATCTCCCCAAGACTCATTATTCAATATGAGCCATTACACAAAATTGCTATCACTATTGTCCATAATGAGAATCTACAACATAAATGAAAAATGCATGATCATATGCTCTGGTTGACTAAATCTATGATACAATCTATCTTGCAGGAATGAGATGATTCAAATTATATATGATAATCTGCAAATCATGGGTCAAGTGTGCATCAGGATGAATTCAGTAAGTCCTTGAGAAGTGGAATTTTTCATTTTGAACCTCTCCCAAGCTGTCTGAGAAAGAAGGTATTCCTATTTTACTGATCCGCAAGAAGCTATGATCGAAGCATTTACTTTGTCTACAGTCGGCTAACTTCAAGGGGGCATAAATTTATCTCAACGGTGTCTTGTTAGATGTCGAAAGCAATCCTTCCTATATGATGCCATTTGAAATTTGGAAATTGAATAATTCCAACAAATAAAACAAATACCATCATGAGTTTGGTATACGTGGAGGCCAAAAAGACAAGGTTTTTACAACAGGACAGTGGTATTATAATCCCCTCTACAAATAGTGATTTAAGACTTCCAATCATACACCGTCACGAGTCACACATTATGGCCAATACAAAAATCACAGAAAAGTCAGAGAAATCCATTAATAGTCAAATGATTCGAAGGAAAGTTTGTGTAATAGGAATTCTCATTGCAGGAGCCTAAATATAAAAGAAAAATAGAAGTCATTGTATAAAAATCATGATAGACATAAAGCGAATAACCATAAATTAAATTATAATTATTAGAGATGAAAGAGTGTAATTGATTTATGAATCTTCATTTTAAAGGTCATGTCTTAAATATAAAAGGGATATAAATGGGGGAGAAGAATAGTAAGAACAAGACATATTCAAAAAAAGATTCTACAAAGAAGTGTTATATATTTGTTTGTATGGAGGGATAAGGAGCTTAAATATTACTTTGTAATATGAATTCCAATATTTTATTTTAATAATAAAATAAAAAGTCCTTTGTTTATTTTTGAAGGCATGGAGAATTAAACTTCAGTTGATTCGTCCTTTGTAATTATTTTATAAAATTCCATAAATAATTTTGGTCAAATAAGTGGACAAGGTCATTTATGACATTTTGAACTCGATCATCACAAATATTGTGAAATATTTAATTGAATCTATGTCCAGTCTGCCTCCCCAACCTTAGGAGTTGAAGCACAATCTGGACTAGTTTAGAATTGCACATATATATTTGATTCGTCGCGTCTTGATCATTAAATTGTTTATAAGCTTAAGTGAGTAGAATTTTATAAAGATGTATGTGAAAATCTTCATTGTAGTTGACTCTGTTGCCCAAATAAGTTAAAGCATTGGTACTTTTATCATTGAAGTATTGAATTTATATTTGAAGTCAAAAAATCTACAACTTCCTTCTTACACAACTCAAATCCATTGTTAAAAACCTTATACAAAACATTCATTTCAAACTATCACATTACTCTATATTAATCGAGTCCAAGGACTTTGCCAACTGAAGAACTCTCCAAAGATTAAATTTGCTATAGAAAAGCTCTGAACCAAGTGATTAGGTTTGAGGAGAAGGTCAACCTACCTAGGTGTAGCAGAGCTTTAAGTGTAGGGGAATCAAGGTGATTCTTGTTCGTTGGCCAAAATTGATTGTGGAATCCTATCAGAGAAGTGGCAAGCTCTTGGATTTCTAATCTGCAGTTTTGGGAACCAACAGCAGGAATACCAATTGCGGAAAGTCCTCGCTCTCATTTGAATTATATGGAATGTAACAATGTCGAAGTTCTTTTAGTTAGAATTTTGGCCCCCGAAACCAGTCCAAATATAGATGGGACTCATTTAGAATTTTCCACAAATGTTCTAATATGCGACTTCTTTATTGGCTCGGGTAAAGCATAGTAGAAACTTGTAGATTTCGTGAAAAACCTCATGCTTTAGCAGCTTTTTACATCCTATTTTGATCTTTCAACCTTTTCCGAACATTTCAAGCTACTTTCATCTGTGTCTTTGTTCATTGTAGTCACCCATAGCATCCCTCCTCTTTAGTTATTATAAACAATTCTTTACATATATCTTTACCAGCATTTTTGTTGGATGTTGAACAACTTAGCTAAGAAAACTATGAGATGTCATTGAGCATAACCTCACACAATTTTTGGATGTATCTAATCCTGGAGAGAGCATTACCTTTGTCATCTCTGCACATAAAATACACAAATCAACAGAGCTACTGCTATACATCAGGAAATTGATGTTCTTAAACATTTTCCTCAATTCGATCTAAATCTCCTACGGTTCTATTCATCAACGATCAATAAGGGACTTTAACCATTGATAACAATCTTCCACGAGTGTTAATGCGCTGGACTGGTGAGTACATTCTAGGTCGGTCCTCGCCTCTCTTTACAGCCACATTCCTAGTCAATCCCTCATCTTTTGATGATACATCGTTGCAGCTTCTTGACTGATATTTTCACATATGAAATACTGTCAATTGTATCTGACTGGACCTGCTTAAATCTATAGACTCTATCCACTCATATAACTAGGCCGCCAAATATGAATTTTCCTCCATAAAAATTCCCCATAAAATTAATGGAAGGGGTGGACACAGTGAGCATCTTGGAAGACATTAATACTGCAGCGGTAGAAGGCATTGAGATTGAAGGTTACTTTCACAGCATCGGCCTGCTATTTCTCTGGCCCTATTGTGTTCTCAAATGTAATATCACAAGCCATGAATCTTTTAAGTCAAATGCAGAATTCAATCACAAGTAACATCTAATTTTCGGACTTGATCACAGGTCTGGAATAACAAATCTAACGTCCAATTTTCCAAGACAACACATGCGATTTATCTTTTGAAATATTCATCTTTTCTATGCTCTACGATCCCCATACTGACTCGATGTAAGATAGATTTTATCTACCTATGTACTTATTCTAACCACTCTTGTTATGGCTTCCTTGCCACCAATAGCTCTTGCCATTTTCTTTCCTTTCTTATATTTGCAGCCTTGCTCTGAGACCATGTTGAGTTCTATAAGATTATATTCTGCAAATGTAATAACATTGCCATTATATTGGGTGTGTTCCAATTGCAGATTTGAATGCTATATAAATATCCATAGAAAAGACATGTCTCCTTGATAATTTATAAATTAATCATTAATTAAACAATATTAATATAACATATCTATATATATATAAGTAGATATATATTAGTGCTTGTCTTAATTTATGATTAACCAATGACCATAGAGGGATTATTTCTAGGTCAATTCAATCCGATAGAAGCTACAACCTTAACACCAGCAAGTGTCATCACCTTCCCCAAAACTCCATTTACTGTAGATCTATGACAAAGCTACAAAATAAATATATATTTATGGCCCAAATCTTAGTAAACGATAAAAATTATATACATACAATGTACACACACATGAACACATGCATATATGTACATATATTATATATGTATGTACATATACATGCATAAATATACATACACACATGTATGCACACTTGCACATATAATCCCCATTACCTAAATCTAGGGAAAATTGTTTACCATACCACAAACCCATTTTCCATCACCTCAAGCAAAATTGCAATAACATAGATCTATGACAATGTGTAACATCCGGTTTCCCGGCTCTAAATTAACATCTATAATACTCAAAGAAAACAATTATTACTTCGTTTCATAGGAAGACAGTTATATCATTCATGTTCATGTGAATAAGATTTACTGTTAAAATTAGTTAGACAAAATTTCTTAACTAAAAACTTGAAATACCATCAAATGAAATTACAACAGAAATTGAAAACCACATACCTCGAAAAACTGAGATCGAAATCAAACTAGGGATGCTTCTGCAACCACTCGGGTTATTCCACAAATACACTATAACAATTTAACATGACGACTATCATCTAAAAACCATTATAAAAATCAAATGATGATTACAATTAAATACCACTATATTTAAAATTAGGGAATCACATACCACTGTATCAGTTAGGGCATTGTTTACCATTGGTTCATTTAGGGCTTTTGATACTACTAATACAAATAGGGCTTCCAATACCACTAATTCAAATAGGGCTTCCGCTACCACAGATTCAAATTGGGCATCCGCTACCACGGATTCAATTAGGGCTTCCGCTACCATGGAATCAATTAGAGCTTCCACTACAACGGAATCAATTAGGACTTCCGCTACGACGGAATCAATATAGGGCTTTAGATTCCTTTCCTTCTAATTGCTTAAGTGGGTTGACGGCTTCAGAGCTTGGTCTTTATATTGTGACTCCTCTAATTTGATCGGATTATTTGTGTCAGAAGAAAAGGGCTTTGTCCTTGCTTGGTAACCCGTAGATATGAATGTGAAAGTGTTATGGAAAAAGACAGAGTGGAAATGTTTTCAGTCGGATTTAAAGTTCAATCTCTCCACTCTATGTAAACGCAGAGAGCTCGATAGTTGACACTTCGAATATGTTTGGGATGCTCTGAAAACAGGAGTTTGGACTCCACTATTGGTTCGGATTTTCGCACGAGCAAGAAATGTGGAGAAAAACGGAGGCAATAATCTCAGTGGAATCACTTGCAAATGGAATTAATCTCAGACTGGTCCAATCTCAGTTACATGAGAGTCACTGATAGCGGAAGATAAAGATGGAGAGTAAGAGGTGAAAAAGATAGATAGCCGATACAATCATAAGACTCTAATATAAAAGAATAACTTGGCTCATTGGCTTCCAACAGTTACAAGAAGGCTTTTCGGTTCCTCCAAAAATTCGAATTCCAAAGCATTAAATCGATTAAAACAAAAAGAAGGAAAGATAAATAAAAGGTTGAAGAATAAAGTTGAAAGATTATACAATTCAAATCGTCAAATATTAAATCAATTTTCATGCCAAGTGTCAATTGGTTAAAAGTAAGAAATTATAGTTTGAATTTTATAATTCAAACATTTTTATATTTTGAACATTATTATAATCACTTATTTACTATGTTCCCCCAAGTTTCCGAGACGGGGACGGCAGGGGAAAGCGGGACGGGTTTCCGGGACGGCATTTTTTTTTGCCAATTTTGGGGACAGTGGGGGACGGCAAATGGGGACGGCAAAAGTGACATTTTTTTAAGTTTTTTCAATTTTTTGTGTGTTAAAAAATTGGGGACGGATGCAAGTCCCCAGTGAAGTTTCCGAGACGGGGACGTCCCCATCCCCGAAACGCTGGTTTTTTTGGGGGGGGGACGCGTCCCCCGGGAACATAGCTTATTTAAACTATTAAAGTATAATGTTGCCAAATCATTTTTATATTTAAATGTACGAATTAAAATATTTACTATAATAATATGATAAAAGATAAATTAAAATCCTTGAGATACGGTTTATATTTTAACCCAATTATTTTATTAATTTATTTAAATAACTCATGCGGTTCCACAGATGTATCCTATTCCAAGTTGCTAGGTCCTCTACCCATCTGCCTAGTGATGGTGACGCTCCTACCTAATTCTTTTTTGACAATGATTCCACCCCTTTGACATGCTTCCTGCAAGGAATTTCTCCGTAGTTAAATTATAAATTATTTAATCATAAATAATCATAATGGTTAACCTTCATCTCAATTCCATGAATTCATGATTAACGATCAACTAGCATGTTTTCTTCACTTGAAACCATAATGACTATCTTACCATTTCGCCAGATTATAACAAATTAAACTGCCAATTGACTTCATGTGAACCTCAACGGCTATATTTCAAATTAGGTCAAAAATTGGGATGTAACATACCATTCCCCTTGCAGTTCATCGTCCTCAATGAACTTAAAACTATAACGAGCATTATAAAGGAGTATTTTAAAATTGGAATGTAACGTACCATTCCCCTTGTGGTTCATCATCCTCGATGATCTCTGCAAATTAGACGCTAAAAGAATATTCCAAATACAAGATATATATATAACATTGTGATATCATCTCTTTTCTCAATTGGGTCAGAATCAAAATCATAATCGAAACTCAAGATCCATTCTTACTTTAAAGTTTTTAGAAAGATACTTGCATGGCAACATAAAATTAAACATGTACTCAACTGAGTTTGCTTTACCGTAATGGTGGTCATCTCAGCATCGGTTGAGCTGATTCTATTTCATATTCCTTTCATACTCATGTAGACACTCACCATATCATTAGTTCGATTCCATATTGATATCTTCATTTAAGAGGATTTTCAGGGTTCAATGACTGAAAGTAAGATAAGTATTCAAAATTGAAATCTTCAGCTAGCAAGTTCTAGATCATTACTTGATCATAATTTAAATCACTTATACGTACCATCGGGCATATGACATTCATTATTGGGTAGATCATCCTTGCAAATTTACAGATCACCAGGAATGGGTAAGTGGATCCATGTTTTTCCATTTATGTGACTTCAGTCTTCATGTCCGTCTCGTAACATTTCGTTAGAATAATCATCTCATGATAGAATACAACAGCTTAATATGTAAAATCAACATCATGCGTATTATACATGTATAGTAATGTGTCAAAGAGTAAAAACATGATATACTATGCAAGATCATCATACATCAAATCGAGATCATAAGCATTTGAAACAATTCATAAGATTCTTATCGAGTGGCTCATCATTCATATGCTAGTATTTGGAAATTCATCTTTTCCCTTTGTATAACTTAGGCTTCCATGCCCATCTCGTCAAAGTTTACAACTGTAAACAAGCATTGATAGTTCCAATTATGCAAGTGTGTTTACTCCACACTGGAGCACAAAAAGATCTTGTCTTTTAATCAACATCAGAAAGGATCATGGTTCATAGTTTTGTTTACATTCAGTTCAAGTTCAAATAGGTAACAATTTATTTCTGCCATTAATTGTATAAAGAATTATTTAGCCATCACGATGGGTTTAAATTAGTGTTACGGGACTCGGACTCGCCTCTAGCTCGGAAAGTCAAAATCCGACTCGGACTCGGCAAGGACTCGGAAAATTGAAAAATTTATGAAATTCAAAGATTTTTAAGGATTTTAAGATTGTTTCATGCATCTTTTAGTCAATTAACATCAAATACACAATAATTGAGATAAATAGAACCTACTTAATACACACACAATTTTGCATAGATCACATAAGTATAAAAGCTAATTTCTGAAGGAAAAAAATTGAAAAACACAATATAAAGTTATAAACTATAAAATAATAAACATAGTGTCACTCTAGTGTCAAAGACTCAAATGTCTACAATATTCATGGATTAAAAAATCCATGGTATCAAATTCAAAAGTTCAAAACATATATCAAAATAACAACTAGAAGACAAAGGCTCATAGTAGTCTATGTCCTCCTACGAGTGCACCAAAGATAAGTCATGGAAGACTCTAGAGTCATCCTCTCTCCCTATGTCTGAGGTTGAGCCTGAACCTCATCCTCATCCTCCTCCTCATCCTCATCATCATCCTCATCCTCACACACATAATCCTTGTCATCAGACTGGGATCTATCACTCCTAGCCTCAGGGTCCTGCACTCTGTACCCTCGCGCTCTAGCCTCCTCAACTGCCATCGCTACTGCCTCAGCCTCCCGATCCACCTGATCTACGCACTCCACATCTTCATCACTGAAGACAAGATCAGCCATCTCTATGTTCCACTCTACATTAGGATCAACATTCTCTAATACAATCGGTGATGTATCGGTGCCAAGGATCTGTCTATGGCGAAGACGAAGGTTGTAGTGAACAAAGACAAGATTATTTAATTTTTTCACTGCCAACCTATTGCACTTCTTCAAGTGTATGTGCTCAAATAGACTCCAGTTATGTTCGCATCCTGATGCACTAGATGGCTGGCTCAAGATGCGAATCGCAATCCTCTGTAAATTTGGCACCTTTGTGCCAAACATCTCCCACCATGCATCTAAAACAAGAAAATTTTGAATCATATCAATAAATTTGAATTTATCAAATTAAAATGGTAATAGAATTACTATTAGAAATTAGGATGTAGAATCAAAGATTTTTAGTATTTACCAGGCATCAATTCTGTCCTATTTTTCTTGCACAACTCCCATGCCAATAAGTCCCCTTGAGCTTTCTTAAACAACTCAATCTCATGGACTATAACTGTTCCAATTACTAAATCAGGTGACATTCTCTCTACAACATCGTAGAGGCCGCCCCACACCCCATCATCAGCCTTGAAATGTGGGCTAAATTGGTATACTGGATTAAGGAAGTAGGCCGCTGCATGTATAGGCCTGTGAAGTAGATTGTGCCAACGTCTATCAATGACATCCCATATAGGCCCATACCTATCTGGATTCCCTATAAAAATAGAGCGAATGGCCTCCTTTATCCTATCTATGCCCTCATAAATGTAGCCCATTGAGGGCTTCTCTCCATCAACAGTTCGTAGGAGAACAACAAGCGGCTTTACAAACTGCAATCATTATGAAAGTGGAAAAAGAAATAATCAGATTTAAGTTTTTTTTTTTTTAAATGAACAATAATTTATAACATAATTTCATAAACAAAATAAAGTTGAAATGAAGACAAAAAGGAAAATTACTGTCACAATATCAGCAATCGGTGTCCAAAAAAAAGCCTCATCAAAAACATAATTAGTTGTCCTACAGTGGTCTTTGCATATGATGATGCAATCCACTCCTCACTAACAAACATGCGTCTCAAACCTCCCTTTGAATCAAGCAAAGATTTCAATGTGAGAAAATTGATTGCAAATCTAGTGCCCCCTGGACGAGACAACTCCTTTTGCTCATTGTGTTTTCTCATGAGGTTGAGGACCCATCTATGATTATATATGAATTTGCATACACTCCTTCCTCGCTCTATAACTGTTTTTATCCAAGGGAGTTTACCAAGATCCTCTAACATGAGGTCAATGTAGTGAGTAGCGCAAGGGGTCCAAAATAAGTGAGGGTGTCTCTCCATAAGAAGCTTTCCTGCAACAACATAATTTGCTGCATTATCTGTAACTATTTGCACCACATTCTCCTCACCCACATCCTTTATCACTTCATCCATTATCCCACAAAGATATTCAGCATTCTTTGTTTTTCCTGAAGCATCAATTGATTTCAAAAAAACCGTGGCACCTAAAGAAAAAGAAACAAATTAGTATAATGATTACTAATGAATCATAATTTATAAATTCATAATTTATAAACTTAGTCACTTAAGTTCAAGTTCTACTTATAAATTTTTAATGTCTAAGACTCTAAGTACAATTACGGTTTACCTGATGAGGAGACAAGAAAGTTGAGGAGTGTTCTACTCCTTCTATTAGTCCAACCATCAGTCATGATGGTGCAACCCTTCCTCTTCCACACCTCACGCTGCTCCTTGATTTCAACTTCTACATCAGCCACCCTTTGGTTCAAAATAGGGACTCCTCGCTCTTCAGCACTAGGGGCTTTGAACCCTAGACCACAAACAGCAACAGCATCGATTCTAATTTGCCAATAAGGGGACCTAAAACAAATAGAATAAAATTTAAAATTAAACAAATTAGTATATTATAAATAAATTTGAAAACAAAATACAAATTAAAATAAACAAAATAAGCATATTATTGTCTCTTGAAAGTTGAAACTTTGAAAGAAAAAGAAGACATAAATTTAAATTTAAATAAGTACCTTGTTGCATTGAATGAAATGTTGTTGTAGATGAAGAAGTCTCCAAGTGTCAATTTTGCATAATCATGTTTATCCTTGTTCCAACCCATGCCCTCAAACGATGGTTGTGCACCTGGAGCCGTGCATGGAGCAAACATGGAATCAAGTGTCGATCTTTGCTTACGAATGTGCGGCCCAATAGTCACACTCATAGAAGCAGTGGCATCCATAAGTGGAGTAGGTGATAATGGAGAGCGAAAACTAGAAGATTCCTGTTGGGCTCTGGCTAGTTATGCCATTTCTTCATGTTGCTTCTTTTTCAATTCTTTTTTCTCCATTTTTTCTCTAAAAGAGTTTGCATGTCTCGCATAACATCTTGGAGTACATCTTTGCATTTTTTAGCATCACGTCTAGGTATATTTGCTAGGTGATACTTAATCTATTTATTCCTCCCCCATTATATACTACACCGCAATGCCAACATGTAACAACTCCCTCTTTGTGCCTCGGGATGGCATGTTTCCAAGCCCTATCCCTTGCTATTGCAGTTGGGTCTGCATTAGGGTTAAATGGAGGCCTAGTTCCACTTCCCTCACCCTGAGACATTATGTCAAATTTCAATGTGTTTGCTGCTAGCCTGCTACAATATGAATGTAAACAAAATGAGAAGTAAAAAATAGTAGATAGTAGTAGACTAGTAGTAGAGACCAAACAAATTTAAACAAAATGAGAAGTAAAAATACTAAAAAATACAAATGTAAAAGTTTAAAACATATTACAAAACAACACAAAGAAATGCAACTTGTAGCTTACCTCTTCAAATTTGCACAAAGTCAAACAATGGAAATGCAAGTTTGTAGAAACCTCCTCCAAATGCTCCCTTAAGCTCCTCTCAATGCTTTAATGCAAGCTACAAAGATGCACAAACTATTAGCAATCAATACGGGAGAGCCAACCAGTTTGCTGATTTTTCTCTCAAAACCCTAATATTCTTCTCTAACTCTTTCCTCTCTCTTGTGAGCACAAGCAAATGGTTAAATGACCTTTTTAGGTCAATAATATGTTACAAAAACCAAAAAAGTCAACATAAAACAAAGCATTTTTTTTTTTTTTTGCCTTTTTCCTTCTTGGCCGTCGGCGAGAGTCCTAGCATCGAGACTCGTTGGACTTGGCGAGTCCGAGTAGACTCTGCCAAGACTCGGCCGAGTCCGAGTCCAGAGGCAGATTGCCTTGGAAATCGAGACTCTACCTTAGACTCGCAAAGTCTTGGTCTGACTCAGCGAGTCCCGTAACACTGGTTTAGATAACATTTTTTTTTTCAAGATTATATAAACTGTGTTTGGATTGCGCAAGCCTCGACCTTGAACCCTATTCATCCCTCATACATTCTAACCTATTAGAATGGCTTCCTCAGAATGTTTATCAGTCCGGCCATCTGAGTAATCAGGTCGGTTGAAGTCCCAACTGTTATTCTCCAAAATAACTGAAGCGTCTGGACAATCAACAAAGATCACATGTTCAGCACATCTGCCTAATTTCTACCCTGCCCAAGGATTTCAAGTTGGGTCTACAAACCCAATCTCCACCACTCGACTTGCCAATCCTTTTTATCTTCTTAATTAGGTTTCGTCTTTATCATATTATAGTTTATACATTTGTTCATTTTATATCATCTCAACCTTCCTGGCTATTCTGAATGTTTTTCCAGTGTGATTTTTCAATTTTGATTGCAATATCCAATTTTGCAAAAATAAATCTTTTTCAACATTGCATTTTCAATTTCTCAGAAACAACATTGGACCCAAGGTTTCAGCGTTGAACCCAACGCTCTAATACCATATGTAACATCTGGTTTCCCAGGTCTAAATTAACATCTATCATACTCAAAGAAAACAGTTATTACTTCGTTTCATAGGAAGAAAGTTATATCATTCATGTTCATGTGAATAAGATTTACCGTTAAAATCAGTTAGACAAAATTTCTTAGCTAAAAACTTGAAATACCATCAAATGAAATTACAACAGAAATTGAAAACCACATACCTTGGAAAACTAAGATCGAAGTCAAACTAGGGATGCTTTTGCAACCACTTGGATTAGTCCACAAATACACTATAACAATTTAACATGATGACTATCATCTAAAAACCATTATAAAAATCAAATGATGATTAGAATTAAATACCACTATATTTAAAATTAGGGCATCACATGCCACTGTATCAGTTAGGGCATCATTTACCATCGGTTCATTTAGGGCTTTTGGTACTGCTAATACAAATAGGGCTTCCGCTACCATAGAATCAATTAAGGCTTTCACTTCAATGGAATCAATTAGGACTTACGCTACGATGGAATCAATTTAGGGCTTCAGATTCCTTTCCTTCTGATTGCTTAAGTGGGTTGACGGCTTCAGAGCTTGGTCTTTATATTGTGACTCCTCTTATTTGATCAGATTCTTAGTGTCGGAAGAAAAGGGCTCTGTCCTTGCTTGGTAACCCACAGATATGAATGTGAAAGTGTTATGGAAAAAGACAGAGTGGAAATGTTTTCAGTCAGATTTAAAGTTCAATCTCTCCACTCTATATAAATGCAGAGAACCCGATAGTTGACACTTTGAATATGTTTGGGATGCTCTGAAAACAGGAGTTCAGACTCCACTACTGGTTCGGATTTTCCCAAGGGCAAGAAATGTGGAGGAGAGAAACGGAGGCAATAATCTCAGTGGAATCCCTTGCAAACGGAATTAATCTCAGACTGGTCCAATCTCAGTTTCGTGAGAGTCACCAATAGCAGAAGATAAAGATGGAGAATAAAAGCTAAAAATGATAGATAGCTGATAAAAGCATAAGACTCTAATATAAAAGAATAACTTGGCTCATCGGCTTCCAACAGTTAGAAGAAGACTTTTTGGTTCCTCCAAAAATTCGAATTCCAAAGCATTAAATTGATTAAAACAAAAAGAAGGAAAGATAAATAAAAGGTTGAAGAATAAAGTTGAAAGATTAGACAATTCAAATCATCAAATATTAAATCGATTTTCATGCCAAGTGTTAATCGGTTAAGAGTAAGCAATTATAGTTCGAATATTATAATTCAAACATTTTTATATTTTGAACATTATTATAATCACTTATTTAAATTATTAAATTATAATGTTGCCAAATCATATTTATATTTAAATGCACGAATTAAAATATTTACTATAATAATATGATAAAATATTAATTAAAATCCTTGAGATACAATTTATATTTTAACCCAATTATTTTATTAATTTATTTAAATGACTGATGCAGTTCCACAGATGTATCATATTCCAAGTCGCTAGGTCCTCTACCCATCTACCTAGTGATGGCGACACTCTTGCCTAATTCTTTTCCAACAATGATTCCACCCCTTCGACATGCTTCCTACAAGGAATTTCTCCGTATTTAAATTATAAATTATTTAATCATAAATAATCATAACGGTTAACCTTCATCTCAATTCCATGAATTCGTGATTAACGATCAACTAGCATGTTTTCTTCACTTGAAATCATAACAACTATCTTACCATTTCACCAAATTATAACAAATTAAACTGCTAACTGACTTCATGTGAACCTCAATGGCTATATTTCAAATTAGGTCAAAAATATGGATGTAACACAATGCTACAAAAAAATATCACTAGGGCCCAAACTAAAGTGAGTTGACAGAGTTAGTTGTTTTCAATGCGATCTGTGCAAGAAAATACAGATATCATTATAATGGATACTCATAATGCACATAACTTGAATATGAAGAAAGATTTGATGTTTCATGTCACCATCTGCACAGTTAGGAGGGAAGAAAGACAATAACGGAATAAATACAACCTTCTATAATCAGGTATTCCACATTCCGTGCTAATGCCAGCTCCAGTCAAAACCACAAGCTTTTGACTGCACCCTTGAGAAGCCAAAAAGAATAATGATAATTAAGAAATGTTCTACATCATAGAAGTATAAGAGATTTCTGATTTAAATACACACTAATTCCAATTTCCTAGTACACTAAAAATTACAAATGAGATAGAATTCTGCCAAATTTCAGTAAAAACATTAAATGCATGAAGAGAGATTCTCGTAAGCAAAAAAGACCTGTGTCCCACAAAATTATAGAGGAGATGAAGATGTTTGTTGGTTGGAGGAGCTGATTCTGGAGCTAATCTTTTGTCCATTGGGATTTTGCGGGCCTTTTCCCTTGGATCTTCTTTTGTGATAGTATTGACAGAACTCATGCACTTTCTTATTAAATGAGCTCCAGCATACATACCAGAAATTCCTTTACTGAATGGTCCTACTTGAATGATCTTGTGCTTTTGCAGAAAGCTATAACATGACTTATAAAGACACTGACCTATAAAACCCAGAAATAAAACATCAACTATGACCCCCTTGAAAATAGAACACCAATTATTATTAGGAATAAAGAGCCAAAACATTGAAATTCTGATATGCAAAACCATAAAGTCTTATTATCTGGTAAGCTAGAAGCTCCCAGAAGATTGATATCCAAAATACTGTAAATGCTTGTTCAAGAAGTGACCATTTTTTGTGCAGCTTTTGAAACCCTACAACAGCACAAAGTAATTTCAAAGCAAAAAAAATCACCTCCTAAAATCCTGTTGTGTTTAAGTCCTGCCATGTATATGTACATTTCCCTTCTCAATGGCTGCATATAGGTGAAAACCACAATTAAGAAATAATCTATAATCACCATTGCCAATCAACTAAAATAATTGGTAGTGTGATAAATGTAGACATGCATGTGCACAAAGTGAATAACATTCTTCTTATAAGAAGCAGCATGTACTGCAAGTATGATTGATTTTTTAAGTGTTTCAAAAATACTGGAGACAAGAATAATATATATTAATTTAAAAAGAAACAAAGAAACTTTTCTAATAATGGAATTGATTATAAAGGTGAAAAGAAATTCAGATTTATATTCTCAGCTGAAAAGCCAGCCAAGGTCGCCCTATTAAATAGACATTAACAAGGAAATGAATAATCAAGTGGAGCCACGGTTATGCTTAAAGACATGCAGATTGTTGTCATAAAAGGATGGAGGAAGCTTAATGTGGGTGGTCTCTTCTAATGCTGATTATGCAATGAAGTCTAGTAAAGTGTTCTCTTGAAGATTGAAATCAATTGTTGTAGAGATAAAGTGGCTAGCTGAAGGTTATGAGTGGTCATGTTCTCCCACATTAATAGAGAGAAGTCAATAAAATGGGAGAATCGGAGGCCAAAATGGGTGTTATGTGTTGTCAATTAAAGTTGCTCTAGAAAGACACTAGAGAAGAAAGCATCCAAACCACTTTCAAATAATCCAAGTTACTATATTCAGTCAATTCCCACCAAATTTGGAAGTCGATTCGCCTCAAATTTGAATTCATTTTGAATTTTGTTCTAAAACAATGTTTCCCTGTGTAATTCGCTGGAAATTCAGTCAAAGGGACCCTGGATGACTTATGATAGTCTGCAGCAACTATTCACTTGTCAAAGTGCACCCGGAACGAATTTGGTGCAATTTGGGAGACTGACAGAAGTTTTGACTTTTCTCAGTTTTAATTCTTTTGTTTTAACCAAACAAAACCTAACTTTATAACACTAAGTTTACACTGCATTCGTTCTCACGCAGACATTCGTACTTACGCAGGTTTTTGTTCATGCAGGCAGTCTTTTTTCTTCAGAATAGCAGGCAGCATTTTTTCTTCAACTTTCCCTAGAAGTCATTTTTGTTCACACAACATGTTCTCACTCTCAGAATAGCAGGCATTGTTTTTACTCTACCATTTTCAGAGGTACCCACAACTGACAGTATTTTCATCTCTGTTTTCAAAGATCGGTGTTTTATGCTTAAAAAGTTAAGTGCATTAAACTGCATTTATGCTTATCTACAAACAAGATCTAAAATGTTCAAACAAATTGTTTAAATGGTATGCCATGTAATACAAAACAACATATAGTCAAACAATATTCCTAAAATGGCTGTTCTTGGTATTTCACCAAATAAAGTTTAAATCAGTTACTTGATTCCTTCTATCGTATTATTACTCCATTGTAGCATTTTCCGTCTAGCAGCATAGAGGCAATCATCTAGCAGGGATTTGTGCACTTTTAAGTAGTGTAGCAGCCACTTTCTTCTAGCTACACTGCTACAGGTAAGGCTTTTTTAATTTTTTTAAAGTATCAATTATCATTGATCAAGTTATAAGATTAGGAACTTAATACTTAGTGTTATTTAATTTATTTTTATTCATGAATCATTTTTGGTGCTTTGTTTGTTGTGTGTTCTCGGTAGATTTAAAGAATGGTTGCAAGTGGTTCTAACACAAAAAACCCACACTTCAAAATAGACAAATGCTCCCCATTATGGAAATATGTGGAAATGGTTCGACCAAGGAGGCTATGTGTGGATTGCAGCCATTGCAAAGAAGAATCTAGTAGGTCTTATGGTAGAGTGAAAGCGCATTTGTGCATTATTCCTCATAGAGGTATCAAATTTTGTACAAGGAAGCCAAGGGTTGACAGAGTGCTACCTAAAATCCTCCTCCCAAACCACATTGTAAACAAATACATTGAAGAACAAAAACAAACAGAAAAAGTTGCTGGGAGGGAAAATTCTTCTCATCCGTTGCATAATGGTAGGATTTCAAAAAATGGAAAAACATTATCTATGGCTTCAACTACCGCTCCCAGTGAACCACCTGCAGAGGACCATCCATTCTTGCATTCTTCTCAACAATCAGATGTAAGTAAGAGAGCAATGCATCCCTTGGAAAGATCATTTCAAAATGAAGCTAGAGACATTGCCAAGGGAGCCATAGCTCACTGCATTGGCAACAAATGGTGAGAACAATTAATGAGACTCTAAAGGGGTTCAAGGGCCCTAGTTATGAAAAGCTACGCACCATTTTATTGCATAGAGAAATGTCCAATGTAGACACTTCCATGCAGCCCATCAAGGATTCATGGATTAAAACAAGTGGGACAATGGTATCTGATGGATGGAAAGATGTAAGAATCATCTCTTGGTGAATGTTATTGCAGTGTCCACAAGAGGTGCAATGTTTCTAAAAGCTGTAGATTGTAAAGGAGAGGTGAAGGACAGTCCTTTCATTGCAAAAAATCTCATCCAAGCCATTGAGCAAGTTGGCCCTCAGAATGTTGCTCAAGTAGTAACAGACAATGCCAAGAATTGTAGGGTTGTCGACTTATCGATTAAGGAGTGTTTTGAACACATTTTTTGAACACCTTGTGTTCCGCACTCACTCAACCTAATACTGCCAAAAATTGGCACTAAGATTGAGTGGATTAAAACAATGTATGAAGAGGCACAAGAGATCCAAATGTTTGTCATGAGCCACTATATGATGCAAGCCATATTTAAACAATTCTCAAAATTGGAGCCCTTGAAGGTAAATTAAATAATTTAAAATTTTAATATGTTTTAGAAATCTGGTCACTTTAGTTTAATAAACTTTCTGTGTTATTAAATTACAATTTTAATCTTGATTTTACTTTATTATTGTTTTGATCCTAAAATAGGTTGTCAAGACCTTCTTTCCCTCCAACAATATTGTTTTGAGATGCCTTGTCAGTGCTAACTGGAGCATATGGAGGCAATCTAATAGTGCCAAGGCAGCTGCCATTAAGGCATTGATACTAGATGACTCTTGGTGGGATCATGTTGAGTACCTTCCGAAGTTCACCTTGTTGATGTCACTGATGTCAAGCACATTGGTGTGAAGGAAATTTTGTTTGTAGAGAAAGATTGGAGACAAATGCACATTGACATTTGATCTGGTCATTCACAATCAATTTGAAGGTTCTTATAATACCTAATCTCCCATGTCAGACAAAAGAAAACTGGAAATTTGAAGATCTGAAACTTAATGTTTTAATCAGAATGGTGGTTATGTTTTTTTGTTGACATTTCTAAGACTATCAAAGGACAACTTTATCATTAATATTGGGTACTCTACATGGCAATCCTCAGCGAACAATATTAACATCACGAGAACAAATCTCATGTTAAATATACCTCCTTTCAATGCTAAAAGACATTTCAAATTTATATTGAATGCTATTTTGTATGTGACATCTGTGCAAAGTCTTGACAACATATCTGTTCGTGTTTGCAAACAATGATAAAGAATATTTTGCAGCGGTTAATTTATTTCCAAAACTAAAAGGTGACTAAACAGACTATTTTTGTCTTTAGTGACAGGCACACAACCAGGTCCTGATGTTAATATATTTTGGCGATTCAATTAAGAGAGTTGAAGTTGTTTATAACTTTATACTATATATTAGTTTGAAGACAGTTCAAATAGGTAAGCGAAGTTATTTTACCTAACAACCACTATGTTAGTTGAAAACTGATTCAATTAATCTGCTATTTAAAGTGATCAAAAGAATATGAGAAATAACAACAACAAAGGCATTATAGGAAGTGTGTGTGCATTGAAGTCAAAAATATAATTGAGAATTATGAAACTGTGTCGAAATAAGGATTTCGCTGTTTGTTCCTGCTGACAAATAAACAAAGTTGGAAAGAACATATTTAAGATATAGACAGAGTGACAGCCAACTGAGGATAAAGTCATGTTTGAAGGATTCCATTGGTTCCTCGTGTTTAACAGAGGTGATATCTACATTTCTTTAAAAATTACATTCTGATTTTATGGATATATATTGCTGAATGTTAAAGGTCTGAAAAACTGGAATTTCTGATTTTTGCAATGTAAGTATGAATAAGCCTATACTGCAGTCATAACAGAAATTACAAACTTATCTTTAGATTGATTTCATTCTACAGGGTAATTACTGCACTTGGTACTGAAACATGTTTGAATATACTATGTTAGAAGATGCAGATTAGGATAATTGATTGTGTCAGGGTTGCATAAAACTGAACTTATTATTCAATTTGTTGAAGTGTAATTCTGATTGAATTGGTATTCTGTAATGAATTGAGTTGATGCTCAGAAAATAAGTGCTTATTTCTGCAAAAGGTTGAATAGGGATTTGGAGATTCATTAGAATTGCAGTCCTTAAAACATTGTAAATGGTTTGGTGATGTATTAAAGGGTTTCGAGACTCCATAGGGTTGGAGCACTTAAGATTGTAAGTGAAGTTCAAATTTGTGAGGCTGGATTAGGACAGTAGCTCCTAGTAGTTGTGGTGTTGGTGGTTTTTCCCGCATTGGGTTTCCACGTTACTTCTAGTATCTTGTTTCTTGTGCACTTTTATTTTGATGCTGATCTCAAAATGAAATGCTCATGATAGTAGACTAATCAGCAAATCTAAATTGGTTTCAAAAGTTTTTATACACTCCTAATTCACCCATCTGTAATTGTGTTCTACACACCGAGCTTATGTTAAGCATGATCTAATACACTTACATGGATAGGCCTTGCTTGGGTGAAGTACATGATGGCATTGACTCCATGATTAAGGATGTTAACAATATCATAAATGAGAGAGGAAGATCATGATGAAAAGGTCTTCAAGGAGCTATAGCTAATCATGGTAGAGAAATGGAACAAAATGACTACCCCTTTGCATCTACATGCCTTTGCATTGAGCCCCAGATTCTATAGCCAATTGGTCCTTAGGGGGAGTACCACTAGAGTTGCCCCATACAGAGATTGTAAAGCTGTTCAAGGGTACAAGGCACCTTCAAACACTCTTTCCAGAGCACCTATGACCTATGGACAAATGTACCAACATCTACAACCCATTACTATCAGAATTTCTAAGTTCTTGTTGATGAATATTCAGAACTCTTAACTCTCTAATTTCAAAACTATTAATCTTGATAGGTTGCTAGTTCATCATCATTTGAGAGGAATTGGAGCACATAATCCATCCACTCAATAAAACGCAACCGACTAAACTCCAAGAAGGCAAATAACTTGGTCTTTGTGCATTCAAACTTGAGACTCTTAACACCAGAGAATACTTGCAAAAAAGGGGAGGCAAAACATTGGAATGTTGAACTAGAGTTTGCAAAATTTGAAGCCCACTTTGATGCACTTGCAATTGATGATGATATCACAAACTACTTGGTGATGTTGAAGCTGACCCTGAGGCTGCTAGTTTTGATGCTAGTGGCACTATTTGTGCTTCTAATCAGCAACTACATAATTATGATTGTTGGGTGGATATTTTGCAACCGACAGTTTAGGTAAAATTCAATCACAAAATATGTAGACCAACCACAGCGTATTAGACAAAGTCTCTCCTGCCTTAAATGGAAGGCTCCCCCTTCTCACCATTCCTTGGATCAACTCAAAGTAAGCAAGAAGTTGAGGAATTTTGAAAGGGTATTACCAATATTCTTTCATCTTAACTTTGAGAAAAGAATCCACTTACCAGCAAAGCAAGCAATGGGCAAGATGAAACTTGTAACTACACTTCTATCTAAAGTTGTAAACGATGATACCGATAAACCAACATTAACTCAAAGGCTAGCTAAAAGCGTACCAATTTGGCTCTAAGTTTGGTCTTAATCTATGCTATAAGAATGACCTTTACTATTGGGGCACAAAGACATCCAGAAGTAAAGAATTCTAACAATTTTTGTGAATTAAGAAAGAGATACAAGCAACAGTCAAAGCTTCGACTTTGATTGCTTCCTAACTCTTTATACTCAGTTATCAAGATCACAAAAACACATGAATCAAAGATAACAAATGCAAATCATAGTCAAAGCTTCCAACTTACACAAGTCAGAATTGTACTCAATCAAAGTTCAACTATGATTGTTTTTTGTATTCACTTTTCTTTCAAAATAGTACTATACAATCAAAGTTATGCTTGCACAATTTCTCTAGAGCTTTCTTGCATACAATAAAAGATGATTTTTATAATGAGTGGGCACTCCTTAATATAGGCAAAGGAGTTGAGAAAAAGGAGGAAAAAGTGGGAGCAACTCAACCAACTTTGACCCAGTCTAACTAAGGAGAGAAATTATTGGATTACATGTCATAAGAACATGCAAATTGTATTACATGTAATTACACAATTTTATGCAATACATACTCTCTAACTACATGCAAAAGAAGACAGAAGTAGACAGAATACTCCTAAGGATTATTCTGAAGTGCCTTGTATTTGGCGATGCAATCAGCACTGTAGGAAGATTTGAGATCTCCATTGATTTCATTATGGCCTCGATCCCATGAAAATAAAGAAAGAAGAAGACAAAAGTAGACGGAATAATCCTAAGGATTATTTTGAAGTGCCTTGTATTTGGCGATGCAATCATGCACTGTAGGAAGATCTGAGATCTCCATTGATTTTGATATGGCCTCAATCCTGACTGTATCGATGTATGTTGATCTTACAATCTTGTAGTTTGCTGCAATTGGATCCTATAGATGCTTTACCATTGATTTATATGCTGCAAATCTATTCATTGTATGTAAACCAAATTCCTTGGAATCAAGTTCAACATTGACTTTGTTTGTGTATTTTGAAGTCATTTCTTCTGCTGAAACCAAATTATCATGTTCAATGAGAACAATGCATGGTATTGGTTCCAAGTTGCATATGAGATCTATTTCAAATGTCTAATAATCTTCCAAAGCTGCCCGCAATTTGGTCAATAGTTTTCCCGGTTTCTCTTCCTTGTGTCCCATGAGACCCTGGCATCTATAAAACATCTCTGAAGATGGAATGACTTCACATGCCACCATGCCATCCAAATCAATATTGGCTATCTCCTCCCAATCTACCAAAAGTTATTTTAGAGTGTTGGCTTCTTGATTCATAGAAATAATCAAGTCATGTATAGTTTCTTCAATTTCTCTAATGCGTTCAAGAACTCTAACTGCATTGATGATGGCTTGCACTCCTTCTAAGACAATTTCTCCAAACCAAGCTTTCGCTGGTTCAATCAGTGTTTTCTCCTTAGTTGTATGAGAAGTGGTGGCTGCAGGCTGTGATGACGACTATTAGATAGCCTCATTTAGGCGAATGACTTCTTCCTTAAGCTGATTTTTCCTTTACCAAAGCTCATGATTGCTTCTAGGCAGATTAGTAGGTGCATCTTGAGCATCTTGCAAACACTGCAGCCATGTTTTTTTACCAAGATTAATGTTGGTGATCTTACAGTCTAAACAATTAAGTTCCTCAGTTGGTTTATCTACTAAGGGCTCTGCAACTTTAGCATATTTAGTTTTCTCAGACCCAACCACAATTCTCGAAACAACTTGTCTTCCAAAGATTTGGATTTGGTCTTCTTGACAAGCAGATTGTCTGGAGGCAGCACTACTTTCCTCCTCTTCATAGTAGTCTTTCCCAACCATGCATGCAAACTGAAACCGTCATCAGCTGAATCAAGAACAATGGCTATGGTAGACATTGATCCTGATTGTCGCATCTAAGGACGATGAGACAAGCAAAAGAATGATTGGATGAACACTCATGCCTTCCTCAAACGTTAGAACCAGACTTTCATAGCGAGGAAGCTTCATAGTTGTAAAACGAAGCTATCGTAACTATAAAACTATCGATATAATGAAGGTGTGAATGATGAAGATTATTTAAATAAGGATTGTGATTAATATCTGAATGAGATGTGATAAATAAAGTAAAGGATGGTGTTAACTGAAGATTAAGTTGTAAAATATATAATGTTTAGAAAAGAAAAGTCATACTCTTCCAATAACGAGACTTAATTTTTTTTTCTAAGATATAAATATGTTAAGAAAGCATTTGAAAGGGACACAAGTAAAAAACACCGTATCTTTGAAAGAGAATTACTAAGGAGATTCAGACTATGTAAGGAGGGATATGGATCATAAAATATGACTTGTAATATTAGCTAGTATTTTATATTTTATTGGCAAATAAAAGTTCTTTGTTCATTTAAGGCAAAGAGAATAAATACAATTTGGATTCGTCCTTTGTGATCAATAAGGAGATTATTGGAATATTTCCGAAGTGCTAGTGTATCAGACTTGTCATAGCTTCTTTGTTTGATAATCATCGATAGTGTGAAATATATATTTGTCTCCTCATCTCTGTCTAATTGGAATTCCCACCAAAGAAGTTAGAATCCTTTTAGACTAGCATCAAATTGCATAGGTGATTTATCTTTTGCATTTAGAGCACAATAATAATTGATGATATTAAATTATATTGCCTCACAAAGTTGTACATTATAATCTTTGTTGTGTTGACTCTATTGCCCAAATAAATAAGGCATTAGTCTTTAGAATCATTAAAATAAAATTATTGGTTTTATCCTTGAAGTCAATAACTATTCTCCATACCTCCTTACAAGCATCAACTCTGTTATTATATAAACATTAAATCATATCAAAGCATTCATATAATTTTATTTTGATCGAGTTTGAAGATTTTGCCAACTTAATAATTCACCAAGCTTAAATTCACTATAGAAAAGCTTTAAACCTAGTAATCAGAGTTCAAAGAAGGTTTACCCACCTAGGTTTACTGAAGCCTAAAGTGCAGGGGTATTGAAATTGTTCTTGTTCCTTGGCCAAAACTGATTGAGTAATACTATCAAAGAATCGGCAAAGCTCTTGGATTTCCAATCTATGGTTTTGGGAACCAACAAGGGGCATATTCAAGCATAAACTTGCCACTATAGAGGCACCAAAACTCAAATCAGCAATTTTAGTGTCTGCTAGAAATCAAATTTTCTAGTGGGAGATAGTTTCTATTTTAAGAAGTTGTTTTGTAATTTTTCCTTTTTGCTTCTTCCTACAATAAAAGTAGTTTGAAAATCGAACTTTGTAAATTAGGAAGTTGTTTTCTACTTTTTCTACTCTTTATGGAGAATGGCAAAAGATGGAAAAGGAAAGGGGATGTTAGAACAGGTTTAGGCTTCACCATACAAAAAATGGAATAAAGAAGGAAAAAAAAGCAATATGAAAAGAAAAAGTCATCAAAATCAATTACCACGTATTTTGAAAATGGAAGAACGAAAGAAATCTAAAAGAAGTTTTAAGTTTAAGTTTTGGATTAGTCAATCAAAAATTCCTTAAAATTGGGAACAAGTGGAGATTTCTCCACTAAAGCCAAGTTGTGAGTTTTTCAAGTCGCTTGCATGTTCGAAAATTCCACTTCTTGGCATCTAGACCAAATGTTCCATTCTTGGAAAGATAAACATAAAAGTTCCACTTCTAGCAACGGTGAGAAAATTCTCCACTTGGCATCAAGTTTCTAAACCTCCACCTAGGACCATCAAGTGTAGAAACTTCCATTTGGCATCAAAGTTACTGACCTCCACAGCTTGATGCTTATTGAGAAAAGCTACACAAATGACTAATTCAAAATATTTTATTTGACAAGATAGAAACGAAGAAGAAATACAATCCAAGTTTGCCTAGTTGGGAAAGTCAAGACTAAAATTGAATAGAGAAATTTAACCTAGAAAACCAAAGAAATTAAGCCCTTCATTTTTGTGCAAGCCCAAACAATGTGTTGAAAATGCAAAAAGAAAAAAAAAATAAAGACTAAAGTCTAAGCATAATCATGCATAAAGTTGCCAAAGTCAAGACTAAAATCAAATATAAAAATTTAATGAAGGAACCCAAAGGAGCTAAACCCTTTATTTTTGTGCAAGCCCAAACAATGTGTTGAAAATGCTACAATAAGAATAAAATAATTGTAAATCAAAGTTGCAATTTAATATTCATTTTTAAGTGGTGAAGACTGAATAGCTTTTAAGTTTTGCTTTGAAGTTATTGTTTTATTATAGTAAATGTACACATTAATGTGTCATTTACACAAATTATAATGATAGTTGAAGGCACACTTACACTGTAGAGATTGTCACTCAAGTTGAAAGTCAAGCTAATGTGTTGAGTCTTTTGGGTGTAATGAGTGTGAAGTTGTATCTTGCTTATGTTGCCAAGATTTCCATTCAAATCAAGATTCAAGGGTTATGACCGCATAAGCAAGAAACCAATTAATACAAGATATATATTAAATTTGTGTAGCATCAGTATTCAGATTTAGAAAATAGCTTTGAATATTTTGTATTAATTAATTGTCTTCATCTATTTTAATAAGCCGTTCGTGTTTTCAAGCGTTATATGCCTCCATTTGATCAAGTTAATTGTTGTTATGATTCAAACAATATTTGTTTTAATCTTTAGATAGTATTATTATTTGTTTGAAGTATCATATATTGAGAAAATTCATGTTCCAAACTTGAGATTTAAAAAAGGTACACCATTGCTTTAGTTAAAGATTTATGCAATGTTTATAGTAGCGGGATTGTTCGTTCCTTTGGATTTAGGAGTCAAATAAACCAAGGAGCTTCACCTGCAAATTTAAAGGGAACATTTCTTGATTCACTGTTTGATTTTGTGTTGTCACAAAAATGACAAACTAAAACACCAAAAACTAGCTCAATGTTGAATTGTAATGCCTCGGGAAATTTGGTTTTTTCTTTGTTTTTATCCTACCCTCATCAGCATAAACTTTGCAATCCATGATGAACCATGTACAATTGAGATGAAGGTTTTCATACTTTGACATTACTTGATCTTGCATTTTGAAATGGAATCTTAAGATATGCCCATTCTGATTATGATGTATAGGTCTAGTTTACTTTCATTTGAAACCATAGCATGATGTCTTGTACCTTGCTATGATTATAGTTTAATATCAGGAGTTATGTTTACATTTAACTCTTGGTGTCATGTCCCTGACTATACGACTTTCTCATGAGAAACATCTCCTACTGCACACACAAAAGCAGGAGAAACATGCATTGGCAGTAATTAAACTAAGTCCAATCCATCACTAATAAGAAAGTAAAAATATACCACACCCTAAACAGAAATTAGCTAAACCAAATCCCAACAAGCATGTAATAAAATAAAGAAATATAATATAACTAAATTGAATTATGGAAGGATGTGATTTTGAAAGGTGTGACTTTAGGATTGGAAAATCACTGGAGGAAGAGATGTGCCTCTTCCTTCCTAAGGGAGAAGATGTATAAGTCTAAAGGAATTGACTCCAAGAAGCATCATCCAAACAGAAAAAATAACAAGACAAGCAGCAGAGCAGCATCAAAGACAACTATCATTAGTTAACAGATTAGAGCATTATTTCCAGTTACTGTGGTGTGACAGAATGATTATACTGCCAATGCATATTTGGATGGCTATGAATATTAAGGTTTCCTAGAAGGCTTATCTTGGATATACTTATGTGCTTAGAACAGACATATGTAAATTGAATATTAAGGTTTCCTTACAGGCTTATCTCTGATATACTTATGTTCTTAGAATAGACATATGTAAATTTCTGATACATTTTATACGCTTAGAATAAACATGGAAAATTCTCTGATATATTTATATGCGTAGAACAGACATGTGCAGAGTAAATATATGTTTATATCCATAAATTTGACAATCCCATATACCTGCAATAATAAACTATATTAGGAAGGAGAGTAAGTGCAAGGAAGGAGAACAGTGAGGCCTAACTAAGTACACCACTTCATGAGATCAAATAAGGACTGCTCGAGGCCAAGAGATTCCACTCTTGGGCCTAAGGTCGAATTAAGGGCACCGAATTGCAATCTTCTCTCTAAGCCTATATGGGTTGATTATTGAGGTAACTAAGAAATGCATCCTCAATCGGAGAGAAAGATAGTGTGATGGCCTCCGCTACGTACGCCACCTCATGAGTTGGTTGCAACAACATGAGGCCAAGCAGGACAAAGTTTCCATCCTAAGGGCTGAAACTATTTAGGGCACCTGATCATGTCTCGTATTTCAATACTTCATTATGGATTGACCCCATGAAGTGTATGTGCTATAAGTGTTTCTCTATTAACCCTAATGAATGTATTACATGTATTATGATTATATTATTAACTAACATGATCACAGGAACAAAGACATTCTTATCTTATTTTTACGTTAGGGTTATATTATTTAATATATTGTGTTCCTCATTTCATTTGAATTTTGTGAATTTCGGATAGATTACAAGGCAATCCAAGAAAGGGTCATTACAGGTGGTATCAAAACATTATAGCTTTAAGGACTCTAGAAAGAGAGAAGAAAAAGAAGATTATAACCCAAACAAGCACAAAGAAAATTCAGATAGAACATAAATTGAGGGCCTTTATGGAAAAGAATGAACAATCATTGTTCCAAACCTTTCAAAATATAAAGAATGCCCTTAAAATCAGACATGAAAGAAAGGGCACCCATAGCCAATCTAAAAGTGAAAATAGGACCACAGTGGGGTCAAATCCAAATGGACCTCCTTTCTTAACTAGGGAAGGGTCAACAAAGAAAATTGAAGAAATTATCAATCCTAACTTGAGAGACCTTGCCCAAGAATATGTGAGACTAGACCTCGAAGGCAAGTGGAGAATAACATTTACAACATATTGTGAAGTGGGAACAAAAAACTTTCATTTAAGGGAGAGGAACCAAGCCAACCAAGATTTACAACATAAAATATGGAGACTAGCCATCCCCAAGTTTGACGGATCAAGGAAAACCAACACTCTTGCCTAGATTCAACAACTAGAAACATACCTAATGATTTGGCTCGTGACTAAAAGGGGTGCCATTACATTCACCATACTACATTTAGAAGTGGTAGCACATGATTGGTGGCATCATGACATAATCACTTAAGACCATAAGAACTAAACTAAGTTACGGGTTCGAGTTTGGGTTCAAGTTCGAGATTGAAGAAATGGTTCGCTGGTATGGCAAAATTTTGAAATGGGATAAGGGTTCGTTAGTACATAAACAGGTCATAAACACATATGAATTAAGATCAGAATGCTACATAGTATCATAAAAACAACAAAAACACTATAAACTTGTAATATTAGCATCATATCTATTATCAACACCAAACTATTAAAATAATATCGAGTTCAAGTATCATTGTTTAGACTTTCAACAATTAGAACTTAACAGTAAGTTTCAATCATCTAATGGATTATCGAAATCTTTATCTTCTTCTTCTTCATCAAAGGCATTAGTTGGATCAAAAACATTGTCAATGTTGTTGGGATCAACTGCACTAATAACATTACTCTTTCCAAGTTGTCCAACGCTTAATAGAGAATCTCATAATAGTTTCTCCCTTCTTGTACTCCCATCCTCATCGTACCATGGTTTTATTGTTTTCTTGGGAGAATAGTTGAACAAATTAAGAATCTAAAAAGGTTAACAATTCACATAAGAAATAATTCGTTAGATAACATCTCCATCATGCATACTAAGCATACATTGAAATGATCTTTCCTTGCGAGGGATTGCAAGTTAAATCAAGATTCTTCTATCAGAATACCGATTCTTATTGCTATCAACAATACTGTCCCACATTTTGGGAGGACTTCAAACTTGTTTCCTATCGAGTGGGTAGACCTTCGTTGAAGTTGAAAAATAGGGTTAATGCCTAGAACAAACATTCCTAAATCTGCTCTAATTTCTTGATTTTCTTTCACAAAACCTCGGCCTTCTATACAGAAGATTATTGGATGACTGAGCTGCATCGGGTTTACGTCCAAATAGATAATGCTACAGGGGTTTCGTCCTGAAACAAGTGTGCAATTTGCTAAGAAAAAGAAATAATAATAATTGATCATGAATACTCTTCTCCTCATGCAATTTCATATAACAACCTAAGCAATCCAGGAAAGCATTCTTTTTCTTTCTTTCCGACTTTTAACATCAAACAAAGGCAATTACTAAATTCACTATTACACGCCTTGTCAAGAGAGCGTCTGAGTTGGTTGAGATAAACTTCAGTTATTAAAAGGAATGAACAAATAGAATGCCACTTTAAAATGGCCCCATGTCCATGCCTAAAAAAATAGGAACTTGAGTGACTCAAGAAAACAACTCATCCCCCTTTTATTAATTCATTGGCTCCATATCAAGGACATTACAAATCTACCCAACCCAAGACTTGCCCCAAGCAATCACAAGAATCAACTTTGATTAGGATAAAGTATACCATTTAATTCCAGGATCCCAAAGAAGTCTTGGTGCATCTTCGAATCTCCATTTCTCTGAACTGATGTAAACATGATAAGGCCCAAGTCTATGGAACACACTGCCATAATCCCAATGTGGAAGTGCCTCAAACCAAATCACAAACTATAGAAACATGTAAGTGCGCTTGTGGATGAAGAATTGAGTCAACAAAAGCACAAAATCACTATTATAAATTGGAGCAATGTTCATATACGACCGCACTTGAGTATCCCTATACACGTGATTCTAGATCAGAAATGTTATCAAGCATAATGACTACACCAAGGTTTGGTTCAAGAGGTGAATCCACTAAAGTTGTAAAATGATGATGTAATTCATTGGCTACCAAAGAATTTTCTGAGTTTGTACCTTTATTAAGTCCCATTGCCAAGCATGAAGTACCATCGTATGAAGATAGTATATAGCTGCTAATGACATGCACCAAGACTGTCATGTCCAGAGGATAAGGATAAGGATAAGGATAAGGAAAAGGAAACTACAATAAGAATTTTGAAGTGTCCATCTCTTCTAAGCCCAAGGGCGGGGCACTCCTTGCACCCCATTGACCTCATGGAGCAATCTATTACCAGCATGAGGTAGCGTGCTTAGGAAAGGACCTCATAGCAGCTCCTCCCTCCTTCCACTCCCTTCCTCAAGTAAGGGCTTGAGGAAACTACAATAAAGTTTCTCAATCATCCATCCCTTCTAAGCCCACGAGTGGGGCACTCCTTGCACCCCCTTGGCCTCATGGGACAATCAGTCACCACCATGAAGTGATGTGCTTGAAAGAGGACCTCATAACAGTTTTTTCCTCCTTGTGCTTCCTTTGTCTACTTTTGTAAATGCCCTAGATTTTTCCCTAAATCTCAAATCCCAAGAAGAGAAAGGAATAGAATAAAATCATACACTTGGTTGAAATCCTACAACATGTTAGGAAATCATTGAAACATTACCCACAAAATAGATCATCCTTATTAGAGACATTAAGGTGTAGATCATTTCAACTAGAGTTACGAACATTAACTTAATCACAGGATATATTTAATATTTTGATGTAGATCAGCCATGATAAGTCTAGTATAAGGGGCACATTAGGGTGCCTTAAACCATCCTCTACCCTTGGCCCAAGAGTGGATATAATCCCTCTTGTTCATCATGTGGCCTTTGCTATCCATATGTGGGCGTAGCTAGTGAGGAATCCATAGCCAATCAATCCTCTACCCTAGGCCAAAGAGTGGATGTTATCCCTATTGGCCATCATGTGGCTCTTTGCCATCCATATGAGGGGGTATATGTACTAAGGAATCCCATAGTTCTTCCTCTTTTCCATTGCCACCCTAATCCTCCTCCTTATGATTAGAGTTCTTTAACATAATGATCAACCAAGGTATAGATTTGAGGAAACTGCAATAGGGTGTCTGGTGCGTCCTTCCCTTCGAAGCCCAAGGGTGGGGCACTCCTTGCACCCCCTTGGCCTCTTGGGACAATCTGTCACCACCATGAGGTGGTATGCTTAAAAGAGGACCTCATAATAGTATATGCCTCCTTGTACTCCCTTCCTTACTTTACCATGGTTAAATTGTTTCCTTAAGAGAATAAATGAATAAATTAAGAATCTAGAAAGATTAGCTTTGCACAGGAAATGCACACTAAGCATACATCTAATGCATACCATTGTTGAAGAGGAATACTATAGCCTGCAATAGATAGTAATATCTGGTTTGATCTACCTATGTGCCTGATTACTGATGTTTGATTAACTGATCTGCTTGCATGGATCAGCAGTTGTGATCTTTGGTTTGATACCACCCTCCAAGACAGTCTTCTCCTTTATATATATTTATGTCTCTTTGAAGAGAGATGTTCCTTTGAATGGACATATCCATTGTTAATAACCCCTTTTCATTATAACTGTCACACTTCCAGACATTAATCACTGCACATTTTAAGCATACTAATTGGTGCCTTTTAAATGTATAAATCACCACCTTTCCTTAATTACATTCATCACTGCATTTGTTTCTATTTCTGCTCATTACTATATCACTGCTGTCTTAACCTTTATCGCTGCTCATTAATTTGTCATTACTTTTTTAACATTTATCACAACTCACTCTGCTTATCTATCTGCTGTTCAAGTATATTTTCAATGATGCCTTGAATTTCAATCCCCATATCTCCTCCTCAAACTATTTTAAATGCCCAAAGGTGCGCCTAAATGAAATGTGGAGACCATTCAAGTGAGGTTAGCCCTCTCAACATTTACTTATTTATGCTCTATGTTTTTGGGCAATTAACATTTATTTTTATCAAATCAGATCTAGGTCAGCCCCTTAATATGGGCCAGCCTCCATAACTATTGAGTTTAATCTCCATAATTACATTAATATAGATCAGCCTCCAAATAAATTGTTTCTATCCTTTTTATTATATTGCCATGGCTTAGCTGATACAAAGACCCAGTAGATTATTTACTTTAAATCATTTGAATGCTGATGACACAGCTTACGCCTTGTTGTGGTTCTGTTGACTGTCCTCCTAAAATGTTGATACAGCCAATCTGATAATCATGTGAGTAGATGACAGAACCGACCGATCTCGAAACAGTAGTCTATTTTGCTCACAATGGGTCTGCTTTGCACTTTTCAAATTTCATATTTTTAACGCTCTTTTTACATCTTCACAAAAGAAAAAAGGACAATAATGTGCTCTATCTCTTGAAAAGTGATGTATGGTAATATTGGATGATGCAATAAATACTAGAATGAGAGGAAAAAGAGGGAAAGAAGGGAGAGAAGATATTTAAAAATTATGATAGATTGCATCTCACATGCATAAAATGCCCTGTTTTTCTGGTTCTGCCATATGTAATCGTTGTGTTTAAAAAAATGTGAAGGCTAAGAATGACGAAACTTGTATGCCTTTATGTTGTTTCATGAAGAATAGATATATGTTGTTCTGTCATTTATATTGTCATTGTGATACTCCAGAGTGTCTACACTCGTAGAGATACATATTTCTACCTCCATGTCTTATACAGAATCAGTTTTCTTCTCAAGAAACTATAACAGCTGTTAATTAGATATAAAACTGAGAGAATGGATCAAATTAGAGAAAATTAGGGGATAGGACAAACTGTACTTCTATTGCTTCATCTTTGCATTTTAGTTTCGGCAAAGTTAGAAAGTTAATCAACTTGAACTATGATTGAGAGCAAGCAAAGTCTATTAGAAAATTGTTATATTGTTTCTTCTCTCCCATAGTGATTGTTGTGAACTAGAAAACAATGTTCAGAACTCTGAAGAAAATTTTCTTCTACTGCAATGAAGGCTCCCGCAATGAAGGCTCCCGTGACGAAGGTTAACTCCCGCAACATTGTTCTTTCTGCCTGCCGTCACACAATCTGTATTACCCTATCTGCATGGCTCCTTCTGTGTTTGTTCGTGTGCCCTCCGTCGACCTTTGCTTGCTTTCTGTGTTTTGTTTTCTGCCGTTCTTTTCTCTCTCACGTCTGGAGCTCGGACTTTACGGGCTCAAGGCTCTAACTGACTTTTGTCGTCGGGATCCTCATGTCTGCTTCTAACAGATTACTAGCGTTGGTTTTGGGTTCTTGCTCAACAACTAATTGCATTCCTGCTTCTGTCTAAGCCTATTTTTTCACGAGGGTTTCTCTCATTGCCAACAATTTCTGCCTGTGTTTTTCACGAGTTTCCTTCATCTTCTTTCACTGTCCATTCACCTTGTAGTGCCTTGTCGGGTATCTCCATCACTATGTTTTTGCGGGAGTTATTTCTGATATTACCAAGTCGGTTCATTTTCGCTAGAAGTTGTATCTGTCTATGCATGTTGTAACTTGTTCTTGCAAGGATTACATTTGTCATTGTCGGCAGTGTTTTGGCTCTCTCATACAGTGCTCTTCTCTGCAACTTTGGCTACAGTTTATATCCTGTCTAGTTATGGCAGACTGTATTGTCTCAAGCTCAACCCATGGCTAGCAACCTCACTTATCAGAGGTTATGCGACAGAATTTCCAAGCTAGAATCCAACAATGTTCAGTTGAGAGAGCAGGTTACCTCCCTTACTGTTACCATTTCCGAACTTAAGAGTACCACAACCTCCAATGTGGCTCGGTTCTAATGTTTCCCAGATAGTTTCACTATTGAGATACAGAAAGTCAAGTCATGGGCCTCTCTTTGCAGTAACACAGATTCTCAACCTCTGGCCAGTATTGATAAAATGGTACAAGGTAAGATTGAGGATGAGAGAGTGAGACGGGTTCGTGAGCTCAACTTGCGGGTTCATGGACTTCCCTCTACTCAGGATCCTCTCGCAGCTGGATGCTCTTTCCTCTGTGATCAACTTGGTCTTGCCGATATCACGTTAGATAGGTGTTGGTTTGGGCATGGGGACGTCCTTTTTATCAGATTTTTTTCACTTGCAAACAGGCTTCAGGCTCTCCGTGCTAAGAAGAAGTTGTTTTCTCTTCCCTTGAAGATCTTCTTAGACAAAGATCTCACGAAGACTCAGGTTGCAGAGCTCAAACATGCTCGCAGTATTGTTGCAAAAGTGAGACAGGCTAGTAAATGGGCAGTTATCAAAAATTTGAAAGCAATTATTAGAGATTCCCCCCCCCCCCAGTGGTTGGGAAGAGAGACAGGCCTCCAAGGCCAAATGACGGTCCCACTAGTAGTCGGACAAGAGGGAGACCTCCACTTGCTCCCTTCTTGTTAACTGTTGGAATGGTAATCGATCCTTATGGTCATTACCTAGTCTTCTACATGATGTTGTGGGGACCGCAGATATTCTTGTCATATCGGAGACTCATGAGAGCCCTGTGCGTCCTCTTCCAGGTGTCACCAGTTTTCAGTGGTTATCCATTTGTAGAGAGGAAGTTCGTGTTTCTGGTGGTGTACGGGGCTCGGGTGGTGTGGCATGTTTGATTAAGGAAGATATTGTCAGTAGCACTTCTATTGTACACTCAAACACGTTTGCCAAATTTATGTGGGTCCACATTGACTATAAGTGTCACCGTCAAAGATATCTCTATTTGGCCGCTTGCTACTTTCCACCGGCTGCTTCTCACTATGCTATTCATGGTACCGATGACGGAGACCCTTTTATCGATCTTTGTGAGACTATCTCACAGTTTGCTACTCTAGGGGACATTATTATTCTCGGGGATTTCAATACGAGAACCAAAGTACTGCAGACTCCACTTTACAATCGTAGTTCGGATTCCATATGCTCCACCGAGATTGATCCTACTTCTTTAGGGCTTCAGAGATATTCTGAGGATGCTCTTGGGCTGTTGTCCGTGTATGGTAGACATTTGCTACGGCTTTGTGAGTCTTTTGGCTTTGTGATCTTGAACGGCCTCTCCTGCTTTCCTGGTTCTGAGCTCTTCACTTGTTGGCCCCATTGTGGTGGTGCTAGTGTCATGGATTATGTTCTTGCCTATCCCTCCTTCATCCCTTGCATCCGCAGTTTCACCATCTTGTGCCTTCCTCTAGCGGATCATGCTCTCCTCAGTATTCATTTTCGCCTCTCCCCTCTTTGTGCGCCCCCTCTCATGTCGCCTCATCATTCTTCTGTCACTGCTCGCTCGCCCATTCGCTTCTGTTTTATTGATGGTGATTGTGAGCTCTTCTCCGCTCATCTTTCGAGACTCCTCAGCCCTTTGTGCTTCTCAGACTCGTGCGAGACCGCCTCCATGTTTGACTTGCTCACGTCGGTTATCCTTAAGTCTGCCACCCTTTCCATTTCTCATCATCCTCCCTTGCTCGCTCGCAGCAAATGTCGTTTTACCTGCCCCATGAACCAGTGGTTCGATTCGGATTGTAAATCCTTCCATCGTGTTATGCGCTGTGCTTTTGAGGCTCACTCCACTGACTTTGCCAGTATTTGCTCATCTTATCTCCGCTTTCTTCAGAGTAAGAAGCGTAACTTTTTTGCCTCTAAGTGTAAGTCTCTTTGCTCCACATTGATTCACAATCCCCAACTCTTTTGGCGCACTCTTTTCCCCCATAATTCCCCTCTGCCTTCCACCCTTGACTTTCGCTCCTTTACCTTGCACACCATGGCTCTTTATGACATTCCTGGGTAGCCTTCCATCCACCCCTCGCATCCTTTCATCTACCTTTTCACCCCTTAGCACATTTATGAGGCAATCAAATCCATGAAGTGTAGTAGAGTTGCTGATGAGGAGGGTTTCCAGGTGGAGCTTTTCAAGTTCGGTGCCTCAGTTCTGGGCCCCTATCTCTCTATTATTTTTAATAGAGTGATTCACATTGGGTTTCCGGCCTCCTAGTCTAGGCATTTGATTTATCCCATTCACAAGACTAGCCCTGTCTCTAATTCAGGGAACTACAGAACCATCATGATTGGGCACACTTTTGCCAAACTGTATGCGACAACTCTTAATACTATGCTCTCTGCGGTGCTCGACAGGATTGGTTGTAGGGCTAGAGGGCAGGCTGGTTTTCGGGCAAACTATCAGACTATGGATCACATCTTCACGCTATGGGCTATTATTGAGGAGGCCAGACACAGATCGGAGGTCTATTGTTGCTTTGTTGATTTTCGCAAAGCTTTTGATTCTGTTCCTAGGGTGGCTCTGTTTGAAAGACTTAGGGAGATTGGTATTTCTAAGATGCTACGTATCGCTATTATGAGATTGTATGAGACTGTGGTTGGCAGATTCCAAACTCTTGAGGGCTTCTTGGATCCGATCCATAGCACCATTGGGGTTACACAGGGTGTCCTCTCTCTCCTACTTTAATTGGGTTATATATTGATGAACTTGAGGACTTCCTCTTGAAGTCTTTGCTCCTGGGAGATGGTTGTTATCTTCATCAGGTTCTGATCTCTATCTCTCTTTTTGCGGATGATGTTGTTCTCCTTGCTTCCTCTCCAAACAGGTTACAGAGACTTCTCGATGGCTTGGCTTTATTTTGTGATCAGAGACAGCTTGTGGTTAACTTGGGTAAGACTCGGGTCATGATCTTTAATTGTTTAAAGACTTCTCATCTTCACTTCATATTTCAAGGTCAGGAGATTGAGATCACTTCATCCTACACATATCTGGGGGTTATGTTTTTCGGTCTGTGGTTTAGTATGAGACCAGCTATTCAGCCCAGAGTTAATAAGGGTATGGGTTCTCTTGCTTTGCTTCAGAAATAGTTCTTCAGACATCACTTCCAGGATACCTCATCTAAGCTATCTCTCTTAGATGCTCTTGTTCGGCCGACTATTCTTTATGGTTCTGTGGTTCGGTGCCCTTCTCTTCTTAGCTCTGATTGGGATTCGATTGAGCAGGTTCAGACTTTTTTCTTGAGGCGCATTATCAAATGTCACAGGTTCACTCCTCACAGTGTCATTCTTGCTGAGTTCGGTGCTCATCCTTTCAAACTTGTGGCCATTTTTGACTTGGTTTGGTTCCTTCATCGTCTTCGTGGGTTTGCGGATACTACTGGGGACCGGGACCGCTACTCCTATTTAGCTTATTGCGCTTCTGTTTCCACTGCAGCTGTTGAGTTTGGTTCTCGCACGCGATGTTGGTATGCACAAGTTTCTTCTTTGTTGAGTTCGATTGGGATTGACATTGATTGTCTCCCCCCTTTTCAATTTTCATTGGATGCCCCGACTCATCTTCTCCCTTCTCGACAGGAGTTAAATGAGCATGTTCGTCTTGATATTTATAGACGTTAGATTGCTACTACCTGGGTTAACCCTCTTGGTGGGTTACGCCCACGGATGTCTTTTTATGAGGCACACTTTTTGGAGATTTATGATGGGATTATTGCCCGTCCTAGCTATCTCTCACGGTGTTAGTCTCGTGCCCTGCGGATCTCTTTAGGTTCTTTCAGAGTTGGTTCTCACCGTCTTCAAGCTCAGACTGATCATCATATTGACAGTGGGGAGCGGATCTGTACGCTCTGTACTCTAGGGGAGGTGGAGAATGAGGCTCATTTTCTTTTTCGATGCCCTATTTATTATGAGATCAGAGGGAGATTCTTTTGTCTGTTCCGGGAGTGCTTCTCTCTCTATGACTTCTTCAGTTATTATGATCAAAGATGCCTTGCACTGTATCTTCGTGAGGCCACCATGCTTTGTGATAGCATGATCCAAACACTGCTTCCACACCGGCACTCATCTACTTAGCTCATTACTGCCTTTTTTACACCATTATCCCCTTTGCATGGTGTGAAAAGGCCCTCTAGCTCTATTCAACCTAACGGGCTTTCCAGATGCGTCAGATCCTATTCTGGTTATTTGCACCAGAGACACTCCTTTGTAATTGGCCAGAGACAGTGCAGTACCTCTACACATCGGCATGTGTCTCATTCCGTGACTGATTCGCCCAAGAAAGCCTCCTAGTGCTTTCTCTGTCTCTATTCTTTGTTGCTATTTCTTTGGTTGTATTTGCTTATTTTCAGACACCTTTGTGTGCTCCTGCTGGGGTCAGCCTCATTGTTGTAATCTTTTAGTCCCATAGACCTCTTTTTGGTCTTTTGTTGGACATTAATATCATTATCTTATCTTATCTACTTGTGATTTTGAGTAGGAGATTGGAGCCTCTCCTAATACTAGGAAGACAAAATGCAATCCTTGAGTCACAACTGTTGATTACGGTTGGGCTTGAGAGGTACATGGAGGTGGTGATAAAAACCTCATAATGAGACCTTGCATAAGCCTTCTGGATGGTATGTGACTTAACTCTTCTGAGAGCCTGGATAAAGATAAAGATGGATATGGTGTTGATTTGGTTGACTTAATGACCCAAAAGCAGGTTTTCAAATTTACTATCTCACTGTTCTGATGAGATTGTTCTCTTTCACTGGCTAACATTTTCATTCACTTTTTCGGAGGTCTAAGGTCCCTAACTTTAGGTATCTTTAGCCAAGTTAAAGCCTTATAATTTCTGCATATGCACTTAAAGAAACATAATTCAGTACTATAATTAAATGATTACATTGATCTCAAAATTTAATTTTGCAAAATCACTTCCAAGTGCACTACATTATTAGTATGTTACTATATGGATTATCACAAATTAAGAAGTATATTGATTATCACAAATTAAGAAAATTCTAAGTTTCAAAGTCCAAAGCTCTCATACAAAATATATCCACAATATAATTAATGTTCAAAAAATTCACAAATGTTAGTAAATGTTTTTAGTTTGAAAGTGCTATCAATAGGTGCTCATATTATAACAAAGAGATAGCCCTCAATTAGAGATCACAAAGGATATCCAGGAGACATCACAAAGGAAGACAAAATGTCATTGTCTGACATCAAGCAATCATTTGTAACATAGCAATTGGCCCTAGTTCCACAATATTATTTGTCATCAAATCAGCAAATCAAACCCAGTCAAAATAAGTTGAAGACTTCTTAGTTTTATCTTAGCCAATCAGCTTAAGTTGTCTTACGTACCTACTTAATTTGCTGGCTTACCTGATTAGCTTGTCCTGCATTGTGCACCAAACACTGGAGCTGCATGGCATCAGTCTCTTTGTTTTCAATTAAATACGCATAAGTAGGTAAATTGAAGACCGTGTAAACTCATCATTTGGGCAATTTCACATCTCCAAGTAACCAATATATATATCCCCAAGAAGAACAGAAGAAGCAAGCTAGAGCTAATGTCAATCTTATAGTTGAACAGATATTGCCACAACATTGAATTTGGTAGGAGTGGTGAATTTTAGGTGTTCTGACTGCCATAATTGCTTCCTTTAAGTGCCTTGATCAAGTACTAAAATAAATCTATCGTGTTTTTAACTGCTGCTACAATTTTTCCCAAAGTTTTGTGGTGTTGACTTTCTGCATATATAAGTTCACCGGTGACAGTTTCAGAATTCATCTTGAAATGGTGGAATTTGACTGTTTTCATTAGGTACAAAAACCCTTTTGAATTTGTTCAAATGAATAGATTTTTTATACATGAACATAATGAATACTGGGCATACGGGGTTGCTTTGGCCAAAATTTTAGTGCTAATGCACTTGCACCAACCAATCCCAGAATGGATTATTCATAAAACCCACATTCAAGGGCAACCGTTATTAGCTTTACCAAGTCTAGTTAGAGTGACTGAATGTGCCCCCACTCAATAGATGAATTATATGTTAATTCAAGCTTGATTAGCATTGTAAACAGTGCTCAAACGTGGTGGATGTCTAATTAACCAATCAAGTCCCCATGCAAAGTGCTTTTGATGAAGCTCAAATAAGTGAATACTCATAAACCAACCAAATCCAAACAAGGGTAATTGACGATGCCCATGTTTAGTAGATAAATCATGAGACAAACAAGTACATAGTACGATGTTCGATGATGTGCCTGTTCAAGGATGGACTATATATGCTAACGAATTTCATTTACGGTGGCTGACAAGTGCTATGATCATTGAATGATTAGCGAGCCAACCATTACTGGGACGGATGGTGGAAGAGCTAACCACAATATAAGGGACCATGGCTACCTGAGTACAATGGGTACAATGAATTATACAATATCAAGCTATTCAAATATTATTTATGATATCTTACTATCATTGGATGACAAAGCAAGAGTTGGTCTGGGTCTAAAATTAGTAATGCTATACGGAAATTAATATACATTGATGCCCATTCATAGGAGAGAGTAAAAAAGACAATTTATGTTTTGACAAATGACTTGCGTGAAGTGTATGTTCCAATAACCTAGTTTTTGGCCTAATCAAATTTTACCGCACACGCCCATGGTGAATATTGGTGCAGGGGCACCTAAAGTACAATAACATGAGAAGGTTAAGATTCCTCATTCGAGATATTTAAATCCTTTTGAGTTATTTATGTAGTATTTGGGTAAAGATGTAAAGGCCATGAACCCATTTGTAACAAGTTGTCAAAATTGTAAAAGGAGGTCTTAATATGATCAATAATGTCAAAATGTTTATTTAAGAGGTGAATGGATCTATTGGTATCCATCTAAAGTCGGTTGAGTCATAATTTTGGTCTAAGTTGGGTTTATATGGAAGTTGTACTGCAAAAGTGCATAAAGTGTGTAAAATATTGTCAAAAATGCAAAAGGGTTAAAAGAATATAATGGGTTGGTTTAAAGGGTGGTCTGGAAGTTATAACCAACCAAAAAAAGCTATAAAAATGGATGTATAGTCGAACCAAAGCATTAATGAAAGGAAGAGATAGATTTTGAAACAAATTTGGTAATATTCTGAGTTGTTATTTTGATTGGTTTTTCAATTTTAGTGTTGGTTCCAGGTCTTGTACGGCCATGTACAGCCTGGAAACCATTTAAAATTTGTATATTTGGATAGAGTAGTGAATAACCTTTCTTTTGGCTTTGGTTTGGATTTATTCCATGTAGAAATGAAAAAGTTATGCAAGTTTTGGCAAAGCATGTAAATTGCAGATTTGAGGATGCCCAACTATAGTCAGATTGAAATGTTTGAAACGAACACATTTGAATCAAACAGGAACTCTATTTTATTCTTTGGAAAGATATGTGAACTATCTTTCATTTCCAATTGGTTTGAATCGGTTTCATTCAGATTTGTGTAAGTTATCGATATTTGAGTGGATACTGGTTTTTAAGGATCTCCATTGAAGGTGCAAACAAAGGTTTGATCTTATAAAATGATTTATATATTGGATAAATTAATGGCTTACAGAGTATGAAACAAGATTTATATAGGATCAAATCCTAAATTATTTTGGTTTCATTTGGAGTCATTTTGAGCAGGTTATTTGATGCCCTAGGAAGGGTTACCAGGTTTGTTTCTGAGTTATGACAGAGAAAATGGGTCTAAGTACAGAGACTATAACTTGCAATGGATTTATTGTTTTTTTGGCTCAGTTTTGGATATGTTTTAGTATTCCTAATTTGGAACAATTTTACAAAAGGGTTTGAAAAGAAACGTTAAGGATTAAAAGTTACAAATAATGTAATCAGACATAGAAATCAGGATATGTAAATGGAGAAGAATTGATGTTTTTGTGTTGAAAAATGCTTTGTATTACCTCTATGAGATGCCTCTATATAATGAAATTATTTAATACACTAATTGGTTGATTTCTAAGATGCTTTGCATCAAATATCAACCAGTTTGTTTGGGAAAATGCATCCACAAATTTTTTTGAAGGATCATAAAAACAATCTGAAATTCAGACATCGATTCAAACAAAGATTCAAAAGGTATATTGAATATATATATATATATATATATATATATGAGACTCAGCGAAAGAAGCAAAGGTACCCAAAACGCCTAGTCCAGTCACAGGCTCAACGAGAATAATATTACTGGCGATCCCGAAAGTATCGATTCAAGTTGCAATCCAATTCATTGTCACCCAAATTATGAAAATTTTCCTCCAGAGCGCTTTAGTGTCTCCAGCAAATGTCTACGACAATTCATATTCTCGCATGCAACCACCAAATGAATGGAGAGGCAGGGTGAAAAATTCTCTCTCCTCGGTTCCAGGTACGAAATTCATAAGGAAAAGCAAGCAGTTGTTTTTTTTTTTCGAAATATAAAATATTTCTTACGATTTCGCCTTGAACGTGCTGATCCATTAGACTGTTTATTTTAATAGAGTATCAGTGACGTGTCCCGCTCTACAACACACGCCCTCTCAATTGCACTTTTGGGCCTCCTCTCTCCACGGTGGATAGCTCTCAAAAACTAAATCTATTTCTGCTTTTTTTTAAATTACAAAATTGATCCTAATTACGACGATAGCCGATTGAAGAGGACGCAGCTATCCTGCAGATAAATCGAAAGATGCATGATACATACATCCTTTTTGAATGGCATGGTCATCTCATGGAAATCCCATGGATTCATCGATGGTCCTTTTATGTCCTTTCTTGAGTGTTGTTCAGTGTCCTCTAGGCATGTCTGATGGATGTTTTATTGAACTCACTGTTGATTTGTGTGTTTTTTGTTGATTATGCAGTCGTACAGATGTCAAGTAATGGAGTTCCGGTGGAATTTGTCACCGTGGACTGTTTTCGCATGAATTCATACTAGAAAAGCAACCTCATTCGATGCAGTTTCGTGGGCCTATTAATGTTGCATCAAGTTAGATAATTGTTTACGTACCTCTGACTAGCCATTACTGTTACTTCACCATAGAGTTAAACATTTGAAATGATTTAACCGTAGTCAGTTGTCAAAACATTTAAACATTTATCCCATCTCTTTCGTACATTCGCATCATAAGATGAAATCGATAAAACAATTTTTCCTTCATTTGATGTATCCTTTCTTTCACAGAATTGTCACATGTTACAAGTTAATATTCCTTTGACATAGAGATAGAATTACTATTTGTCTTTACACTTTACTGACCGTAGTGAAGTAGCGATGACAGTACCATTAACCATTTTCGCAACATCGCTACCTCAGGAACTAACCGCATCGTAGCACTTGCAAAGGCGCAAAACTGCTCATCGCAAAATCGTTGTCTGCATTCTTTACTATCACTTTCACCTATGAAGTAGCAAAACCTTTTAGACTGACCTTTTCGCAACTTCTCTGTGGTTAAGGACTTAACGTCTTCATCTTTTGCGATGCTACGATGACTCAAACCCTGACCTTGTCACCTCTCCCCAACCCTAACCATGCGAAGCTGCGATTATAAGCTTTCGCTACCTTGACCTTAAGTCAAACTTAATCTCTTGCAAAGCTGCGATGGCTTAAACTTTAGCTATCCTAGCTCTTTGTCGCTCCTTCACAACTAAAAATGTCTTAAGTGTTTTGCCACCCGCGATGTTGCGATAACCATTTGAAGTTAAATGTTACCTTGATCGCAACCTCACAACTTAAACCTTTAACTCATCATTTAACCCTACGAAGCCACAATTATGAGTCATCGCCACTTTGCAATTGTAATCCAATGTTAAATTTAACTGCATGTGATGTCACAATAACCTAGAACTTGACTATTGTGGTTATCCTTCGCACCATCACAACTTCAAATGTCTTAAGCTTAATAGAAGTTGTGACCATGCTATTTGCAGTTTATCACGTCTTTGCAATTGTTAATGAGATTTATTTTACACAAGCACATCAAAAACCTCAATCGATAGAAATGTTGTTTTCTTCGTTTGATGTTTCATATATCGGTATAGCTACATCGATTAGGCTTCATGAGTCAGCATACACTATAGCGATCGCAAAATAGTCAAAAGAGATTTTGGGTACTATATCGCTATAGCATATAGGGAACTCTTCTATTGCTATACGAAGAAGTCCTAATCTTGACATAACAATGAGCGATGAGTAAAGTATATCGCTATGACATATAGTGATCCCTTTTATCACTATGCAAAGGAACTGCAAAAGCAATATAATAATGAGCGATAAAGGAGGCTTATCACTATAACACATAGCAATCATCGGCAAACAGGAAACAGATATAATTGTTAGAGTGATGATCGATGGAGATGTTGTATTACTATAAGTCATGGTGATGAGTGTTTTTGGTGATCGAAAAGGAGGAGATATCGAAAATGCATAACAATTTCGCCTATATTTTCATTATGTAATCTGATATGTGTTGAATATTTTCAGGCAGCTGTAGCTTCAGCCTATTTTTGTTATTAACAATAACATCCTCCTTCGATGTCCATAAAGAGGGGCACATAATGTTGGCAATGATTGTACCAGGTATTTTTCTATTTAATAGTCATCTAAATTAATTTATAAACACAATATCAAAATGATTGTAATAATTATGTTTTGTTTATATTCATTCAACTTGGTAAGTATTGATGCAAGTAATGGGTGTCAATCACTAAATTCTTCCCACAATCCTTTCTTGAACTTCTTCCAAGTTCAACCAATACCTAATCCCTTCCTCAAGACCTACTCAAGACTAGAGTGGTAGTGACTGACTTCTTCACATTTCCACTTCACCTTCCTATACCATCTCTATCATCTATCCTCAAAACTTTCAAAAAGGTAACCAAATCTTCTCCACACCTCACTCCCTTGCACCCTCTAGGATCTCATTGATCTGATTAGGATCTAGGACTATTATAGAGGAATGCTAACTGATTACATAGAATTAATTTAAAACCTTTAATGAATCAAATTAATGTAAATGAAATAAGAGAACAACAAAATTAAGTTGATAACAGAGAAATTGAGAGAAAGAAGACGCAAACAATTTGATCTCGGAGTTCATCCGTATGGACTACGTCTTCGGGTCTTGCTCTAATAGGGGGACCGATCCGATTATCTCCAAAAATCAGGTACAAATGTTCACAAAGTCATTCCTTTGAAGTACAACAACATCACGTTGTTTCAAAGTACAGGAATAAGCACTTCAAAAATCTCCCTTACTCTCAGCACTTGGACGTTCTCTCTTTTTTCTGAATGGCCATAAGAGTCTCCTAAACCCCCTTTTTATACATAAAATTAGCCAAAATAGGGCTATAACAAAATTTACAAAAATAACCCCTTCAATTAATTCCCCTCTCGAAATAACCTGTTAGCCATTTTTAACAGATTTGGCTCATGTCAATTTTGGGGTAAGAAAGTAACAAATAACCTTAATTTGCTAAGGTTGGCGGGTTTATGGTCAAAGGTTAAATAAAAACTCGCGCATTATTATCTTTAAGCGTTAAAATAGCACAACAATCAAGCCCATTTTGGGGCAACCGCCGGTGGCTTGCCTTGTTTAAAATTGGCGGTTAGCCAATGTTTAAATTATAGTTGCCGCCCATAAGTTTTAAGAGCTTTGCTTGGTGCAAGGGTTAAGGTATGAATTTTGAAAGTAAATGGTCATGAGTTCAAATCCGACCATGAACTCTTTTTTCCATGTTTCCCCACTTTGCTGACGTCATGATGACATCAACTATATTCATTTCTTACCTTGAACTTCAAAATGGCATAACTTCCACGTGCGGGCTCCATTTTTGATGAAACAAACACCATCGGAAAGCTCTCGACGAGCTCTTTATTTTGAAATCCATTGTTGACCACTTTGGAGATGATTATTTTTTCACCTTTTTGATGACCTCCGTTTTCAGTTTGACCAACCTTTGACTGACCATAACTTTTGCATATGGACTCCGTTTTTGTCCATTCAAATTGCATTGAATTTAGAATTTCGAGAACTTTAACTTGATGCTGATTATTGAAATTTTGGAGATACTTCAATTTTGACGAAAGTATCCCCCGGATCACTCATACTCTATTACACTCCTTTACACTCTTCTCCATCATTTCACTAAGTTTCAAAACCATCTCATAGGTTTTGGACTTCCTCCTAAGTCAAAGTTACAAGTTTCTCTAGGAGGCCTAATAGGGGCTCTTCCCTAGTAGCCCTGTCTAACCATTTTATTCATCAAACTCCCATAACTTTCAAAGAACTTGCCAAACCAATTACATAATCATTGATGGGTTATGAAAATCTAACAAACTCCAAAAGATGGCATTTGGGTCGACTCTCTTTGCCCCTTAACTCTCAAGCCCTAGTTTAGGACTAATTAGGACCAATACCACAGTTTGAACTAACAAGCCATAAAATTTTAAACCCATGTGAAGAGTGGTCATGTCAACACTTAGAACATCTCTTCCAACTACTATCTTCATAACCTCAAGCACCTATGACCTCCAATATGCCTTCTACAATGTGAAACCTGACTACCTTCAGGCTAAGCACATGAAGATGCTTTGTTTAATGGTTGTCAAGATACTCCAAGCAGGTGGGTGTATTGAAAAGAAAAATAAACATTCATCTCCATCCTATACCCCTTCTACACAACAAAAATTAGGTTTTTCCATCGTGGGGAATACGAAGGAGATTCCATTTAAGTTAAAACCCTAAGCACAGATTAGGGTAACCAGTAGACACAAAATAAATCAAAACTACTTCAAGCTTATCCTATATGCCTCAAACTAATTAGTACCCTTACAAGGACGTAAAAACACAACTTTTCATAATAGAAGCATGTACCTACTGTAAAACTGCAAGGAAATCTTAAAACTATACTTTATGTTTGCACATATTTTCCCACCAAAATTGTTTTCTTATTGATTCAAAAACTGTTCATATCAACAACCCTCTCCTAGGTTGAGGAAAATTCATTTATAGGCCATGCCTCTTGACCTTACATATTCACTCCTCCTTGTTCAATCAAAACATAGCCCTGGTTGTTGACCTTCCAAAATTGCAAAAAAGTTGCTCAACAACAATATTTGTTGCATGACAACTTTTTGTCAAGTTTTGCAATTTTTCAAGATTTATAATCAAACACCTTCAACTGCCTACCAAAACTTGTTAAATCATGCAAGACTTCTAAAAAAATGAAATTAAAGATTTTTGGTCAAATATTAGCGTTGACCAACATTGACTGACCTATAACTTGCTCATAGGCCTTATTACAATATGAATGAAATTTGTCTAAATGGATTGTAGAAATGCTTGAGATTTACATATTGCTTTGTGTCAACTTGGACACTTCTTAACCACCTAATCTATCCAAAATTGAGGTTTGACCACCTTGTTTAGGACCTTGGGTCCCTGCACCAAGTACCAAGTGAAAGATATGAATGTATATATTTGAGCCCTTGATTGATGAGTTGTTAGAGTTTTGGAATGGGATCACTATGTATGACATCTCTAAACCAATTGGTGAAAGGCAATTTCAATTATGTGCAATGCTTGTATAGACAATTTCAACATTAACTTTAGGCAAACTTCATCATTATTAGCCTCATTTTATAGAAAAATATTTAGCTCCTTTAACTATATCTCTCATTTGATGGGCTACAGGTACCACCAAATAAGTATCTGTGAGATTTGTCTTCCTCAAGTGAGGGAAATGTGGGAATAGAAGAGGATAGTGAGACATGTAATAGGTGTATGAAAGAGAGACAAACTAGAGGTCAAAAGATTAGAAGAAAATTCAATAAATGCATGCAATTTTTCCTAGCTCAAGGGGGGTCATGTTCTTATGATGATGAGACAAAGGGCGACATCAAGGTTCCCTTGAGGTACACACATTGGGTACCCAAGGAATTATCTCCAATTGACATTGATTTTTGTGTTAATGAGAGGATATATCGTATAGCTCCATCGTCATTACATTGTTTGGGCCTATTTTCCATGGATGACAAAGAGGTCAGTTATAACAAAGGTGTTGAATTGATGGAGTATGTAGGACCTTGTTACAACTACAATAATTAGATGTAGATAATTCAATGAAAAAAAAATATGCACAGGTATGTGTTGGTGTTTCAAAGCTACCAAGTTGCAGAAACCCTATACCAAGATACGAAAGATTAAACTCAGTCTAAGGATTAGCTAATTCCCATATTCAACCAAATTTATCTCAGATTTGGACCAACTTCAATAGAGCACAAAGACTCTCTACACTTTAGGTTATGCAAGGCCAAGGTAGGTGCACCTTAGAGATTGAAATGATTTGTTCTTTGATATTCCTCTTCAAATATTTGATCATTAATATTCTTCTTCTCAAATTCTATCCCCTATAGTAGAAAATGGTCAATAATCTTCTTGGACTTGTAATTAACTCCTTGATTATAGTAGCTAACTATAACTCAAAGGAAAGCTATTAAAAATAAGTAATGAACAACAATTTAGTTCTTCCCTATAGAAATGGAATTTGATTTTTGATTTTATATGTGTATTGTGCAACCACATGATTACATCAATTTGCATCTGAATTAATGACTATTGCCTTGTCAAATATTACACAGAGTCAAACCAATAACCTTAGACCTATTTAATTGGCTTGCAATTAAGCTTATCAGTTGTTAACCTTGAATTTCATTCTTATGATAGCCCTCCCATATACATAGAAACCCTATCAATTCATGAAAGCATTTACTTAACTCTTTGAATTAAAAGCAATCAATGAAAATTGAGACAAAATTCAGAGACAAAGATATGCAGAACTTTCCTTTGTATTAATTCTCCTTGAAAACAATGCATTACCAATATGAAACTCAAAAAATAACTCAAGACATGAGAAAACCTATCATTCAAGATTCATTGTATTCTTAGATTTGCAAAACTAAATACATCATACAATTAACACAAAAATTGGATCGACTGTAAATAACATAAACACTAAAATTCTACAAAATCTGGACCACCACTCCACATCTTGGAAATTCTTTTATAGAAGAATTGCAACGAGCTTCAAATGGGAGGATAGATGTTAAAAGTCTACTGGAAAACGAATACAAAGATATTTTATATTGTTACTTTTCAAACATTCTTTGTATTTTGATTTTAAAAAATGGGAATGCAGTTGCAAAATTGGTAGGTGGCATTTTCTTTTGGTATCTTTAGCTTGAATTTGTTTGTACTCTGATAGCCTATTTCTTTCCTTGCCTTTTTCTTTATCTTTTTCTCTCTTCTACCTTTAACTGCATCTTTGAACCACCTAATCACTTTCCCTAGATGGTAGGACCTTTATATCTGTTATAACTTCCCAAATAGCAATATCGATGTCCACATCAGGCTAGTTGGCATCCCTAACTTCGTTTAATTCTTCAAGATGTTTGTTCCACTTTGCATCTGTTATAGCCTTAACCTTTGCAGTTATCTTTGACATCTCAACTTCTAACTGGTATAGCATATTTATCAAATCATATACTACCAGCACACTAGCCTCATCATTGCAATATGCCATAAATTTAGGATGATTCAAAATGTTGTAAAAAAAAAATGACCATTCCATCAAATCCTTAACTCCTCCATCATTTTCCAAAATGGTGGGAACAAAATTAGCTATTCCTATGGCAATTGCTTTCATTTTATTTTTAATTAATTGCAACTTGCTAGCAAAGAAACCATTCAAATCTTTTACCTTATTTATCATTTTTCTAACATTGATAATCATTATCTTTGGCAAAACTTTTTTCTATCTCAGTATAGGTAGAAGATTATCAAAAAATTGGGTGCAAGGACCCCATGTAGTAAAAAGGGGAGAAAACAAAACAACTACCTCAAAACAATTGTATTCAACCCCCTGAAAAATAAGATAATTATTATGCAGATTTTGTGAAACAAGTTTTAATTCACTTATCTTGTAAATCAACAAGTCGTTGATAGTTTTAATTTCAATCTCCTTGATAGACTCCAATTCTTCTTCATCAACTGTGATAGCTTGGCCTGTGACCTCTTCTGCTTTAGGTGCATATCCTTTAGTTTGTATACCCTGGTCTTGAATTTCAATAGTGAATCTGGTAGTACTCTTTAAAACCACTATTTCATTTTCCAACTGGAGGTTTCTCTATCTAAGACATATGTCTTTTTCATTTCCTCTTCATAATGCCTCCTGGTCTTAATGTACTGCTCATAAGCTCCTTCTAGCTATTCCTCCAATACATCAATCCTATTTTTTCCCATCATTGCTGCTGAATTTTGCAATCCATAAATTTGGCTACTAGAAGTAGAGTGCACATTCCAACTAGGGGAGTCTTTAATTTCCATGAGATTAGGCTTCTGGTTTTCTGGAGCTAAACTCCATATTGCCATAGTTTGGGCATCAATGTTATACCCAGAGCCTCTCAACTCTCCCATCTGATATTCATCCTCAAAAGATATTGTCCTTTCTTGTCTTCTCATTTGATCTAATAAAAATGAAGAACTAAAATCCCATCCTGGGAAAACCATCATCCCACTCCTCTTTACCATTTCTTTGGCCTCTTCCACAATGAGGGTTTCACTAGCAAAGTCATACTATTGCAATATCAGAACCATCTTAGCAACTACTTCATTCGAGTCACCTGGTTTCATCTATAGGGATAATTCATTCTACTTCAACTTGAACATTAAGCTCTTGAATTCCTCTATTTTGATGAAATTATCTTTACTCGTGAATTCATTGGCCTCAATAATCCTATCATCAAGCATTTGAGCTTGAAGCTCCAACTTTTTGGCCCTTTTCTCATCCTCAATGACTTGGGTGATCGAAAAATTTCTTCTTACAGTATCAAAATACTAACTACCTCTTGGAAGGATTTGCAAGGCTTTTTGTGTAGCCTTTTGTGGAATCCCCACCATTTTTTGTTTCGTGTTCCTCTATTGAGCCCAGTCACAACTTTTGGTTTGGTCTTCTTCATCATCACTGACCTCTACCACAATGTCCTGATCAGAGGACTTGTGATCCACTCTCTTTCTTATCTCTTTTGGCACTTGAAATGAGATTTCATCAAAATTCTCAATGCATTTATCCAATCTAGCCCAGTACTCTATCTCAAGATAAAATCCCTTCAAAGATGGATCCGCCTTCTTCATCTCTTGCTCAAAACTTACTACATCCCTAAATTTTATCATCCTTTTTCTACATACATTTTCATCTAATTTTTCAGCAATGACATCCTCCTCCCATAGATATCTTTTTGGAGGTAAAGTATATGCCCTCATGTTCTTTAAGGCATTCCTTACTACATTGCAGGGATCATAGATTCTAGGAGGGGCCAATGACAATTTATAGTATCTAAGGAAAGCATCAATTTCCTCAATTCCATTCTTCCCTCTCTCAAAATCCCCTACCTTGGTACAACTACATAGGAAAGTGCCCTTCTTGGCATTTTTACCTAAGTATTCTCTGTTCAATGAAATTAATTGCCAAAATATCTCTACAATTCCTAACCTCTCTGGTACAAAATTTGGAAGAAGAAGGGGGACCTAAGAGCATCCAAAAACCCTAATAACAATATAGTCTTCAAAAAGAAAAACACTACCCCAAATTATGTCCTATCTTTTTTCCCCCATCATAACATAAATTGGGCTTAACTATCTTCTCCACATTATGTAATATTCTTTCATTAATAGCTCCTATCATTTTTAACACAGGGTGTACAAAGTCATTATAAAAATAAATAGAATTAGAGTATGGGTAGAATCTTTTCCATACCTTTGTCCATCTCTACATAGGTAATATCTCTCCTCATTCCTTTGTACACTCAAAGAAGCTTTGATCAAATAAATCTTCATTTTTGAACAAGATCAAATGCATGAGCAAGGAGTAATGATAGAACCTAAAATTCTCCAATCTTCCCTCCTATTCAACAATAATTCCATCATGGACCTTGATGATGATGTACTTGAAAAAATCATATCCCACATTTGTGTTGGGATCCTGAATATTCAAAACCATGATGTAATGCCCACCAAGAGCATTCATGGTTCCATTTGAACTTAGGGCTTTGTTCAGACCAAAAACAATATTTTGCACATATCTTGAAATAATTTGAGAGACATGAGGTCATCCACCTCCTTCTACTTTGGAATTTCTCCTTTCTCTTTTCTTGACATACAGATGTGCCTTGTCATTGCTCTACCCATGTAGAAGCTCTTTTGATTTTTGAAATTTTCATTCAATTTGTCCATGTCAATTGGTAGCAACATTGATCTCCCAAATCAAAGGCTTATATGAATATCTTCTTATCCAGTGCCAAGAATATGCTTCTATCTTTCTTGTGAAAGGACTTGCTAACTCGATTGTAAGATTTTATCAATGCTTAAACTAGGTCAACATCCGCAAAGACCTTAGGAATGATTAGTATTCCTAAGTTTCTGGTCCAAGGGTTTGAAATTGGAATCTTCCATGTTTTGTTCTTGTAGAAAAACCAAAACAATTCACTCCCATTTCTGTCAGAAACTTATACATCTCTGCAAAATACATAAGGATCTTTGAATGCATCATCATTTGTAGACTGGAGATTAGAAGAACTAGGTAGAATTTTTATCCATTTATCCATGAAAGGGCTAGGGATTTTTGTTTTTGAAGTAGACTCTTCACTCTGAGCCTGTGCAATTAGTTCCCTTTCCTTATGTGTGATTGCTTTCAAATTATCTCAATAACCTTGAACTCTGTTATACTAGAAGTTCGCTCAAATTTATTATGCAACTTGAACTTTTCTCTAAATTTTCAAACACTTATGCAACTAGTAATGGAAATGCTCATTGTTCTTAGAATTTATCCATTTTGAAAAGGAGAGCATGGCATTAATGGCATTAAATGTGACAGACTGAAAATCCTATGAGTCCTTGAAAAGTAGGTAACTTTTTCACTGTTTGTACTTCCAACTCACATCTCTTTTTCCAACTTAGACATGTTCATTTTCAAACTATTTTACACTTTAAAACTAAAGGTTTCAAAGTGGTGATTTTCTCTATCTCCACTTCACAGTGGTTTATCATTCTTATTTACTTCTAGATGTGACCATGCGAAATGGGCTATCTTCAATGTTTCTTGGCTTCATTACTCTTTTTCCTAATTGCTAGGCCAACCTTGCGATGTTCCAATTCATACCAATCGCCACTTCACAACTTTATTTCTTTGTTGACCATGTTGACCATGAGAGTGTGATTTCTTCACTCAAGCTTTAATCTCTTGTGAAGGTGCGATGGTTTAAACTTTAGTTGTCCTAGCTCTTTTTTGCTCCTTCTCAACTTAAAATATCTTAATTGCTCTGCCACCTATGATGTTGTGATAACCATTTGAAGTCAACCATTACCTTGATCTCAACCTCACAACTTAGATCTTTAACTCACCATTTAACCCTACGAAGCCACGATTATGAGTAATCGCCACTTTGCAACGGTAATCCAATGTTAACTTTAACTACATGCGATGTCGTGATAACCTAGACCTTGATTGTTGTGGTTATCCTCTACATCATCTCAACTTGAAATGTCTTAAGTTTAATACAATTCACAACCTTGCGATCTATAGTTTATCGCCTCTTCATAGCTATTAATGAGATTTATTTCACACATGTGCGTCAGAAACCTCAATCAATAGAAATTTTGTTTCTTTGTTTGATGTTTCCTATATCAGTATAGCTACAATGATTAGGCTTCATGAATTCGCATACACTATAGCGATCATAGAATGGTCAAAAGAGATTTCGGGTACTATATCACTCTAGAATATAGCGAACTCTTATGTTGCTATACGGAGAGGGTCTAATCTTGAAATAGTGATGACCGATGAGGAAAGTATATCGCTATGACATATAGCAATCCCTTTTATCGCTATGCGAAGGAACTGGAAAGTGAAGAGCGATAAAGGAGGCTTATTGCTATAACACATAGCGATCATCGACAAACAAAAAACAAATATAATCATTACAACAATTAGCGATAGAGATGTTGTATCTCTATAAGTCATGGCAATGAGTATTTTCGGTGATCGAAAAGAAGGAGATATCAAAAATGCATAACTATTTCATCCATATTTTCATGATGTAATCTAATACATATATAAGATATTTGTTGAATGTTTTCGGTTAGCTTCAGTTTTATCAAAAATCTATTACAGTTTCATCCATAATTGGCTATTGTAATTGGTCAATTAGGTTAGGGTTAGTATCTTGATGAGTGTTTTTGGTCATTATGAGTATTATCAAAATTGCATTACAATTTCATCCATATTTCGATATTGTTAACAAGTCATAATACCAAAAATGCATAATAGTTTCATCCATATTTTGATTATGTAATTTGATACATTTATATGCATAATAGTTTCATCAAAACCCTACCTTAACTTCTTTGTATATTTCTTCAATGCCCCACCTCATTAACTGTTAATGAGATTTATTTTGCATAGGCAAGTCAAAAACCTCAATTGATAGAAATGTTGTTTCTTCGTTCGATGTTTCATATATGAATATAGCTACAACGATTAGGCATCATGAGTCAACATACACTATAGTGATCACAGAATGGTCAAAAGAAATTTTGGGTACTATATTGCTATATAATATGGCGAACTCTTCTATCGCTATATAGAGAAGGCCTAATCTTGATATAGCGATGACCAATGAGGAAAGTATATCGCTATGACATATAGTGATCCCTTTTATCGTTATGTAAAGAAACTGCAAAAAAAATATAGTGATGAGCGATAAAGGAGGCTTATCTCTATAACATATAGCAGTCATCGAAAAACAAATAACAAATATAATCATTACAATGATGAGCGACAAATATGTTGTATCGCTATAAATCATGGTGATGAGTGTTTTTGGTGATTGAAAAGAGGAGATATAGAAAATGCATAATAGTTTCATTCATATTTTCATTATGTACGCTGATACATTTATATGATATGTGTTGAATATTTTTAGGCAACTTCAGTTTTATCGAAAACACATTACAGTTTCATCCATAATTGGATATTGTTATTGGGTAGTTAGGTTAGGGTTAGTATTGTTATCGTACAAATTTTACAAACTTTTTGACATGCTTTTCTCTGTTCAATCTAACTCTAAAGGATGGAGCAGATGGAAATAAGGAATAATGGTGGAGTATGCATTTTAATTTACCATGCAGGTAGTATAAGTTTCTCCATGCATCACCTCTAGATGTGGATTCAAAATATTATTATACGATTGCATTTCAGGAAGGCTAGCAGTTTGAGGTCAATGTAGATGATGCTGTCAAAAGTGTTGATTGTAGGGGACATGCAAAGATGTTAGTAAATTTGCTCTATTTGTTGGGATTTTGCTTTAATTTTTTCCTTGCATTTTGAATGAATTTTTTTCTAAAAATATTTATAAATTCAAATGTTTCTCTTGATCTTGGATTCAATTCAAAGTTTTTAAATTAGAATCCTACTATTAACCATGTCAATAATTCAAAGCCTATACCCTATTCCAAATACAAAACTCTAAACCCCAATCCCAACACTAATCCCAAATCTAAACCATAATATTGACCATTTAATACTTGTAACCCTAACTATAATAATAATTTTAATCCTTATCATGTCCATACCTTAAACCCTAATCCTAACCTTGGTGGATACCCTAAACCCTAACCATATTCATAAATTGTAACAATCATCTTAACTCTAATCCAAACCCTAACTTAATTATAACTATTTCTTCTAAATGAAGAATGATCCTCAACATAACGATATCAGTAATAGAAAACCTAAACATAATCCTAAACTTGAGTATAATTTGGAAAATAATTTATTTGAAAATTGACAAAATTAACTAGGTTTTAGTATGATTTTTGAATGCGAATATAGATAATAAATCTTGTTGTGTGTCATTGTGTTGTTGTATGTTATCGTGTTGTTTGTGTTGAAAGGAGGACTATGAATAAGAACAGTTTTTAATGAACCTTGACAAAAACCAAGCATTAACAACAATATGAAAACTATATCATATATATTTTTGTCAAACACATAACAATAGATTTATAAGTCAACTTTAAGGGACCACCTAATATCAAAAACACATAATTGTTTCATCCATATTTTCATTATATAATGCAATACGAAATTTATAGTAATACTTTATAGAATTTTTATTTGTGGGATCAATATTTGTTCCACCTCACAATATTCAAATGTAAAGTTGTATTTCATAAAATAATTTTCTAACTAATAATTTATTATGATCAATACAAATACAATTAACTATAATTATAAAGTCAAGTAGAAGCCAGTATGTAACACTTGTTCTTCTTCATAAATATTCTATAGAAACATTCACTAATTTGTTTTAATTGTATTCCATAATGAACTAAAAAAAAAAAGAAATCTTTTTTATAATTATCAAATTATATGACAATTAGATTATGTACAAGTTATATGTAAGTGCCAATATGTGTGTCTCTGTGTGTGTGTGTGTGTTTCCAATAAGAACACATAACTTCTCTATAAGAAGGTTACTATTTCTTTGATATTTTGTTAAACATGGAATTTCATATGCAGACAAACTTAATAGTCAACAATCAGGACAACTGATGCCTTCAAACGGTTTATGGCCAGGGCTTTAACTACACACATGATCAGGAATGTGAAGAAAAATAAGGTTAGAAATTTTGAATAGACATCACAATAAACTGGGTTATTTGTCAAAAATATGTCATGACATTATGTTAAAGAAATAATTATTAGTTTAAAGTAAGATAATATACTCAATCCATCCATATCTTGGGATTTCAGATCGTGCTCTATGAAAACAAATCTTTTTTCAAAATTTACCTCCACCTCCCCTAAAACTCCATCCAAAGCTTGTAGGAGTTTATGTATATCTTCTTTGTGCGAGTCTCAACACATACCACAAATTGTGAGCTCTTTTTTTCTACATGTTGACCTTATAATGAATCTTGCAAAATGAAGTAGAAACTCAAGAAAATGCAAGTATGAGTACAACACCCTTTGGTGCTTATGATTTGATCTTTGTGCATTGTTACTTTTTGACATCTTATGTTTCCATTTGAGAGAGATATTATTGTAATAATGTAAAAAATTGTGTTTCAGAGATTGTCACCACATATTTGAAAGGGTTTTTCATTGATGTCAACATATTTCTTCATTTGTTCTAGTGTTCTTGAAAAGCTTAGTGAGAAGAAAGTATTAGTAAAACTAATGTGCTAAAGATTAAGGCATGTGAAGTTACAAGATGTTTCTTAGATGTCTATAGTGGGTACATGCCAATTTATAGAGGTTTGGATGATAATTTGTGTTGGTTATGATTGATCGATTGATCAAAAATAAGTATTTGAATGTTTAGAGAAAGACAATGTGTTTTGAGTTATGTAATATTTCTATTTGCTAACCTAGTGGTGTATTTGTGACATACATTTGCATCCTTGACTCAAGAAGATCATGATTTAGATTTTGGAAAACTACTTTTCTTTAATGACGGAGATGACTATTTTATGGTTTTAATGAACGGTGAAAAGATAATGATGAATTCAATGACAAAATTAATTTGGTTTTTTCTATGATATTTAATATAAAATTATGGAGATACTCTAAGAATATAAATTGAATTACTTATTAGTACTTGCTGGTAGGCTAAGTACTATTGTATGGCCCCCTATTGTATCATGTTTTAGATTACTCAAATTAATGGTGATTAAATGAACTGTAGATGACCAATCATAATTTTTTTATTTGATCTTTTATTATAAGTATTACGTTCTAAAATATAGATGTTAAATTTTTTTATTTTTTTTATTTTTTATTTTATAATTTTTATAAATTATTTTTCTCCTTTTTAATTGGATGAATCAATAAAAGTCTTATAACATCGATTTTTATGTTTTGACATTTCATAAATTATAGTAGAAATTATTTGAATGATATATTTTGCCCATAATAAATTATGAAATTCATTTTAAAATGTTCATTCTTATGTTGAAATTAATGTATTATAATATTGATAATTGATAAATTTATTTAGTAATTTCATTTATCTACTACTAAAATCAAATTTATTAAATACTTGCCACTTACTTGCATGAAACTTTAATATTTTTTTTCCTTAATTTTTTATTATAATACAATAAGAATGAAGCCAATAAGATTCTTGAATTACATATACGCATTATCAGAATTTTTGATAATGCATTGATAAAGAAGATTTAGGCATACTCATTAGTAGCAATGATTTAGTTATGTCTTTATTAGCCAGACCGGTCATAACTTGGGGGCAGTTTTTGGTCCAAAGTTTTCTCACATCAGGTCGAAGGTATAGACCAATATTAGCCATAATATCTACTAATTTGTTCCCTTCTCTGTAGATGTGACTACATTTCCATTCTTGAAAAGTGTCACACAAGATTCTAGCATCCTGAATTATAACATCTTTGTTCCAATCCCCACAACCCTCATTATTAAGAGCATTCACAATGGTCATGCAGTCACTTTTTATTTCTAATTTGATCCATCCAATTTGTGTTGCAATCTAGATACCTCTAAGTAATGCTCATGCTTCAACATAGTATGTTGATTTCTACCCATAAGTTTTCGCATATATAACCATGATATACCCTTATGCATTGCAAAATACTTCTCCTCCCGCTCTTCCTAGATTTCCTTTTGAAGTGCCATCAAAATTCAATTTTATCCAATTCTTTTGTGGTGCTTGTCATTTTACATCTTCCCTCTTGATTCAAACTCCTTTAGTAAAAACACTCATTTGTTTATCCGCTGCACAAAAGTCAATACTACATTAGGACAAAACATGAATACATTAAGAGTTCAAAAATCAATTAAAGCCAAGTAAAAGCCCATTGATATAACATGCCTCTAAATGTACCTTTGATATTTTGTTAACACATTATATCAATATGATGACACTCTTATTTAATAATTAGATTTTGGAGAAAAAATTGTCAAATATTTTTTTTGAAATTAATAAATAATACAAGCTTTTTTTTTTTTTGATCGGTAAATGACCAAGGCCTAGATAAATTTTATTAAATTAAATAAAAATTACAATAGCTATCCTTCGTTCAAATGGGCACTAGTAGGAAAGAATAGGGAAGAAAACCTCCAATCTAGCTTGGGACATCAGTCCTATATTATTACATTTTAAAAGGGGCAATACCCCAGTGAATTTTACAAATATTACATTACAAAGCTTGCGGGAACATTCCCTTCTATAGTACATTAATGTCAAAAAGGATCTTCATTAAGCCTGCTCAATTCCACCTTTGAGCTATCCGAGCCTCTTGTGCTAAAAACATATTTCATCTACTAAACTTATCAATCACACACGTTAGAAATCACAAAGTAATAAGAAAATAACCAATTGCTAGCAAAGGGATTGTCACCCTCACCATATCCTTCATTAATAAATTCAACAAAGAGGAACATGCATCTATTGGTACATTACTAAAATTTCAAAGTATTTATTATACTACTACCAAGAAAAGGAGATTCAAGATGAAATTCTCTGGTATCCTTAATATTAATTAAATAACTAGCACACCATTCCATCATTAAATCGAAGGGAATAGATCCTAAGATTTAAAATCCATAAAACATAAATAAAATCATTGTTAAAATATAAAGCACATTCAGTCAATTATATGTCATCTTCCTACATATATCATACTAAACACTCTTATGACCAGAGGATCCAAGCAAATCTATTTTACCAATTAAATAGAGATGTTAATTAAGAGTACCATGCCTATTTGGTGCCAATCGAGCTATAACTAATTATAGACTAGCAAGAACTAGTACAAATTCCATCCATTTAATTCATCACTTGAAAAGATTAAACCCTTGTGCTTCTCTTGCTCTTCATCCTGATGATGGATCACGTAGTGTGATTCAAAACGTTGATGGTAAAAATCTTAACACAATCGAATCCAGAAACATACTAGTACAATATAATGGATTGTGGAAATTTGTTCTCTTTAAAAGATTAAACCCTACTAAGTTGTAAATTATAAGGAAAATGGACCAACCATTTACATTTCTAAGATAACCTATTGAATTTATACTGAAGAGAGCCCATAAAAACTCAAATATTTAAACTAGTATTATATTATCCATAAACCACATAATTTTTTTACTAAGAGTTGATCCTATATAAAACCAGGAGATATACATAATATTGTTCATAATTTCTATAACCTATCCAGCCTATTAATACAAAAAATTACAACCAAGGATACTATTAAGACATCCAATACTAAAATTGATTACTGCCATAAACACTATATTTCAACCCATTTAAGCCTAAATTATATTGCAAGGCTAAAATATACACAGACCAAAATAGCCCTCGAACCGATTATGCTTCATTAAACTATACTGACTTGTTGAAAATGATTGAAAAGATCATGAATGAAGAATGGAACTGGTAAAAAATGTTTTCAATCATTGTTTTGTCATTGATGTCAAACTTGCTACTTGCAGGAATGACAATTGCTTAAGTGATCCAAGTACTATCAATTGGTTGATTGACAAGGAGGAGGCAATCAATAAGATGTAACTAGAGCACCTAGAGAAAGGTTGAAGTTATGATGTTGTAATGAAGTATAAGGATCAACTAAGCCATTGATGAAATAGTGTATTGATGACATACTCTAAGACATAGAGAATGGACACACTAAGTCATTTGTAAAGCTGAGCAAGTTCAACTTCAGTGTGAGCCGAACAATCCTTTAGGTGCCGAGTAACACAAAATTGTTCAGGTGCCGAGCATTAGAAAAAGATAATGGATGCCAAGTAAGTCTGTAAGTGCCGAGCAAAGTAGAAATGCTATAGGTGTCGAGCGCCAGTAAAACAATAAAATGAGCCGAGTAACACAGAAGGTGTCGAGCATCAGTAAACCAATAATGTCGAGTTGCTGCATTATTTGTTAAGTCAAAGATTTGCCAGATTAGTGACGATAAGTTTTTTACATCAAATTTTGTGAATTAGTTGGATGATAAGGATGATGAGTAGATGTCACAGAATCTCATGTGAACCATGCAAACCAATTCAAGGCGAATGCTAATGGATTTATCATGAAGTTTCTAGAAGAAGCAATTTGGAGGGAAAGCAATACCATTTTCTCAAGATCAAATCAAGATTTGAGCGAGAAATGAAGAACATAACTTCTTTATAAGGAGTTACAGGTCAGAGATCAAACGTGTATGAGAGGGATTTGGTTAGAAGAGTGGTCATGCGAAGAAGCCAAGAGAAGGCTAGTGTGAAGTGTCAAGAAGAGGACACAGTGAGGAGTAAGGATAAAGAATTAAGACTCTGAGTTGATCAAGTGACTATAGAGTGCATTGGCATAACGAGTGGAAGAACTCAAGGAGACAAATCTTGAAGGGTGAACAAGTTGTCAGCACTGCAAGGAAGAAAAGCCAAGAAAAGAAAAGAATCAAAGAGTGATATGAAATATGCAAGGATAGGGTTGCAGGTCTTTATCAAGTCAAGACCCTTTTAATACTTTCTTACCATTGTATTAGATATTGAAATCCTACATGGCTAGGTTAGCTTAACAACTAGGTGGATAAGCCTCAGGAGAAAGATAAAGAGATCCTTAGGAGAAGGATAGGAGATCCTTAGGAGGAGGATAGGAGATCCTTAGAGAGGGATAAAAGATTCTTTTGAGAAGGTGACTATAAATCCCATGGACTTGGGTGAGCCTAAAAGCTCTATGTAAATCCTTTAACAGGGTGACATTCTAAGTTGAATGTTTTTAAGTCCTATAAGAAGGCACACTCCTAACAGGGTGTAGAAATCCTTTAATAGGGTCACATTTAACAATGTGTTGTAGCCTTTAATAGGGTAGGCCTTTAACAGGGAAGACCATAAGAAGTGGTTGAAATTAATTGCGTAGTTATTTTGTGGGTGTCATCCCCACCCCAGTTTTACCTTCTTATTCCTGGAGGGTTTCTAGGTTACCAAAATCCATTGTGTTATGGTGTGATGCATGTTTACTTTTCATGATTGTTTAATGTTTAATTGCATGCATGACAAGAAAGTAAAAAGGATGGTACTTTTGATTCACCTCTATTTTATTAGAAAGTTTGATTGGACATTATTGGACCTTGAATAACTGATTCACCCCCCCTCTTAGTTATTCTAAAGAATTCTAACATGACTAAGACAACACAAATGGCCAACCACACTGTAGCCTCCATTACTTTTTCCAATATATCATAATCACTTCTGCCACGTCAGTTAGATTTTTTGCCCTAAAAAATGGAGGAAACTTGAATGAATTCTTCTCCCTACTGGACTTCTTGATGTTTGGAGTACAAAAGTTAACTTTGTCAATATCTTCAAATGAAACCCCTAGATGGATATATGCCTTATGAATTTTAAGGTAATTAACCAGCCACCCATGCCCTAACACTGGAATTATCTTCCTCCACCCCATCAAAAAATGGAAATAGGGCTCCATTTTGGGCCATGCTAATTCGAAGGCTACCCTATCTCGGATAACTAGAGCAGGATGCCTCATAATATTTGCAATGATTAGACTCCCTGGGGAATGCTTCATATAAATTTCAGGGAGTGGTAGAAATAGATTATCATCAATCCCTATAATCGCCTCCTCTATGCCTTTACGCCAAGTGGATTGAAATAAATTCAGGCACAGCTGAATCATAGCCCATTTTCTAAATCCAATCCTTGCCATGCAGCCTATAAAAGTACCAATAACATCACTGTTTGTCCTCTAGGTATGGTCATATTTGAACACTCCTTCTCTTATTGCATGGCTGACTGCAATTCTAGTCATTTCATCCACTGGTCTGAGAATGTTATTCGAGCATTTTGGCTTCACATTCCCCATAAAAGCCATCATTCTTGCCTTAGAAGTATGGAAAACACATATGTTGGTATCCATGATCTTACTAAAAACCCTACCTTCTGCTAACAATTCGAAGAAATAGAGTCCCAAATCTTGAATCGAATACTCTCAAAAATACTTGAGACCAAATTCAAGACATTACCACCTCATGATGAAAATGGGTTGTCAAGTACTTGATTGATACACCATTCGATCTAATAAATGCATAGTCCTAATTCATGGGTTATTACAACAACTTGTGAAAGGAACTTAATACATGAAATACCATTAAACCATGCTTAAGCCTATTCTTATAATGAACTGTTGGCCCTTTATATAAAGGCAACCTTAAAACTAATACGAAAGCATTACTAGAGCGACATAAGAGATTAATTAAGAACACTCTTATAATATATTAATGCAGATATGAAAGAACATACTAACTATAAGGGGCCTCTGATCTAGACATGATTACATGTTTACCATCGACTCTTATATTAGCTAATGAATCTGCCTTTACATTTCCTTCTCTGCATATATGAAAAATTCTAGTATCTTTGAATTTGTCTAACAAGAGGATGACTTCTTGTAGTCTTGAGTTGAGAACCCAATTAGGAGTTGATCTCTTCCTTATAAAATTCAATAAAATTTGAGAATCGCCCTCAATAATCAGCTTAGCTACCCCTAGCTGAAGGCAAACATTCAAATCTTCTTCCATGGCTGAGAATTCAGCTAGGTTATTTGAGGTTGGATTTAAGGGTTTAGCTATTTTAGCTATCCAATTGCTTGAATCATTATTGAAAATGCAATCAATACCAACCTTCCTTGGATTTCCTTTGGCAGCACCATCGAAATTGAGCTTGGTCCAACCCTTTGGCGGGGGTGACCATTTACAATTTTTCCTAGCCTCCTTATCCACCTTAGAGTATACCAAAGGGGGGTTAATCAAATTGGACCACCTCTTCTTAATAGTACCATCCCATATGGAAAAGGAGCCTTCTAACATTCTAAATTTTCTAAGATAGGAATTCATATTCTTCACTATACTAGCTTCTATCTTAAGAGACAATTCTTTTACGTCATCTCTTCATTACAAAATATCCTCCCATTTCTTTCTTTCCAAATTTCCCACATGAGGATGGATGGACTAATGTTCTAGAGCTTACTATATACACCTTTACAAATATTAGTTTGCCAACCCTTGAGGAAATCTTTAAAAAATTTAGGGAGCATCATGGACCAGCCTAAATTGTGAAAGAGCCATTCCCAACAATTTTGAGAGAAGGGACAATTGTAGAATAAATGATTGATGTCTTCACAGTTGTTTTTACAGAGATAGCATCTAGACGGGCCTACCATGCCAATTCTCTTGAGTCTCTTTGCCATCAAAATCCTGTTCTGGAAAGCAAGCCAAAAGAAAAAGCCTGCTTTAGGTAAACAAGCTAGGTCCCAACATAACTAAAAAGGCATCTCCACTTCCTCCCATCTTTTGGAATTAATAAGGGCCTTATACCCCGCCTTGACTTTATAATTACCGTTATTAGAAGCTGCCCAAATTAAACTGTCCTTCCTATCACCTTGTTTGATAGCCTTAGAAGAGATGATCTCTTTATATATCCTAACCTCCCCGAGATTTAGATCTATTCCTTCCACTAATTTCCAGTTCCCACTTGAGTTGTTGTCCGAGGTGGACCTAGATTTGTAATCCTTAACTCTTCTACCCCAAAGATTAATTAACTTTTGTTTAAGACTTACTAAATTCAGATCCTTATCTATCAGGGGGCATCCATCCCATGAATCTTCCCAAAAAAGAGCCTCTTTGCCATTTATGACATCCCAGGTCAGGAATTTGCAAGTTAAGTGTCGACACTTGCTCATGAAATTCCAGCTTTCTGAACCCTTTGGAAGAGACTTCATTCTAAATATAGAGCTAGGATCCTCCAGATTAAGGTACTTATTGTATAGAATCTTACCCCATTTCTAATCTTTACTAAAATAAAGACACCACACCAATATAGCTCCTAGAGCTTCATTTTTCCATAAAAGGTTTTTCTACAAACTTTATCCCACATAATGAGAGCTAGTTTTTTGGAGTCTTCACTATCTTTCCATAAAAGATCTCTTAGTTTAGCTTCAAACTTATGGAACAAATGTTTCAGAAGAGGGAGGTATGAGAGGGGTTAGGTCAAAATTTTTGATAGCACTGATCTTATCTTAACACTCTTACCAACTTTTGTAAGCCATTTGTCTTTCCAATTGTCGATCCTAGCTTCCATTTTACCCAAGGTATTGTCCCATACCTTTCCTGATTTTGAATTTTTTTCCAAATCGATGCCTAGATATCTACATGGAAAGACGCCTTTTTTGAAACCCATTATATGACAAATCTATTTTTCCATTTTTTCATCCATATTAAGGAAATTTTTTTCTGATTTCACTTCATTAACTTTTGTCCTAACACTTTCATGTAACTGTCTATAATCAATTTGTAGTTAACTACCTCTTTCAACAAACTTTCTCCTGGAAGGATAGTGTCATCCACATATTGTTGGTGGGTGATATTTGGAATGTTCCTAGTTACCATCACCCCTTTGATATATTTATTTATTTGAGCTTCTTTAATAGCTCTGCCAAATGCCTCATCCATAATGATAAATAGGAATGGGGATAAAGGATCCCCTTGTCTTATTCCCCTTGAGACTTTGAAATAACCTTCTGTTGACCCATTTATGAGGACCGATATATTTTTGGTAGAAATACACTTATAAATGAGATTGATCCATTGACGGGAGAAACCAAAGGCTTCTAATGTTTTGCAAAGAAACTGCTAGTCGACCATATCATAAGCTTTCTATATGTCCAACTTCATAAACACACAAGAATCTCTATTCTTAATAGTTGAATGAATGGCTTCTTGTATAATTATAATGCCATCCATAATGGATCTTCCTGGTATGAAGCTTGTTTGCTCTTCTAATATAATTTTAGGTAGGACTTACTCAAGTCTATTTGCCAGGATTTTAGAATAGATTTTATAGATAGTATTGCATAGTGCTATTGGCCTGAAGTCACTAGGATTTTCAGGCTCTGATTTTTTAGGTATTAGGGTGATAAATGAGTGATTAATTTCTGACAAAAGGGATCCACCCTTCCTTGAGGATTCTATTGCCTCCCATAGATCTTTTTCGAGGGTTTCCCAACATTTTTGGTAAAAGAAAACCTAAAAACCATCTGGTCTTGGTGACTTTTCAGGATTTAAGCTAAAGACCACCCTTATAACTTCTTCAAGCGTTATAGGTTGATTTAAAGCTTTTTTGTCTTCAGGGATTATCAATTTGGGAATTACTTTCAACATTTTATCCTGTTCTATTTTATTTGAACCCTCCATATTATTTAGGAGTTGCTGAAAATAATTTACAAGAGTTTTAGCTATTTCGAGAGGGTTATCGATTAATTGACCTCCCTTACTTTTGATCCTAGTTATTGTATTCTTTGTTCTGTTATATATAGTTGAGTTATGAAAATAATTATTATTTCAATCTCCTTCTTCCAACCACTTTTCTCTGGATTTTTGTTTCTAGAAGATTTCTTCCTTAGTCAGGATGTCTTCTTTTTTTGCTAATAGTTCCTTTTCTAATTCATAACTCTCGTTATTCATTCCATGTTTGATTACTTCTATATTAAGTTCCTTTAATTTCTCTTCAATTTCAATTTTTTCTTTAAAAATGTTCTTAAAGTGGTCTTTGTTCCATCTGAGTATGTTTTCTTTAACCATCTTCATTTTGGACACAAAAAGAAACATTTTTGATCCCTCAAAGTCACCTTGAGACCACCATACTTTAATATTTTCTAGAAAACTAGCATCTAGAAACTACCTTTTTTCACATTTAAACGCACTCCTGATGGGTTTTTGAGGTCCAATTAGCTTAATCTAATAGGAAAATGATCAGAGCCTGCTAAAGGTAATATCTCAGTCTGGATGTTCAGATTGTTGATATCTAGAACTCCTTTAATAAGAAACATATCTAGTTTCTTCGCAATATATGCAAAATCCTTCCTCTTGTTGTTCCATTTGACTATTCCATCACAACAAGGGATATCAATTAGATTATTGTTTGAGCACCATTATCGAAAGGTCTTCATGGGCCAAGAAATTCATGCAGTTCCTCCCATTTTTCGTTTAGATTTAAAATTGTGTTAAAATCTCCTGCTAAGATTATTGGAATATTTTGAAATTTTCCCATATAGGAGCTGATCTCTGTCCAAACTATTCTTTTCTTTGCTGTATTAATTGGACCATAAATATTAAACAAAATAAACTTAATATTAAATTTAACACTACTTACCAATCCACTAATCCAGTTATTTTTAGACATTAAGATTTCTAAAGAGGCTTTCCTATGATTCCATATAAACCCTAAACCCCCTGAAGCTCCTAAAGATTCATGCAAACTACTACTCTAGAAGCCTAATTTTTTACCTAAATTAATACCTTCTGTTTTATTTAGTTTAGTTTCTTGTAATAGGATAATGTTAGTTTCAAATTATTTTAGGTTTTGTTTTAAAATTATTTTTTTATTAGGGACATTTAATCCCTTAATATTCCATGTTGTGATCTTCATGACTTCGTGGGAAGGCTCTTCCCCTTCCATTTGTTAAATATCTAACTGATTTTCTGCTGTTCTTGGGCTTTACCATCTACTTCTCTAAGCTCCTTGAGAAATTTCCTACCTCTTTTTGTTGTTGTCTTCCCACAGTTAGGGAGTTTATTCCCCACCATGTACTTTGAGATACCCAGTTGTTCCATATTATCTTGTACACATTTGACTATTTCCTTTTCTGTACTTTCTTTCTTTTCTGTGATAGCCTTCGAATCAAGTACTTGTAACCATTGTTCAGATAGATCTTTTTGACATGTTGTATCTATATCTTCAATTTCTTCAAGTGTATTTTCTATTTTCGCTTGATTAACCCTCTTATCCTCTTGATCAAATACCTATAAATCCCTTTTAAGATCTGTAAATGTATAATTTTCTCCTCCTAGCTGAATGACCTTCCTCAAGAGTTCCACTTTTTGTTTCATAATGACCTGATCTTCATTGTCGGAGTCAAAAACTCTACTTAGTTCTTCTGACAATTGTTCTATATAATCATACTCCTCCTTATTTAGCCTTCCTATTTCCATTTCTATCCTCTTGTCCTCCTTCTGATTTCAAAACTTCTAAAAATCTTTAATAGGAATGTCTTTAGAAGTATCTTCTGGAACAACTCTAGAATCATCTAAATGGTCCTTCTTAGGGGATGGGGTTTGCTAGAATTTGGTCAACCTTTTAACAGGAACCATACCAGTAGAGCCCTTTACTTGAGGAGATTCAATCCTTTGGCTTACCGGAGTGTGTTCACTTAATTTTCTGCCTTGCTCTGTTATTACTTCAAATAATAGTTCTTGTTCCTTCTCTTCTAAACTCCTTGGGGAGACTACTAACTCCTTATGTTCCTTTTTGTTACTTTCTATCTAGATTTCTTCACTACTCATAATGCCTTTGGTCACCCTTTTCTTCTTCAACTTTCTTTCTTTTTTCTTCAGCCTCCTCTCATCCACTATAATGCTTTGTAGTCTTTGCCTATTTGATTCTTCTGAATACTCTTTTCCAAAATGTAAGAAATCATGTTGATCTACCCAATCCAAGTAGAGATCCTTGGATTCAAATCTTTCTTCCAAGATACCAATATCCTCCTTTGAAGTCATTTCTTTGTTTGAAATAGAACCCCTGCCCTGTAAATTCCCTATTGGGAATTCCTTCATTTTGTATCTGTTTGCCATGCTTATCCTCTCTATCAGTTACCCTTAAATTTGTAGAATCATTTACAATATTGGATAACCTGGGTTTTCTTGCATTCTGCTTTTTCTATTCACAGCTTTGTTGTCTTACTCCAACCTTAACCAGATAGTCTTCTAGGTTGGTAGTTCTTGAAAGAAATTTGAATGAATACCTTCTGTCATCATCCAATTTGATAATTTCCAAAAAATTTCCCTCATACCTTTGAAAATTTAGATTATATATAGATCTGTTTGTGATTAACTTTACTTGTTTGGGTTTTGAAATATTAATCTTCTATTTAATAAGAAGTTTTAAATTGTTACAACTTTCAAAAGTAGCCTCTAATCTAATAAGATCTCTTGCTATTCTACCTAATTTTCTAATTATTTCTATGACATTTAGTTCTAGTGGAAAATATTTAAGCTCAAACCATGTAGGAGTAATTAGGTCTAAGTTATCCTCTTTAAAGTTAGGCATGCAATCAAAGAAAATCAACGCATGTCCCTTGAACAAACAATAAAAAATCTTCAAAAATTCTCCTTTAATTTCTTCATTTTTGCAAAGCAAAAAAATTAATCTATCTGAGTATAGAGAGATACTTACCTGGTGGCCACAAAGGTCCTCCATCTAGTCAATCAAAAGTTAAAGATGTGCTTTGGGGCTATTCCAGTAGGTAAAGAGACCAAAATCTTAGCAATCATGCCAACACTCCTCACTCTCTTGATTACTGATGATCAAAATATTTTCTTCACAATCTTCGGAGTAGAGTCGAGGATTCTTAGGGCATTTTTGTATCTCCTGGTCTATTGAATGCTCTCTATGGTGTGGCGGGATATAAAAAGGATACGATTGTGTTTTGGCTACTGCTTGCTAATATTGAGGGGTTACAATGGGAATGTGGAAATCGAAACCCTTTTGCCTTAGATAAAATGGATTCAAGTTTAGCTTTGCATATTTGGTGGAATTGAAAATGAAAATTTGCCTGTCTAAGCTTTCTAGGGTATGGGTACTTGAATTCGCCTTATTCTGCAAATCCACCGATTAGCTAGGGAGAGGCATCTTAGGTTTTTGAATTGCAGACCTATTGGAATCCCCATCTTTTAATCTTGCTAACAGGGCGAAGGAATTTGTCGATTCGTCCTTGCAATGCCCTCCATTTATTGTTCCTATTCTATGTGTTTTTCTTAAAGGGCTGCTCGCATATTGCTAGGGATTCGATCTAACAAGCCCTAGTTTTTTTCCTTTCAAAAACCTTTTGGTTAAACACCTGCCTACATAATTCGAATTCACAAAATTCACATGTTTTGTATTTTTTGCTTTGCTTGCCATTTTTTTTTTAATAATACAAGCTTGTTGCAAGGTATGATAAAACCTCTTAATTATATTGTTTTCCATGATAGAAGATAGCATTGACAAGCTATGGTTAAATTGAAAGGTAAACATGAACATAATTTTGCATGTGAAAGACCAATCCAAGGATTTAATTTGGTTCATGGGCACCTATTCAATGCTCAACACTATGGCAATAAACATTTCATTATTTTATTTCATTGTTCTTCCTAATAATTTATAAAATCATCTTATTTAGTAATAACAATTGATATGAACTATTAGTCAATGCTTCTCTTCTTCTACAAGGTTCATGTGCACATCTTTTTTCAATCATTCATTTGACTTCAACTAAAAATAATATTAACTTTGATAATACAAGAAATAATTTCAAGATGACAAGATCTTTGTCTAATCTTAATTGATCCAAAGTAGATGATAATAATTCAAAGGAGCCAAAATATATGAAAACCATTATAAAAAATGTAGTAAATTATAATATATAATGATAGATGTGTAAATACTTTTATTTTTGTATACTTATTATAAAATTAGTTTAAGTCTTTCTTCTATTTACCTATCAGCTTCTCTTTGCACCTCTTAGTGGTGCGAGTGCTAGTTCTGATTTATGAAGAGAAGTTAAATCAATGTTGAAATAATTAAATCTAACTTTAGAGAAGTAAATAAAACTTTATATACTTAAATAAATAAGTAGATTAATTTAATAGTAAACCATGTTAAACCCTAATCCTTGTATAGGTTTTATTTTAATAGTAAAATCAATTGTTTGTTGCTTTGAATTGTGAAAATGAAGATGAGTATAATTTTTTTTAATCAATTAAATAATGAATATTAATTATGAATACTTGTAAAATCTTAAAATTATTGAACACGTTCATATTTATGAAATTATTCAAGTTTCATATCTAAGTTGTAATCTTCAATTCTTGAATTTTTTTCCCATTAAACAAAAAAATATCTTACATTATTTAATGATCATTCTACATTTTTAAAATATCTCATCTCTTCACCATCCTCTATAATGTCTTCACCACTTGCACCATGAGACAATCGACGTTGACGATTTGTAGATGTAGATGTCGAGCCTACTTGCTAATTACATACATTAATTTGTGAGAAAGTTTATATTGACAATTTTAAAAAAATGAGATGCTATGAAGCTTGAATAGATTTAGTGTGTATTTCCCACAACCAAATTCCAATGTGTGCTCACCAATATTTAGTGAAGTAGACATAGGGTGATCACTGACTTCAGGTACATGCAAGGACTCATTCCTAGTCCTCCCCCTCCTGCATCCCTCAGTGGGAAACACAAATGACTATGAAGAATAGTCATGATTTAGATTTTCATGTCAAGAGGCATGCTACTGTTGTCACTTCTGGGGGACTAGTACCGAGGTTGGATTGAACCATGGATGTGTTTGTACTGTGCTAGTTGTAGATGGATCAACGTTTAGAGTAAAGACTGAATGGAAGAACACCAAACATGGCAAGATCATTCCAAAATTAGTTTACACATTCATGGAATGTTTCTACTTATTTGTTAGACTGTCACATTATATGTGTGATAGCCTTTAGCAATGACATGAATTCTTTCTAGTCATCAAATGTCTGAACAGGGTCATTTTTTGTTTCAAGGTGACTTTTCTCCACAACCAGTTGTGATGGTGGGTTGTATGTCTATAAGTTGGTAGAATAGTCCTATGTGCATAAATTGCCTGCATTGCAATATTTATGTTAGAGGCATTCAATCAATGCATGAATTGTAAGTGCAAGCCAAATTACATGGATGAGTAAATTATGAGAACACGTATACTTGCCAATAATCATAGGCATAATCATAGCTGAAACCTTCAATGCATGCTTGCATGTGTTACCTTGTAGGGCCCAAGGACAATCATACATATACAAATGATCATTGGAGGGTCCAACAACATAATTATTGCTTCTAGTCTGGCTGTTCACAAAATATTATCTTGGTCTAGTTTCATCAGCAATGCAATCATCATCGAGAATTTCCTCTGACTTATCTATACTTTTTTGCAAACTTTGTGCCTCGTAGTTCCTGATGAAACTAAATTTCTATAACTTCTATTTTTTCCTATAGAATGGTTCCATCCTATAAACTAGGGTGAAGTATAGATGATCTATTCAATGCATACATTTCTTTTGATAGTCATGAAGGTACCACATCTTCAATGTGCAATGATAAGATAGATGACAGTGTTTGTGTCCTAGTTTGCATGTGGGAAGATTTTGAATAGTTTGACCCACCTTTCTGTGTGTGTAATAGGGGATGAGATTTCATGCAAAGTTAGTGTAGTGAAGAGAAGATAAATTTCAATGCAACAAAAGTTCAAAATGAGAGAGTGGAATGTCTTACGTATATGACCATCCCCTTCGCACCATGTCCTCTTGAACTATATTAAGAAATCATGCTAAGTAGAGAATTCAATGAAAAAATCATTCAATAGCCTATAAGTAGTAGCCTCATTCTCACCCATTGCATTCATAATCATCCCGAGTCATTCAAACATTGACTTCACTCTATCTTTCGATGCATACTTCAACATGTTCTTCAACCATGCTCGACGAACATACCAAATGCAAAAAATGACATGACAATTGAAAGCGGCCTTGGTGGACACGAAGATGAAATTCATTACCTTTGCTAGGGGAAAACTTTGAAGATATAAATGTTAACAAAGTTTAAACATGCGGTCAAAGATATATATTGTTGCATCCCTTACTCAATTGCCTATATTTTGGCACTTGCATCGTCAGTTAGGAAGGCATTGACTGTCCAATCATTTCTAGCCTACTTTCCTCATCTACAAATGGCAGAGAGCCAATATTCAATGTCTTTGGTCTGGTTGTGAGATGAGACAATGCATGCAACCAAAACCCCTAATTGATGTTTGTCAAAGACGATAAGAGAATATAGCTGGCACTGCAATCGACTAAGAAGTTAAAAATGACTTATGACATGTTATTGCCAATTAAGAAGAAGAACAAAGTGTTAATGGTAAAAAATAATTGTACATGTCTCACCCCATATTTGTTTGTTCCAAAAGTTGAATCCATGGATATTATAGAATTATTAGAGTGTTTGACCATCATATGAAGCATCCACGAGGTTTGGAAACCCATAATAAAAGGTGTGCCATATTTCTATGGCTTTTTCCAATAAAAGAAATTAGTTTGGTCCTCTTCTATCCATTTAACAATACTAATTGTATCATTGACATGCTTTTGTGCTTGACCAGACTTAACTCTCCTCCAAGCATTCATGGCATATTTTGAGTTAGGCAAGTATCCCTTTGAAATATAGCCACAAAATATGGATCACTCAGATGTTTGTCCATTACAACATCCACATTCACATCCATTTCCAAAAGACCCTCTATGTAAGCCTTGCATTTGAAAAATAGGTTTAGGGCCAAATGAGCTTGTGGCTCATTGCTTGTATCATTTATCCCATGACAATCTAAACCTTCATCATCTACATGCAACATATCAGTGTAGCTGATAATAGTGACATCTAGTCTACCAAACATAACTTTCACATTGAATCAGCATTGACACCCCCTTTTCTTAATAAAATGACAAGGTCATTTCTATGCTGGTGATTTGGTCCTATTATCTTCTAGCCCAAAATAACACCAATAGTTGCACATAAAGAATAGTCAATCAAGTTTAAATTGTAGAGGTTATGGTACAATTTCATAATAAACACAAACTACTGATTGCATCTCTATTCACCTATAATACAATTTCTCTTTGCCTTCCTTGTAGTTTGCATGGTTGTTGTCCCATGACTCACACAGACAAAACCACATTTTGTATCATCCCACTTTAATTCCTCTATGATAAATGTGTCAAGTCTACGTAGTGGAATAGATGCAAGCAACTCTATTTCTGCATCTTTGTTAGATTAAAATGGAGTCCACTAAATTTTGTCCATTGAAAAAGACTTGATTCCATCACCTCTATCTTGCACTTCAAGTTTGACAAGCAGGTGCCACTTACAATCTCTCCCCATTGTAGGAGATTGCAATTGTAAAGGGGAAGTATAAAATATGGAAAGCGACATAAAAACACACTCAAACAATTTAAACTTCACGATCGCTGCCTTCCTACCAAGATTGGCTACAACCAAGTCTATTGATGTTTGTTGCAACATTTATTTAGTTATTTTCACGATAACAACCATTTTATAAGCATTCTCCAAAACTCATATGTTAATCTATTATATGCATCTCGTGTCAACCCTCAAAAGATTTTGTCATCGTAACCATTACCTTATACGTTTCTCATATACCGCTATAGCTTTAAACATTGTGTTTTTTAGTGCATCAAAGGAGCTACATTCAATGAGTCAAATATCAAATGAATATCTTTCTACTCATTCAACATTTGCAGTTTGAGAACTGTGGTGTATTTTTGTGCTTGTGTAGGATCGCATGATTATTTGAAGCAAATGGACTCCTTGTTGCGATCTCGTGATGTTATGTAGTTTCGTGCATCGAAAGAGATATATCCAATGAGTCAAATATCAAATGAATATCTTTTTACTCATTCGATATTTCTAGGTCAAAAAACGTGGTGCATTTTTGTGCCTATGCAGGATCATAGGAGTGTTTCAAGCGAAGGGACTCCTTATTGTGATCAGGTGATGTTGTGCAATTTTGTGCATCAAAAGAGCTACATCAAATGATTAAAACCTCGAAATATTTTTTCATCATACCCATTTCCTTATACTTTTCTCATCTATCCCTATAGCTACAGCGAGAAAGCTTCATGAATTGATATACACTATAACGATGACATTATGGTCATAAGAAAACTTGGGTGTTATATCACTATGACATGTAGTGATCTTTTCTATCGCTATGCAGAGAAAGCATAAGATTGACATAGTAATGAGTGATAAGGAATATATATCGCTATAAAACCTAGCAATTATCAGTAAGCAAAAATTAAATATAGTCATCTTGGTGACGAGTGATTAAGATATTATATCACTATATGTCTCAATGATAAGTATTTTTGGTGATCAAAAAGGGGAGGATCGTGTTGTGGCGAGTAACAATAGAAAATACATGATAGCATGTCACATTTGGAGTAAAAATGACATAGTGATAAGTGATGAAGACACATGTATCACTATGTGTTATGATGACAAAGCAGTATAGGTTGCTATATATTGTAGAAATAGGTCAAAAGGATTGCACATCGCATTTGATGTAAACATGACATAGCGAAAAGAGATGAAGAGATATATATTGCTATGTGTTATGACAAAAAAGTAGTATGGCTATAAGAAGGATCGCTATAGATTATAGTGATAAGGAAATTTTGATCATGGATCTATTTTATAGGAAAATGGATATGGTGATGAGCGTTAGGGTTATCATTGTTTTTATAGCGATAAAAGTGAAAAATGTATTAGATCGCTATTAGGAATAATAAGCTAAAGAGATCGATGGTGTGTACATATTTTTTGCTAGGAGTTACAACAATCATTAATTTGAATATATTTTTCATGGACTAGGTGAGTAGTGCCTAGAAATGGCTGCTAACACATTGACAACGATAAAAAATCTTAATTGCGGAAATCAATGTAGTAGAATGAATAAAGGACATGCATGAACTCATAGGGCATTTTTACCAAGAAATTGATCATCGTGCATTCTGCAAGTAGAAAATTTGTAAAGAATTGTGAGATTTTCCAAGGCTTCCTGAAGTAACAATTTGTAGAAAAATGGAAGGCTCTAGTTCATCTGTAAAGAGAAAGGCCAAGAAGGTAAATAAGGAAAAACATAAAAGAAGTAGAAGATAGAAGATGCAATTCCTCCAAGGAAGTTGAATGAAGACTTGATTGAATAAATGGAGTTTTTTGGGTGTAAATCTAGAAGGAGTAAATTTGCCTCTCTAGATAAATTGGAAGACAAGTATAATGAAGTCAGCAATATATGGACAAGACCCTGAGGATATGAAATTTTCCCGTATCACTATTTCAGAAGGGATCATAAGGGGCCCATATGTTATGCATGGGTGATGAATTTTGGGAAATTGGTTGTGCCAAATGTGTTTGTGAATGTCAAACTCCTGAAGGTTACCATTGGCAAATACGATGCTAATGATAGACGTATATATGATGGTACATGGAAAAAGTTCATGGAGATTTCAATTGATTTTCTGAATGAAGTTTTCAAGCTAACGAATGGACTCACCAAAAGGATGTCATTTAGGGAATTAAAGAATGAATATGAGAGGCCAGATATATCATACATGCAATGGAAGCTAATGTTACACAAGGTCAAGAAAGAGCCACTTATTGAAGCAGATGGGTCACCGTTCAACATAAAATTGTTCAAAACATACTTTGACATGACATATAACTCTTGTGGACAAGTTGGAGCAATATAGGTTCCTAGCCTGATGGAGATTGGACCTATGGTGTTGGCTTCTGATGTTCAAATGTTGGATCCTAGGCCCTACGATTATGCTGAGTATGTTGTTGACAATATTCATACCTTTTTTTGTTAATTTCAAAGATGTTGATACTCCTATTTTTAGGCATTATACTTTTCTTACGCACATGATTTTGTATTATGATCAAATGAGAGATATGTGGCATAAGAATTTGAAATTAAATATAAAGGAAACTAATGGAGAAGATAAGCCAATTCAGATAGGGACTTTTGTGTGGGACTATACATACAGTGCCTCATGTTACCTCACCTTTTAGGATTATTTTGTTTAGCCTTTATATTTGTTGTTTGGATATCAAGATTTCCCTTCCATTAGCCTGACATAAAGAGGTTTCTAAGATCTAAAGATAATGGGCTGGGAGAAAAGATTAAACATAATTGGGGTGATTGATATGCCTATGACTATTTCACTTGTATTAGAGTATATGGATTTGAAGGGATGCCCTACCAGTTACCAACCTCAGTACCAGATAGGATTGCTTATTTGGAAATTGTGAGGCAGATGTCAGAGTCAAGCAAACAATATTTTGGGGGGAAGCAAAGGAAAAAAACTTTTCTCCCCACTACTCTTTCTTTTGGAGATTTTATTATTTGTGCCACCAAGTCTTATGACAAAATTGGGAAAATATTGCAAAAAGAGTATCATATGTACACCATGGATCCCTGGACCCATTATGATCTTGAAGGCTATATCCATGCTTGTAGAAAGTCATAGAAATTGGGTGACTATATTCATAAAATTGTTGAAAATGAGGAAGAATATAAGAACATGGTATGGTTGGAAATTCAGCAGAAGTTGCAAGAACAAAATAGGGAGCTGGGAAAAAAGAAGGCAACAAGAGTTGGAGAAATTTAGAGATGACATACAAAATGTGCCAAACTCCCCTGTACCACTGACTAGAACTTTGGATAGACCTGAGATGCAAGCACTGGAACATGATGTCTAGGTAGTTGATAGAAAAGGATCAAAGAATCCTTGAGTCAAATAAATTTATCAATGATGATGAATTTATAAAGTCAAAGAAATTCTTGACTTTTCTATAGAATTATAGAGGAAAAATCTTTAGGCAGAGTGTTCCACATATCACTCTTGAAAATGAAAAGGTGTTGATGGAAAGACTTAAAGAAGATATCAAGAAAGAGGTGGAGAAAATGACTCTGACAAGAGGGAGACAACTACTTAATGAAGTAGGAGTCATAGTTTTGACTGGATGGGATCTTAGTACATCCTATATATTTGATAGCTTAATGAAATTTGGGAAAAAGGATATGAAGCTTGACGTGCAGGGAGTAAAAGATGTCATTATTGGTCTAGGTCTGTTGAGGATGAGAGATCTATGTTGCTATGGGCCCTATACCCTCCATAGAAGAGGCCATAGATTATTGATATTGATTAGGCATTTGGACACTTGATGACTTTTAAGGTAGGGGTAACAAACCTTAATAAATTAACACACATGCAAGTGGGTTTGGCCAAATTCAATGAGGCTCAAATGAAGCAAGTGTCAATTGAAAGAGATGACTAGAGAGAAATGTATGAAAGCCTATTGAAAATGGGAAAGCCACAAATGTAGCCTATGATTCAATCATAGATGATGCCATGAAAAGGGAATTCAAGAGATTGCAAGAGGAAAATAAAAAATTAAAGGATACAACTATGATTAGGAGAGAAGTATTAGGCTCCATATTGAGAAACCACTTCAAAATATTGTTGAACAAGCTTGGACGTGTGTGGGATTTATACAATGGTTACAAAAATTTGTCTTTAAAACACAATGAAATATACAAAAAATTGACCAAGGAAAGGGATGAATTGGTTGAAGACATTGATATATAGGAAGCCAACAAATTAATTCATGGTCATAAGGTGTTTACTAGGGAATTGAACAACACTTTAAAGATGTTGGAAGATCTAGTAACAAAGTATGAAGTACTGACATGCCACAATCAGGGTGGATAGATTATCAACCAAGATATATGGATTAGGACTTGTCATGTAATGTTGGAGGAGGCCCTAGGAGCATCACGAAATGATGACCTAGAGTTGACAAAGACAAGCAAGTAGTTGGAGAAGATATCGAGATGGATTTCAGAGCTCAGGAATTCATTACAGATGCAAACTTACTCGAGGATGACAAATATTAGGAGCATGTCAAAAAATGCAATGATTTTATTGAAGAGTCAGCATCAAAATCACTTGAATGAATTCAATTTCCTTTGTAAATTTGTTTTAATTGATTGGCATGTAATACTTAGTTACTACTTGGCCAATTAAGATAAATTTTATAAGCAAATAGACATGCCTCTTCATTCTGTAACCAATTCGATGTCCATAAGTATAGGGACCTAATGGAGATAGTGATTGAATAGAGCTTGAACAAAGCATGAAGAGCCAATAGATGAAAGAATCTATCTTGAACACAGCTATCCTCCCTACAAACTGTATAGTTGACCAATTTTCAAAAAATAAAAAATATCATGGATTTTTCTAAAAATTTCAACTTTGATCTTCATGATTTGCATAGTTTGTAGTCGAAAAAAAAAAAAAAAAAATCACTACATTTTCATGAGTCTAGAAAAAAAGTTTGAATTTGTTTTGTCTATAGTGCATTTTTTCTGGAGATTAGCCTATCCCTTATTGTCCCATGTCTAAAGCTTGTTGCAATCCTTATGTTATAAAAAAGATTTCCAAGACTAGGATGTGGAGGGTCTGAATTTTGATATAAGGAATGTTATTAGCATGTTTTTAGTTTTTTTAGTGCTCTCTATTTTACGACATCTGATAGCTGAGTTGTATTTTGCAAGAAAATCTATCCCTCTTGCATTTCTTTTGTTGTTCAAATTTGAAATGTAATGTTTTATGGTTACTGCAAAAAGAACTGTGACTACTAATAGAAAATCTCTAATTATTATGATGACCTATGTTCAATAATGAATGCAAAAAATTGAATTGTGTAAATAATTTACATAGCATTATCATAGTGGAAGCATAATAATGGGTGCACATTTTTTTAATTGATACCTTTCCTTCTCGATAAGTTGAGCTAATATCTTTTTCTCCCCATAATTATGCATTGCACATGCTAGGTATCACAGCCACGAAATTGTAGTCTGCATGCTGTGAAAATTAACTATGATTAGCATAAAATTGCAATACAATAAACCAAATGCTACAAATACACAATTAGATTATAATTTAAGTGTATTTAACTATAAACGCACCTATCAGTTTCTTCACAAATTGCAGCCCCAAAACTACTTGGCACCAAATTCTTCCCACTTTCTTTGTAGTTTAGAGAAAAACCCAAAAATGTGTAATGTTGTTACGTGTCACCCATTATGAGTGAAGTTTTGGTAGGCATTATCATAAGTATTTTTAATGTTGTTCGATTTTGTGCAACAACTTTTTCACCACTTTAACCTTATCCATTTATGAACACACGTATGAGGATGGGTTGCCATGATTGGATTGACTATTCCATGACAACAGAGGTATGCAACCTTTTATTTGTGCATTCAATAGTTCATTTAATAATAAATAATGGGACCCACAGATACGTTTGAATTTCTCTAGCGTGATAGGTCACAACGATCACAATCATCTATCACTGATCGCTATAATGCAATCTCCTCCTTTTTGATCATCGAAAACACTTATAGCCATTGCTTATAATGATACAACATTTTTATCACTCATCATTGTAATGGTTATATTTGTTTTTCATTTTCTGATGACCACTAAATGTTTTAGCAATAAGCATCCTTTATTGCTTATAATTGTAACTATAGCGGTATATGAAACATTGAAAGAAGAAACTACATTTCTATCAATTGAGGTTTTCGATACACTCATCAAGATACTAATCGTAACCTAACTGGTCGATATCCAATTATGGATGAAAATGTAATGCATTTTCAATAAAACTGAAGCTGCCTGAAAACATTCAACACATATTGTATAAATGTATCAAATTACATAATAAAAATAAGAAAATTATGGATGAAACTATTATGCATTTTTGATATCTCCACCTTTTCGATTACCGAAAACACTCATCGCCATGACTTATAGTGATACAACATCTCTATTAGTCATCCCTATAATGATTATATTTGTTTTCTATTTTCCAATGACCACTATATGTTATAGCGATAATCCTCCTTTATCGATCATCGCTATATTGCTTTTGCAGTTTCTTCACATAGCAATAATAAGGGAATGCTATATTGCTTTTGCAATTTCTTTACATAGCTATAAAAAGGGATCACTATCTATCATAGTGGTATACTCTCATCATCGCTCATTCTTATGTCAAGATTAGGCCTTCTCCATATAGTGATAGCAGAGTTCATTATATGCTATAGTGATATAGTACCCAAAAATCTCTTTTGACCATTATACGATCGCTATAGTATATGCTAACTCATGAAACCTAATCGTTGTAGCTATATTGAAATAGGAAACACCAAAAGAAGAAACAGACTTTCTATCAATATGAGGTTTTTGACACACCTATGCAAAATAAATCTCATTAATGACTGCGAAGAGGTGATAAATTGTAGATCACAAGGCCACCAGTTGTATTAAGCTTAAGACATTTCAAGTTGTGATGATGTGGAGGATAACCACAATAGTCAAGGTCTAGGTTATCGCGAAATCACAAGGAGTTATTGATAAACTCTGGTTAAAGTGGTGAAGTAGCGAAATGGTCATGATCACATCTTTATAGGGTTAAAGCTATGGTTAAGATTTGAGGATGCGAGACTACGAAGTGAAGTAGCAGTCAATCAAAATAATGATTGCACCATCACATGATTAAGAAAAGCTTTGTATCTAGTGGTTGCGAAGAGATGACATAGTTAATATATGAGGCATCACATCATTACAAGTAAATGAAATGTTAATTCCTAAACTACAGTGAAGATGAAAAGTAGTAAGTTTGATGGTCATTGCCAGATCGAAGTAGTTAGTGAATTGAAATGATAAAAACAATTGTGAAGAAATGATAAAGCATAAAAAGTAGTAATCACAATTTTGCAAGCCCATGCAGTTAGTGAAGAAGATTGCAAAGTGATGATTAAAGGGAAGCACAACGTCATAGGCTTGACATAGTAGTTAGAAATTTAAGTAAAAAATTTGTGAAATAGTAGAGATATCCCTCTTCACATGGTCATGGCTAGGGATAAAGAGAAGAAGAAAACCACGATAAAGAAATGATAAAGAGGTCATCACATAATCACAATTCTTAGTTCTAAAGGCATAAAACATATTTTAAAATGGACAAATGATCATATCTGAGCTGGAAGGAAAAATATGAGCTGGAAGCATGGATAATTGAAAAAGTGAAGATACAACCAACTTTTCAAGGATTTAAAACATGCAAGTTTTTAAAGCCATTAATGCCACACTCCTTTTTGCAGAGACAAATAATCTTGATAAATTTTAAGAAGCACGAAGATTCAATTTTCATTACCATTTGCATGATTGTTTGAATTTTCAAAGAAGATATAGAGTTACAGAGTGAATTCAAGCAAATTTCCAGCATCCCACAATCAGAATTGTTAAGGTTATTTTGCAAAAATGACATAGAAAGAAGGAGAACTGGTAGCACAAGCTGTAATTGAAGAATCCAATTCAAAAGGGAAAATCCCTAGCCCATTCATGGATGAATGGATGCAAATTCTAACTAGTTCTTCAAATGTACAATTTGCAAATGACCACACCTTCAAGGATCCTTACGCATTCTACAGAGATGCAAAGGTGATTGATAGAAATGGTAGTGAACTATTCTAGAAATTTTACAATAACAGGACAAAGAAAGTCCCAATTTGCAACCCTTGGACTAGAAACTTGGGAAAGTTGATCATGCTAGAGGTCTTTGTGGATGTTGACCTAGTAAAGGCATTGATAAAATGTTACAACCCAGTCAGCAAGTCATTTCATAGAAAAGATAGGAGTATCTTATTGGCATTAGATAAGGAGACATTCATTGAAGCATTTAACTTGGGAGGCCCTATGTCATTGCCAATTGACATAGAAAAACTTAATGAAAATTTCAAGAGCCATAAGAATTTATACATGGATAGGGTTATGACTAGGCACATCCCTTTGTCAAGAAAAAAGAAAGGGGAAATACCAAAGAAAAAGGAAGTGGATGAATTCATGCCTCTTGAGTTCTATTAGAGGTATATGAAGAAAACTATTTTTCCCTTGAATAACACCCTAGGTTCAGATGGAGCGATGTATGCTACTGGTGCACATTATGTCATGGCAATAAAAAATCAAGATCCCAACACAAATGTGGGATATGATTTTGTCGAGTACATCATCATCAAAATCCATGAGGAAACTGTTGCTGCCCAAGAGGGAAAATTGGAGAACTTTAGGTTCTTTCACTACTCCATGCTCATGCATCTAATCCTATTTAGAAATGTGGATCTGTTTGACCAAAGTTTCTTCAAGTGTACAAAGGAATGGGGAGAAATATTACTTGTGCAAAGATGGACAAGGGCATGACATAGATTCTACCCATACTCTAATGCTATTTCTCTTTATAATGACTTTGTATACCCTATGTTAACAATGATAAGAGTTGTTAATGAAAGAATACCACATAATGTGAAGAAGATAGTTAAGCAAAATTTATGTTTTGATAAGGGAAAATAGATAGGTCACAATAGTGGTAGTATTTTTCTTTTTGAAGACTATACTATTATTAGGTTTTTTGGATGCTCTCAGCCCCTGCCCATCTTCTTCCAAAGTTTATGCCAAAGAGTTTAGGAATTGTAGAGATATTCAGGTAATTAATCTCATTAAACAGAGAATACTTAGGTAAAAATGTCAAGAAGAGCACTTTCCTATGTAGGTGTACTAAAGTAGGAGATTTTGAGATAGGGAAGAATGCAATTGAGGAAACTGATACTTTCCTTAGAGAATAGAAATTGTCAATGGTCCCTGCTAGAATTTATGACCCTTGCAATGTAATTAGGAATGCCTTAAAGAACATGATGAGTTATACCTTACCTCCAACAAGATGTCTATGGAAGGAGGATACCATTGATAATAGATTGGATGAAAATGTATGCCAATAAAGAATGAATAAATTCCATGATGGTTTTAGTTTTGAACAAGGATGAAGAAGGCATATCCATCTTTTAAAGGATTTTATCCTAAGATGGACTATTGGGCTAGGTTGGACTAGTATGTTGAAAGTTTTGATGAAATTTCAGCTCAAGTGCCTGAAGAGATCCAAAAAAGAGTAGATCCTAGATCTTCTAATCAAAGATATTGTGGTAGAAGTTAGTGATGATGAAGAAGACCAGGCAGAGAGTTTAGAGTGGGCCCAACATAGAAATAAGAAGTAGAAAATGTTGGAGATCCACCAAAGGTCACACAAAAAGCCTTACAAATCCTCCCAAGGGGTAGCTAGTATTTTGATATTGTGAGAAGAAACTTTTTGATAACCCAGGTCATTGAGGATGAAAAAAGGGCCAAAAATCTTGAGCTTCAAGCTCAAATTCTTGATGATAGGATTGTATAGGCCAATGAATTCATGAGTGATGATAAATTAATCAAAATAGAAGAATTCAAGAGTTTTCTATTCAAATTGAAATAAATGAGTTATCCCTACAAATGAAGCCAGGTGACTTAGATGAAGTAGTTGTTGAGATGGTTTAGAAACTATAGGAGTATAACCTTGCTAGTGAAACCCTCACTATGGAAGAGGCTAGAGAGCTAGTAAAGAGAAGTATGATTGTCTTCCTAGGATGGGATATCATTTCTTCATTTTTATTGGATCAATTGAGAAGAAAAGAAAGAATCATATCTTTTGAAGATGAGAATCAGATGGGAGAGTTGAGAGGCTCTGGGTATAACATTGATGCCCAAACTATGGCAATATGGACCTTAGCTCTAGAAAATCAGAAGCCTACTCTTATGGAAATTAAAGATTCCCCTAAGGGAAATATTATATTATGGAATGTGCACTCTACTTATAGTAGCCAGATTTATGGATTGTGAAATTCAATAGTAGTGATGGGCAAAAATAGGATTGATGTGCTAGAGGAATAACTAGAAGTAGCCTATGAGCAATACATTAAAAACAAGAGGCATAATGAAGAGGAAATGAAAAAGACCTATGTCTTGGAATGGAGAAACCTTCAGTTGGAAAATGAAATAGTAGCTTTGAAAAGCACTACCTTGTCCACTACAAAGATTAAAGACAAAGGCATACAAACAGAGGGCCAAATACCTGAGACAGAGGATGTGACAAACCAGGCTATGGCAATTGATGAAGAAGATTTGGAGTCTAGAAAGGAGATTGAAATTAGAACTATCAAGAACTTGTTGGTTCAAAATATAAATGCATTAAAACTTGTTTCACAAAATGTAAATAGTAATTATCTTGTTTTGAAGGGGGCTGAATACAAATATTCTGAGGCAGTTGCTTTGTTGTCTCCTCTTTTTACTACATGGGGTCCTTAAACCCAATTTTTTGATAATCTTCTGCCTGTACTGAGACATAAAAAGGATTTGGAAAAGGTAATGATTATTAATGTCTAAAAAATGATAAATAAGGTAAAAGATTTGAATGGTTTCTTTGCTGACAAGTTACAATTAATTCAGAATAAAATGAAGGCAATTTCCATAGGAACACCTAGTTTTTGCCTACCATTTTGGACAATGATGGAGGAGTTAAGTATTGGATGGAATGATCATCTTCTTTTGACAACATTTTGAATCATCCCAGATTTTTGGCATATTGCAATGATGAAGCAAGTGTGGTAGTAGTATATGATCTGATAGATATGCTATACAAGTTAGAAGCTGAAATGTCAAAGATAATTGTAGAGGTCAAGGCTATAAAAGATACAAAATGGAGCAAACACCTTGAAGAATTGAATGGAGTTAAAGATGTCACCTGGCCTGATGTGGACACTGATATTGCTATCTGGGAAGTCATAGTAGATTTAAAGGCCATACCATCCAATGAAAGTGATTAGTCAGTTCAAAGATGTACTTAGAGGTAGAAGAGACAAAAAGGTAAAGAAAAGGAAAAGAGAGTGATAGGTAGTTAAAGACAAATAGAAAAATATGCTAAAGACACCTATAGAAAGTGCCACCTGCCAATTTTGCAACTGCATCCTAATCTTGATTAAAGTACAAAGAATGTTTGTATAAGTAACATGTGAAATATCTTTGTATTTTCTTTCTAATAGAATTTTGACATCTTTCCTCCCATCTGAAGCTTGTTGCAATCCTTCTATAAAATGATTTCCAAGATGTGGATTGAGGGTTAGAGTTTTGTAGAGTTTTAGTGCTTATGCTATTTACAGTCAGTCCAATTATTGTGTCAATTGTATGATGTATTCAATTTTGGAAATCTAAGAATACAATGAATCTTGAATGATAGGTTTTGTCATATCTTGAGTTATATTTTGAGTTTTATATCAATAATGTATTGTTTTCAAGGAGAATTAATACAAAGGAGAGTTCTACATATTTGTATCTTTGAGTTTTGTCTCCATTTTCATGTATCTGTGATTTTGAGATTGAATGAACACAGTTCTTTCAATTAAATGCAGCTTGGATGAGTTGTATGTCTCTTTATTGATTTATTTTAATTCAAGGAGTTAAGTAAATGCTTTCATGGATTGATAAGGTTTCAGGTATATGGGAGGGATATCATAATAATAAAATTCAAGGTTAACTGCTGATAAATTTAATTGCAAGTCAATTAAATAGGTCTAGGGTATTGGTTTGACTTTGCATAACAATGGATAAGGCAGTGATCATGAATTTAGATGCAAATTGATATGTTCATGTGTTTGTAGAATACATTTAAAATCAAAATCAATGTTTACTTTTTGTATTGAAGAATTAAATTGCTGGTCATTACTTATCCTGAGGTGCACCCGCCTTAGCCCTGTAGAGCCTAAAGTGTAGAGAGTTTGTGTGCTCTACTGATGTTGGTCTAGATCTAAGATGAATCCAATTGAATATGGGAATTAGCTAATCCTTAGACTAAGTTTTGCCTTTTGTATCCTAGTATTGGATATTTTGTAACCTAGGAGTTTTGAAACACCAACAGACTCATAATCACAACTTTGCAGGGTTAAATGATGAGTTAAAGGTTTAAGTTTTGAGGTTACGATCAAGGTAATAATTAAATTTAAATGGTTATCACATCATTGCAGGTGGCAAAGCACTTAAGACATTTTAAGTTATGAAGGAGTGACAAAGAGTTAGGACAACTAAAGTTTAAGCCATCACAACTTCGCAAGAGATTAAGTTTGACTTAAGGTCAAGGTAGTGAAGTGGAAAAATCTTATAATCACAGGTTCCCATGGTTAAGATATGAGTTAAAATTTCGTGTTGCGAAGCCATAAAGAGAATCTAAAATTTGAATTTTTTGATATCTCCTCCTTTTTGATCACTAAAAACACTCATCACCATGACTTATAGTGATACAACATCTCTATCGATCATCATTGTAATGATTATATCTCTTTTCCGTTTACCAATGATTGCTATATGTTATAGTGATAAGCCTTCTTTATCACTCATCGGGATATTTCTTTTTGTAGTTTCTTCGCATAGTGATAAAGGGATCACTATATGTCATAGTGATATACTTTCCTCATCACTCATCACTATGTCAAGATTAGGCCTTCTCCATATAGCGATAGAAGAGTTTGCTATATGCTATAGCGATATAGTACCCAAAATATCTTTTGACCATTCTACGATCACTATAGTATATGCCCACTTATGAAGCCTAATTGTTGTAGCTATAGGGCATATGCACCGAGTTGTGGTGCCAAAAAGGTGACAAGTTTTTTTTCTTTTTCCTAGTTTCAATAGTGCGTGCGCGCTATTAGCAAAACCAAAAAAGTATATATGATGGGCTGCACACTTGCAACCCACCATTTTCATCAACATTTTTTTCTATTCCTACAGAGAACAGCGCGTACACGAGTTAAAAATCCAACATTTTCACCATCCTTTGCCAAAATGCCTCCTCGCTGACAAAATCCAAGACCACAAGCGCACCCACAATGATGGCGTAAGTGATATAAACTTAACTTCGCATTGTTTGATATGTTTTTCATATTGTTTTGTAGGTTTTTTATATTTTTTTGTAGGGTTTTTACAAATTTCATTTAGATTTGTTTATTTATTTGGATTTCAATTGATTTTTTATCAGGAAATATCCATAATCAATCGGCAAATCCACAAGAACCTCAAAACCCTCAAGAACCTCAAAACCAAAACCCTCCTCAAGAAGAACAACAAATTCCACTACCCAAACCAATTGCAAGACCTCCACTAGGCACACAAGAAAATATAATAAATGAAATAGAGAGAGAGAGGCAAAAGTGAATTAGGAAGACTCATTGCTAGGTTGAAAGAATCCAGACAAACCAATCCAATGAGGGCTCAATTGGCATCATCCCTTGAATCCATTAACACCCAGATAGCCTCAGTTAGTGGTCAATTAGATATTTGGCGGGTTAAGAGGGATGAACAAAAAATATTTTATGCAAATAAATTGTCATATGAAGATGTTAAAAATAAATAAATACTAAAAGGTAGTATATGTGCATTATTTAGAAAACCCGGTGAGCAAAATACTGTTAGAGAGGGTACTAAATGATTCCCTATCCATTGGTGCATACATGATGCTATTAGAAATAATTTTTGGGATAGATGGTGGATGGTTTTTGATGCCCCTCCTTTCAACAATCACAAGGTCCCCATGTATTTTTTGAAGAAATTATATTGTGAGTTCGTCCTTGGGGAGATCCCTAATTATTTTGATAAATTAGACTCCCAGGGTAGAGGTGGGGTGTCATCATTTGAGAGGTCGGGAGCACGTTGTGACCCTAATGTAGTTAGGGCACTTGTGGTCAAGCCACAATGCGAGCATGTGACTATTCCTTCAGTTGTGAAGGAACATGTAGAGGTCAGCACTCTAGGGACCATTAATGCTTTGATGCAGACCCTCATCCATTCCATGAGCCCATTAGTTGAAGGGGAGCCTTCTGTGCATTGTGGTCATATGTGCACTTCATGCAGATCCCTATGCACATTTGGCACTCATGCTGGAGATGGTGCGGATGATGGGCTTGTCAGCAATCAGTTCCTAAACGAGACATTTGGCATTGACACATAGGTAAATTACAATTATAATTTACTAATTTGATCACATTTCATATGTATAGTGAATGATTAATTAATTAGCATCTATTGACATTGTTTAAAATTCAGGGTCAGAGTGTTGCTGGGCCTAGCAGCGATCCTCCAGGCCCATTTTTCATCCCTTCCATGAGTCCAAAGGTATGTATCGATTTAATCATTTTAATTAATACATATATTTATTACATAATCATATTAAGGATTGAAAAAAAAAATTATGCATGTGCATCAGTTCTCCACAGGACCCTCAACCTTTACTACGATTTTGGAGCATAGACATCATACAAGCTTCACACAGGTACAGTTGTTTCATGTTAATTTAATTCATTTAATTATATTTATTTCATGTTTCATGTTAGATGTAACGTGTATTGTATGACATGGAACTCATGATGTTGGACACACCTCCTCATCTGCGACAGTCTATTGATAGTGGAGTGGCCGCAGCTGTGGCTAGCTCATAGCCATTGATGGAGGTATGAAATAATTTTCTTCATTTTAGTTGTTGTTTATAATAGTTAGTCTCAAAATTTCTAATGTTATTTATAAGTGATTATATTTATTAAATTGTTGTAGGGTCTCATCACACCTAATCGTCCACAAGCATTCTAGGTGGACTTACAGAGTGACTATTTGATGGTGGTAAGAAAATAATTGATTTTGTGTGTACATATATTTGATTTCAATGTATAATAAATATTGATTCATATCTACTTTCTTTCTATCAATTGGAGTTGGAGAAGAGCCTCAACAAGAGGTCGAGTGAGCGTGTCAGGAGGACCCTGTCATCTCCACCATCTCCCTCCACACGACGACAGAGGACGTCGAGAGACTTGTTTCCTTCCCCTCGTGGGAAGGAAAAGATATAGTTGATCTAGACATATATATATATATATATATATATATATATATATATATATATATATATATATATATATATATATATATATATATATATATATATATATATATATATATATATATATATATATATATATATATATATATATAGACATCGGTGGACATATTCGATACACATTTGATGTATATGACATTCTATATTTGATGTATGACATTATTCGACTTATGACATTATTGGTTAATATATGATATGTTTGTTCATATATGACATTATTGGTTATCATAATATATTATGTGTTTGTTAATGTACATGAAATTATTGGTTATCATTTTATATTATATGTTTATTCATGTATGAAATTAAATTAGATATGCTCGTGTATGACATTAAATTAGATATGTGCATGTATGACATTAAATTAGATATGTTTATGTATGACATTAAATTCAATACCTAATCTATTCAAAACTTTGATAGAATATATTGATTAACAATAAACTTTATCACTGTTTAAGCATAAGTTAATCATTTGCAATATGTCATCGTCATATGATTTATGATCTTGTTCATGTTTAAAGTTTTCCTTCTCTATCATTTGTTTATCAAGTTTAATTAGTTTGATTTTTTGATACAATATTAATCGGCAATAAACTTTATCAATCAAGATTGATTAGGACCTCCTGACAATAAAATTTATTAGGCAATATTCGTGTACCTCCTGGCAATTGGTCACCTAATAAGAACCTTGAGATTTATTAGGAACTCCATGAAAGAAATCAGTAGTTTGAAATTACTCCATCCAAAAAAATTAGATCAAAAGTTCTCTAAACATTTATGTTAAAAATTAGATAAAATTTGATCACAAGTGGTCACAAAGTTTGTGTAGAAGAAAAAATCATTGTTACAAAAAGAATATAGACAAGAAGAAAAAACACAATTAGGTTGTTGAGCTTCAATACATAACCACCATTCTTTATCATCAATTAAAAAATGTTAGAGATAGTAGAGAAAAGATGGATTATTTGCAAAAAAAAGTCATTTTAAAAATCATAAATGTAACATAATCACTGATAGTTTTATGTGTTTTCATACATTAATGATTGTAACATAATCACAAGTTGATTGGAATGTGTTGTTATTATTCTATAGTAACTAGATTAAGGTAAAAATAAAAGTTTAATAAATAGTTGTGATGTACAAGAAAGAGAGATATCTCACAGGAGAGGGGGACGAATCTAAGATGACACATAAGATACTTGTAAGAGGGAGCTATACTTTTTAACGAATTTACAATGCATGTTATGGAAAATCATAGAGCATCTTTAAAAGGAAATAAAAGAGTATGACAAGAGGAAGGAACATGTTGTTTTGTAGACTCATATTCAAATTTGGGTGTTGATTTTCTAATGAAGGATTCAAGCACTGCAATTTGGTAGTTTTGGCTCATGTTATCCTTGTATCTCACTCTCTCTTATTCGCCCCCTCTTTATATTTCTTTTTTTTCCATATCTATGTAGCCATCTATCCTCTTCATCTCCCCCTCACTAATGCAGAGATGTTGAGCAAGAAGTGAGGTTTAAGCATTTTCTTCTTCCTAATCTACCAAACTAAACTTGTGGCCTTCCTAATATCTTACTCCTTTAGGATATCATTTTTGTGGCCTATCCAAAGTGATAGGGTCATTTGTGAACTCCTCCAAGGTGAGTACTTCTCTAATCAAGATCTTGCACCTTTTTTTTTTAGGGATACTAGCCCTATTCCAAGCCAATAACTATAACTCTTCACCAATGGCTTCACCAACCCCAAGTTTCTATTGGGACACCTTCCTTATGTTGAACTGATTGAGAATCAACTCTTGGTTTAACCCTCCAATTGTCATATAGTACAAAATGTTGACTATCATAGAATTCCTTGTAGGTCTTCTACTCTAATTTTTTGGACTTAAAGTCCTCTTAGGTTGAAATATAACTATTCTATGGGTAGATTCAGACACCCTTTTGAAATTTATTTAATACTCCAAAGCCTAGATTCCCAATTCCATTCCTATAGCACCTAACCCATGTAAAGTACATAGACCTAATAAGGTCACACTAGGTTTGGTTTTCAAAGTAATTACTAGATAATTGGTGCATGGCCTCAAACCTCCTCTACTCATCAATATTTATCATCTTCAAATTATGATGAAACACAATAATGTTTCCACTTTTTTCTATTATATATTCCCCCTATGAAAATACTCATAGAACTAATAAACCCTTCATCTCCTTTCAACACTTCTCTACTTCATGTCTCTGCTTGACTCATATCTTAACTATAACACTTCTCTCCCTGAGTAGCATTCGCCAATAGTTCATTTCTCCCCCTTTGACTCATATCTTCTATTTTTACATCACTACCTTTGATATAATTCCATTCAATATTTTGTCTTCATTAACAATTTATCAATGTTTTTAACTAAATTTCCAATGTTTTTAACTAAATTTCCCCTTTTTCTTATCATCTTTAAAGTTAGTCAATATTGATTATCCATTGTCACATAGGAATATATTTATATTTTGTAGAAGATATTTTATATCTATTCATACTCTTATCATCCCTAGTCATGACAAACAACACAAAACAATGAGTTGCTTCTAGCAATTTGATGTTTTTAGTGGAGGATAGAGAGTTACAGAGTTGGTGACAATTTGGATGTGTAATGAATATCAAAAAAATGAGTAAACAAGAAGCCATTAGACACATGACCTACAATGTGGTATTTTCATGCATTCATTGGGTTTCAATATTATGGCTTTTGTGAGATCAATGTTATCATTACAAAGAGATTCACACCTTGAAGGTGAGTGCAATGTACCCTTCTCAAACATAATCAATTTGAGAATGATTAGGCTTTTTTGAGTTTTTTTGTAGACTAATTTGGTAGAGAAGGGAGAACTCCAAATTGGAGAGGACAAGGTTGATTGAGCAATAATTTTTTCATGGACAGTGTCAACCTTGAATTTGCATAAGGTTACTATTTAAATTAAGTTTACATTTCAGCACAAATTATTCCTAGACCTTTCTCGAAACTTTGGATGGGGCTAAATAAGAATGCTAATAACTTTTTGTTGAAAGATAATGCCTAGATTTAATGTAATAAAATTTCTTGTTTTTGAAGTTGGCATAAAAAGTTACAAGTCAATTTTGAAGGTCTTAAAGACTCCTAAACAACTCGAAAGTGTTTGTAATTAGTGTAGTGGAGAATGTTTGAGAATGCCTAAGAATGTTCAAGCATTGAAGGGGTTAGGACAAGGTTAGGGATAGGGTTTATCCAGCCACTTGGAGCTAATAGAGCAGACAATTCAATCCCACGACAAAAGGTGAGAGAGATTTGGCAGTTGGAAACTTTGTACTGGCCAATACTGCAAGTTTTAGCATCACCCGAGATGGAATTGTAAAATAAAAATAGAGTATGATCTCCAAAAGGTGAGAGAGGTTATTGTAGGTCTCTACAACATGGTCCTATAGGAACTGGAATCACATCCATACCTCACACGAGCTCCGAGATATGCCCCGTCAAAGATTGCAGCCCTATGGCATTTAGTGACCCTTAGGGACATTTCGGTTTGGCATGCCTGAGAATGTTTGAGCATTGAAGGGAACATGACGAGGTTGGGGATAGGATTTACCTAGCCACCCAAAACTAATGGAGTAGATAGTTCGATCCCACGACGAAAGGTGAGAGAGATTTGGCAGTTGGCAACTTTGTACTGGCCAATATTGCAAGTTTCAGCATCACCTGAGATGGCGTCGTAAAATAAAAATAGAGTGCGATCTCCAAAAAGTGAGAGAATTTATCGTAGGTCTCCGCAACATTGTCCTGTAGGAACTAGAATTGCATCCATACCTCACTTGAGCTCTGAGATATGCCCCGTCAAAGATCACAACCCTTTGGCATTTAGTGACCCTTAGGGACATTCTGGTTCGGCGTGCCCAAGAACGTTTGAGCACTGAAGGGGATAGGATGAGGTTAGGGATAGGGTTTACCTAGCCACCCAGATCTAACAGAGTAGACAGTTCGATCCCACGATGAAAGGTGAGAGAGATTTGGCAGTTGGCAACTTTGTATTGGCCAATACTGCAAGTTTTAGCATCACCTGAGATGGTGTCGTAAAATGAAAATAGAGTGTGATCTCCAAAAAATGAGAGAGGTTATTGTAGGTCTCTGCAACACGGTCCTATAGGAACTAGAATTGCATCCATACCTCATACAAGCTCTGAGATATGCCCCATCAAAGATCACAGCCCTATGGCATTTAGTGACCCTTAGGGACATTTCGGTTCGACGTGCCCGAGAATGTTCGAGTGCTGAAGGGGATAGGATAAGGTTAGGGATAGGGTTTACCCAGCCACCCAGAGCTAATGGAGTAGATAGTTCGATCCCATGACGAAAGGTGAGAGAGATTTGGCATTTGGCAACTTTGTACTAGCCAATACTACAAGTTTCAGCATCACCCGAGATGGCGTCATAAAATGAAAACAGAGTGTGATCTCCAAAAAGTGAGAGAGATTATTGTAGGTCTCCGCAACACCATCCTGTAGGAACTAGAATTGCATCCATACCTCACATGAGCTTTGAGATATGCCCCATCAAAGATCGCAACCCTATGGCATTTAGTGACCCTTAGGGACATTCCAGTTCGACGTGCCCGAGAATGTTCGAGCGCTGAAGGGGACAAGATGAGGTTGGGGATACGGTTTAACTAGCCACCTGGAGCTAATGGAGCAGACAGTTTGATCCCACGACAAAAGGTGAGAGAGATTTGGCATTTGGCAACTTTGTACTGGCCAATACTGCAAGTTTTAGCATCACCTGAGACGGCGTCGTAAAATGAAAATAGAGTGTGATCTCCAAAAAGTGAGATATTATTGTAGGTCTCTGCAACACTGTTCTATAGGAACTGAAATTGCATCCATACCTCACACGAGCTTCGAGATATGCCTCATCAAAGATCGTAGCCCTATGGCATTTAGTGACCCTTAGGGACATTCTGGTTTGGCATGCCCAAGAATGTTTGAGCATTGAAGGGGACAGGATGAGGTTGGGTGATAGGTTTTAGCCAGCCACTCGGAGCTAACAAAGCAGATAGTTTGATCCCACAACCCTTTTTCCACTAAGTTGCAAATTTGAGCAACTTTTACAACTTTCAACAATGCAACTTTGCACAAAAAGTGCAATTTTTACATTTTTCATTTGATTCCAATTCTATGACTTAGAAAAGTTTTGGAAACAGTAAAACCTCAAAGGAATATAGACAATTTTATGGTTATTTCCTAAAAGTTGCTAAATTGTTGCAAAAGTTGCTAATGCAACTTTATTTAATTATTATCAATTATATACAAGATACTAATAATGCTTGTATGTTTATATTTGATATAATTTTATAGCCTGAATATTTTCTTGTGAAGAAAGTCCATGCCTAACATTTCTGTAACTCTTTTGGGTAGCTTGCAATTTTTGCACTTTTTAGAATTTCAACTAACCACCAACCTAAATGAATCCTAATCATTCCAAATGATTAATATAGACTCAAAACCTCTAAACTAACCTACAAAAGTGCAAAAAATTGCAAAATGCAAAAAGTTGCTAAGAGCAATTTTTGCAAATAATAGTTGTCAAACTGAACATGAGGTTGTATGGTGTTCCAACCATCCAAATGGAAATTATAACTACTCGAAGGCATGTACTTAAGATCCCCACAGGTGGAAAAGGTCATTATACGGATGGTGGACAACATTGGTCAATCAAAAACTCAGATTTTATGCCTTTTTTACTATTTTTTCAATTATGTACAGCCTGTACGGATTGGTGGTGGTACAAGTCTTATATTTTTGGATAGAGGGTTGAGTCAAGATTCCATTTCAATTGGTTTGAGGTCTTTATCTTGTATACAAAAAGCATTATATCAGTTTTAGTGTAGGTAGGTCAGATTTACTGTCTCAGGTATTGCCTCATGGTTTTTTTTGCAAACTTTTTGAAGAATCTTTTTATGCGATTTTCCACCATATTTTATCAAGTGGACATTTGATGCAAAAACAAGGTTTGAATAATGAAGAATCTTCCTCTCTATTTGCCAATCTTTGAATAACCATAAGTTAGGGTTCTTCATAGAATATTGTCTAAGCCATGTGCTTGTTACAACCACTGCACCGACATGGGACTCTAAACCTTCACAATCTATAATCGAGTGATCCAATTTTTTTTGGCTTCAACACAATGACACAAATAATAATCTGTCCCTTCTTCATTGTCTTCAGGTGCAATAACAAAAAAAACATGGCCTGCAGTGACACATGTACAAAATGCAGTCATTAATTCAGAAAATACTTGGGTAAAAGTTATAAAGTTACATATTGAAATTACAAAGATATATAAATATATATATATATATATATATTACTAGGTTGCACTAGATTTGACAAGCGATCAAAGTCAATAGATGAATCCATCTCTACCATTTCCAGTGCTTGCAGGGGACGATAGGTGTCAATTGGGTCTAAAACTCTTATATCCCATTTGTCCACCCATTTAGTCCACTCACAGTCATCCCAATTTTCTTCTGCACATGATGGACAATACCATGCCATTTTTTGTGTGTGGACACTCCATGAACTTGCATCAGAGCTTCTAAAAGAGTGTAACTCACTAGATCCTGTTAGTGTGCAACAATCCTGATATGGTGCAATGTTAGTATTATCTATCAACCAAAAAAATCTATGAACCGTAGACTCACCTTCCTTACCTGGACCCATTGTAGCATTACACCATTGGACGATGGATTTTGCATTTGTCAATATTGCTCCATTTTTGTACTTTAGTTCTTCACGAGCCAATGCTCTTTTAATGCATGCACTTGCACCATCGTGCTCTCCCTTACCATGACCAGCTTTTGTGAAATTCTACATATATTAAATTCTACACAACCTGTGCATCCTGCTCAACCAATAGAACATACGTGCATTCTTGAATTGAGATGCACAATTGTCTGATCAAATAATGTGCTGACGATATGTTATGCTCATGTTAGCCAAATCTTCATAAAATAGTTGAAAACAACCATGTACAAACTCTGTAGAATGTGATCGATCATCACAGATGTAAAAATGGTACTCCCTCAAAATCTTCCCGTCATCCTCTGTACTTGTAGGTGAATGCATGAATGTTATGTGAACAAATATGGAAACCTATTGAGAAGTATAATACTTTGCTTGCACCTCATTTTGTGGTTGTAGTGTGTAGTTCTCTGCAAAATTTACAACCGAAACAATGGTATCTAATGGAAATGTATCTTTGCACAACTTGAATTGCAAATCTAGCCATTGAGCTCTATGGGTATACCTTGCATACTTATAAATAATCTTTTCACAAAAAATCTTCATGAACTCATACACTGAAATCTTTTCAATGATTAAATCACATCTTTTACCTTGTTTTCCATCTTTTAGAGCATATATCACTATCTTAAATTTTTCGTAATCTACTATTTCATTTCCAATTGCATGTGTACTATCTATATGTTGACAAGTTGATAAAAGTTGCAAAGAACCACAAAATAAGAACGTACCATCCAAACATGATGTCTTATAAAATTTTTGGCCATCCTCTATTTCACATAAAATGTTGGATGTGAATTCCCTTGAAGATTTTGGTGGCTCATTTATGCCACAATCCTGCAAAACAAATTGAGAATGCAAAACTACACATATATGCCTATAAACATCAAAATGGTTAGAAAATTCAATATGTATCCTACAACAACAAGTTGTGCATGTGTGATTTATCTTCACATAAAAAGGTTTACCCATCTCAAAAAATCTGTGACTTATTCGAATTTGAGGATACATAGCAAAAAATTTTGCAAAAAATTGTGTCTGAGTTGAGTCCAAAAAATGTTTCGCATGTGGCTCTCGATTTTGGCTACCAATCCTCCTTCTTACAACATCTCTTTGAGAAGGGGAAACATGTGTGCTATTTTTCTAAAAATCTTCGATCAATGATTTCAAGGCTTCACTAATTTCTTTATCCTTTCGTAGTAGTCTACCGCTAAATGTCCATAACTCATTTTTTGTTGGATCTTCCAATCTCTCACACCTTAGCATGACTCTCCTTAGAGTACCTCTACCAATTTTTAATATTTTTCTTGTCTTTCTCATGAGTCAAGCTTTCTTCATTTGGCTACTTACTATTTTTGATGTAAGTACTCGTCTTGTGATATTACTATCTTTGATGCATTATTTAGAACCCACTTTGTCATAAACACTCATTAGATTCTTTACAATATTTTTTTCATTTGAATCATCCATCGTTCTTAGCCCAAGAATCTTCATGATAGGCCTAAATTTCAAATTCCTCATCATTTCAACAAATAATTGGCATTGACCTATAATATTTAATTCTTCAAAAAATAATCTACACATACGATTAATTTTTTTTTGACAAGTACACTTGCTAATCTTGTCAGGCATTGATTTCAAAATGTTAGTATCAATATCAATCAAATATTTTGGTCTTCTAAAATAAATTCTAGAAAGTGTTATAATTTTTTCCATTCCCTCAATATTTTGAACATCAACATAAGGTCGAGTGTATTGTGTACCTTGAACCGAAGATGATGTGCCTTGACAATAAGATGCAAAAGATGGAATATCACCTACTTGATGTGTTGATGTTGTGCCTTCAACATGACATGATGGAGTGTATATATCATCGGATCTACAAATCAGTGTCTCTTCAACATGAGAGGACGATATGACTTCAACATTGGAAGATGGTGTAGTGGACGATATGACTCCAACATTGGAAGATGGTGTAGCTTCACAATTCAATTGTCTTCTTGAGTGTAACAATCTCATTCATTCTCTTTGTCTTTCCAATTCTTCCTCTTTGTTTCTTTGTACCGGTGGTTCTTGATTCTCTTCAAAAGTCAATTCTTGATTATTGCTTTGCAATTTTCTTTGCTTACGTAGTAATTTTATGTTATCTCTTTTAATTGCCAAATCTCTCTCCCTATCTTCATTTGTTTGAGTTTTTGGTTTCTTCCTTGGCATGATGATGATTTCTACATGTCAAATTATTCAAACATATGAATTACTTAAAATGTGTAAATTACAAATTATTCAAATACATATAAAAATTATAATTATTTGAATGAATACACAACATATATCAAACGACTTGTTAAATTTCTAACCATTTTGAAATAACATTTCATTCAAACATACAAATTTCAATGAATTCACTATATATTAAACAACATGTCAAATTATAATCAAATTTGTATCTATATATCAACAAACAATATTTAAAATAGATTGCACTAACCTTTTCTATACAAGGAATATTCAAAAACTTTTCAAATCACGTATCCAACGATTGAATTTGGTGTTTGCTATGTTGAAACCTATGATTTCTGTCGGAATAACAAAGTGCATAACAAATCAAAAGTAGAAAATAGATGAAATGGGCCCCAAAGTTGCTTTTTGACCATTTTTAGGTGATTTCACATAGTGTGTACGCACTATAAAGCGCGTACGCCCTATAGTGCATACACACTATGTGAAAACACATCACTCCCCATCCTCCCTACTCTCTCCCATCCCCTACCCTCTCTCTCTCTCCCTCTCCCTCTCCCACTCCCTCTCCTACTGCCTACTATCTCTCTCTCAAGTTCTCTCTCTCCCTCTCTAGTCTCTCTCTCTCTCTCCCATCCTGTATGAGCTCTCTCTGCCACCACCTACTCACTCTCACACTCTCTCCCATCCCCTACTCTATCTCTCTTACACACACACTCCCATCCCCCCTCTCTCTCTCCCTCTCCCATTGCCTACTTTGTCTCCCCCATCCCCTACTCTCTCTCTCCTCTCCCATCCCCTACTCTCTCATACTCTCTCCCATCCCCTACTCTCTCACACTCTCTCCCATCCCCTACTCTATCTCTCTTACACACACACACTCCCATCCCCCCTCTCTCTTACCCTCTCCCACCACCTACTTTCTCTCCCCCATTGTCGTACTCTCTCTGCCACCCCTTACTCTCACACTCTCACACTCTCTCCTACCACCTACTCTCTCTCTCTCTCTCTCTCTCTCTCTCTCTCTCTCTCTCTCTCTCCCTCTCTCTCTCTCCCATCCCTTACTCTTTCTCACACTCTCCCATCCCCTAATCTCACACTCTCTCTCCCATCCCCGTACGAGCTCTCTCTACCATCACCTACTCACTCTCACACTCTCTCCCATCCCCTACTCTGTCTCTCTTAAACACACACTCCCATCCCCCTCTCTCTCTCTCCCTCTCCCACTCCCTCTCCCACCACCTACTTTCTCTCGCCCATCCCCTACTCTCTCTCTCCTCTCCCATCCCCTACTCTCTCCCATCCCCTACTTTGTCTCTCTTACACACATTCCCATTCCCCCTCTCTCTCCCTCTCCCACTCCCTCTCCCACCACCTACTTTCTCTCCCCCATCACCGTACTCTCTCTTTGCCACCCCCTACTCTCTCTCACACTCTCTCCCATCCCCTACTCTCTCTCTTTCACAGACACACCCACTCTTATCCCCCCACTCTCTTCTCTCCCATCCCCTACTCTGTCTCTCTTACACACACACTCCCATCCCCCCTATCTCTCTCCCTCTCCCTCTCCCACTCCCTCTCCTACTACCTACTATCTCTCTCTCTCTCAAGTTCTCTCTCTCTCCCTCTCTATTCTCTCTCTCTCTCTCTCTCTCTCTCCCATCCTGTATGAGCTCTCTCTACCACCACCTACTTAATCTCACACTCTCTCCCATCCCCTACTCTATCTCTCTTACACACACACACACACACACACACTCCCATCCCCCCCTCTCTCTCCCTCTCCCACTCCCTCTCCCACCGCCTACTTTCTCTCCCCCATCCCCTACTCTCTCTCTCCTCTCCCATCCCCTACTCTCTCACACTCTCTCCCATCCCCTACTCTGTCTCTCTTACACACACACTCCCATCCCCCCTCTCTCTCCCTCTCCCACTCCCTCTCCCACTGCCTACTTTCTCTCCCCCATCCCCTACTCTCTCTCTCTCCTCTCCCATCCCCTAATCTCTCACTCTCTCACACTCTCTCCCATCCCCTACTCTGTCTCTCTTACACACACACACTTCCATCCCCCCTCTCTCTTTCCCTCTCCCACCTAATTTCTCTCTCCCATCATTGTACTCTCTCTCTGCCACCCCTACTCGCACACTCTCTCCCATCCCCTACTCTCTCTCTTTCATAGACACACACACAGTTATCCCCCCACTCTTCTTCTCTCCCATCCCTTACTCTCTACATCTATCACACACACTCCCATCCCTCTTATCTCTCTCTCTCTCTCTCTCTCCCTCTCCCTCTCCCTCTCCCACTCCTCCTACCGACTACTATCTCTTTCTCTCTCTCAAGTTCTCTATCTTCCTCTCTACTCTCTCTCTCTCTCTCTCTCTCTCTCTCCCATCCCTTACTCTCAATCTCTCTCTCCCATCCCCTACTCTCTCTCACGCTCTTCCATCTTGTAATCTCACTCTCTCTCTCTCTCTCCCATCCCATACGAGCTCTCTCTGCCACCACCTACTCTCTATCACACTCTCACACTCTCTCCCATCCCCTACTCTCTCTCTCTCTCTCACCCCCATCCCATACGAGCTCTCTCTGCCACCTCCTACTCTCTCTCAAAATCTCACATTCTCTCCCATCCCCTACTCTATCTTTCTTATAAATAAATACAAATTCCCATTCTTCCCCCTCTCTCTCTCTCACATTCCCTCTCCCACTGCCTACTCTCTCCCATCCCCTACTCTATCTCTCTTACACACTTCCATTCCACCTCTCTCTCCCTCCCACTTCCTCTCCCACCACCTACTTTCTCTCCCCCATCATCGTACTCTCTCTCACACTCTCTCCCATCCCCTATCTCTCTTTCACAAACACACACACACACACACTCTTATCTCCCCACTCTCTTCTCTCCCATCCCCTACTCTCTACATCTATCACACACACTCCCATCCCCCTTATATCTCTCCCTCTCCCTCTCCCACTCCCTCTCCTACTTCCTACTATCTCTCTCTCTCTCCCTCTCTACTCTCTCTCTCTCTCCCATCCTGTATGAGCTCTCTCTGCCACCACCTACTCACTCTCATACTCTCTCCCATCCCCTACTCTGTCTCTCTTACACACACATACACACACTCCCATCCCCCCCTTCTCTCCCTCTCCCACTCCCTCTCCCATCGCCTACTTTCTCTCCCCCATCCCCTACTATCTCTCTCCTCTCCCATCCCCTACTATCTCACACTCTCTCTCATCCCCTACTCTGTCTCTCTTACACACACACTCCCATCCCCCCCGCTCTCTCCCTCTCCCACTCCCTCTTCCACTGCCTACTTTCTCTCCCCCATCCCCTACTCTCTCTCTCTCTCCTCTCCCATCTCCTACTCTCTCACACTCTCTCCCATCCCCTACTCTATCTCTCTTATACACACACACTCCCATCCTCCCTCTCTCTTTCCCTCTCCCACCTACTTTGTCTCCCCCATTGTCGTACTCTCTCTTTTCCACCCCCTACTCTCACACTCTCTCCCATCACCTACTCTCTCTCTTTCATAGACACACACACACATAGTTGTTCCCTCACTCTTCTTCTCTCCCATCCCTTACTCTCTACATCTATCACACACACTCCCATCCCACTTATCTCTCTCCCTCTCCCTCTCCCTCTCTCTCTCCCTCTCCCACTCCCTCTCCTACCGCCTACTATCTCTCTCTCTCAAGTTCTCTGTCTTCCTCTCTACTCTCTCTCTCTCCCATCCCTTACTCTCACTCTCTCTCTCCCATCCCCTACTCCCTCTCATGCTCTTCCATCTCATAATCTCTCTCTCTCTCTCTCTCTTCCATCCCATACAAGCTCTCTCTGCCACCACCTACTCTCTATCACACTCTCACACTCTCTCTCTCTCACCCCCATCCTGTAGGAGCTCTCTCTGCCACCTCCTACTCCCTCTCAAACTCTCACACTCTCTCTCCCATCCCATACTCTATGTCTCTTATAAATAAATACACATTCCCATTCCCCCCCCTCTCTCTCTTTCATAGTCCCTCTCCCATCCCCTACTCTATCTCTCTTACACACTTCCATTCCACCTCTCTCTCCCTCCCACTCCCTCTCCCACCACCTACTATCTCTCTCTCTCTCTCTCTCTCTCTCTCTCTCTCTCTCTCTCTCTCTCTCTCTCTCTCTCTCTCTCTCTCTCTCCCCCATCCCTATGCCATTGCCTACTCTCTCTATCTCTCTCTCCCCTCTCTCATTCCCTACTCTCTCTCTTTCTTTCACACAAACACACACCCATCCCCCCTCTCTCCTCTCCCATCCCATATTTTCTCTCTCACTCACTCTCCCTCTCCCACTCCCTCTCCCACCACCTACTCACTCTCACTTTCACTCTCACTCTCTCTCTCCCCCTCTCTACTCTCTCTCTCTCTCTCTCTACTACCCCCTACTCTCTCTTACATTTTCACACTCTCTCCTATCCCCTACTCTCTCTCTTTCTTTCTCTCTTACACACATTTCTATCCCCCCTCTCTCCCCCTCTCTCACTCCCTCTCCCATCGCCTACTCTCTCTTCCATCCCCTACTCTCTCTTGAGCTACTCTATCTTCCCCCTCTCCCATTCCATACTCTCTCTCTTTCACACACATGCACTCCCATTCTCCTCTCTCTTGCTCTTCCTCTCCCACTGCCTACTCTCTCTCTCCCCCATCCCCTACTCTTAATCTCTCTCTTCCAACCTGTACTCTCTCTCACACTTCCTCTCTCTCTCATCCCTTACTGTCAATCTCTCTCCCCCATCCTGCACTCTCTCTTTTCCACCCCTACTCTCTCTCACACCTACTCTCTCGCATCCTGTACTCTATCTGCCACCCCTACTCTCTCACACTTCCTCTCTCTCCCATCCTCTATTGTCAATCTCTCTCCCCTATCCTACACTCTCTCTTTTCCACCCCTACTCTCTCTCGGATCCTGTACTCTCTCTGCCACCCCTACTCTCTCTCGCATCCTATAATCTCTCTACCACCCCTACTCTATCTTGCATCCTATACTCTCTCTGCCACCCCTACTCTCTCTACCACCCCTACTCTCTCACACTTCCTCTCTCTCCCATCATATACTCTCTTTGCCACCTTTACTCTTTCTCACTTTCTCTCTCCCATCTTGTACTCTCTCCCATCTCCCATCCCCTACTTTCTCTCTATCTTTCTCACACACACACATAGCTACTCCCTTGCCCCCCCCACCTAGTTCTATTTTGTAATTTAGGTATTGATAGTGCGTGCGCCCTATAGTGCGTACGCACTATAGCACACACATGCTACTTAATGAAAACTTAAATAGCGCGTGAACGCTATAGGGTGCACACACACTATTGAAAGCTTTGCATTAAACCCAAGCCTAAGGCTTGGTTTTTCCTTGGAGATCCAACCCACATGTTTGGAGTTTATAAACATGTCTGAGACATGTTTTCCAACAAAAATACCAAAAATGATTTCTTTTTCTTGTGTTCTCCCCTTAAAGATTCCTCGTGATTAGGTATCGATAAGATCAGGTTACATAACATTATAGGTCTCTGTGTTAGCTATCTAACCATATGATTTATTTTTAATTTGAACTATTTCAAACCTTTCATCTATAATTTCTTTTGAATGTATGTTCATTTTTTGTCAAAAACCACCATGTACTAATTGGGCTATAGATTTTAGCTCATTCATCAAATTTTGAAACAACTTAGTTTTTTAGAAACTAGACTCCGTTCTACACACTTTGAAAAAAAGAAAGTTTTGATTTTAAGTTAGTTTTCAATTATTTCTAGGGGGAGCACACAGATATTTCACATTTTTGGGATGTGTCTAGTTAAAAAATTCATTAAAAAAAATGCACATTATAAAATTACCCGAAAAATCTAGGATAAACTACATAGTGTTAAGTAACTTTTGACCAGAGCGATTAAAGAATTTAAAAAAAAATGTTAAAATTTTAGGGGGGCCACACTTTGTACTGTGTTATGTTTTTTTGGAATAAACAGTACCACTTTTTGTGGCCCCCTTTTTTGAGGACCTAAAACTAAACCATTTTGGAAAAAAATTAGTAGTTTAGAAACTAGATTCAAAGGACTACGACTTTTGTTTTTGTCATATCTTAAAATTTTGAGTGTAACTATCTTCAAATTCTTGTTGAAGTTCAAAATTTGCAGATTTTAGGAAAAAGGTGTCCACTTATACCCCCATTTTGGCACCACAACTTGGTGCACTTACCCTATACCGATATATGAAAAAATCACATATCTTAGAGGATTTGAAGAAACTAAAAAAAAAAAGAAATGTAGTAAATGAATCCTTTTATCAAGTTTAAACTATTATGCTATGATGAAAACCTTAAGAACAATACAAAATTTTAAGATTATGGATGAAACTGCAAGGCATTTTGGATATTACCTTAACTGGTTCTCGCAACCATCCGCTTTTGAACCTAAAATTTTAAGTGAGGTAGGGCATTGAAGAAAGACAATGAAAATGAAAGCTAGGGTTTCGTATCATCTGATAGATGTTTGGTTGAATTAGGGTTGCCGATGCTTGTGGAAGTTGTAGAAATATATTTGGAACCACAATTTTCAGGTGAGTTACACCTTCCACTCAAGATTTAAGAACTAAACTAAACCGAGGGTTTCGTATGAAGACACCCATGTTTTATCAAATGAGTGTTATGAATGATTAATTGATGCCACTAAAAGAAATGAACAGAGTTTGTTTGGCAATGAAAGATTGAGATTTGAATCTAGTCATGACCATTATTTTTTTGCAGATTAAGTTGGACAACTTAAAAAAAATGGAACCTTTGTCGCCTAGAAAGTGAATGGAAAAGAAGAAAAATGATGTTCAAATGTTGTAGTCCATTGAAAAACACAAACATAAGAGGTATAAAGCAGAGGGGAGGCATTTGAAACAAGATCTAATGGACCAGCTACCACTATCTTCTCAAAATTTGAAAAGAGTGAAGGAAAGGGAGGTGGGAATTGAAGATAGGTGTGGGGAGGCCAAGGATGTATGGAAAATGAAGATGGGATATGAATTGTTTTTGTTTCATTACAATAGAAGATTGGAAAGAAACCCAATTTGTCAAGGATAGACAATAAATATAGGCAAACTTGTTGTTCCAAATGTATTTGTCAATACTAACTTGTTGCAAGAAATTATAAATAGATATGATCTAGAAATGAAGATAATCAAATCACAGTCTGGTAAAGCAATAATTAGCATTACAAAACTTGCAATTGAGAAATATTTTCAACTGGAGACATGTCATGAAACAATTTTAAATATACCAAAATTAAGAGAGGATTATTTCTATATGGAGAGCTTCTACAAGGTTTCTCTGTTGCCTACCCATTGCCTAAAGATTGGAGGTGAAAGAGCCATATTAGAGAGAAATGAAAGTCCACCATTTGATATGAATATGTTTTACCCTCACCTACATTATGCTTACATGTCAGTTGGATAGGTATTTGGAATTAATGCCCTCGTTAATGGACATTTCGTTGATGATTGTTGCAACTGATGTTCAATCAAACCAACCTAGGAATTTTGATTTTGCAGCATTTGTTGCTAACAGGATAAACAAGGACCTACTCGTATTGAAAAATTATTTGTCCAAGATGTGTTTCAAGAATTACTCTTTTTTGATGCATATGTTGGTCTTCTTTGGCCAAGAGAATAATTCTTGGGAAGAAGAACTACCAGTTTAGGAGTATGATGTTCAGGAGTTTAGGTAACATGTATAGTTATGGCTCAAGGTTTGGGATTGGAGATGCCCATTTTCAGATTACTTATGTTTTGAAGAGAACTTTGTGAAATTACTTATGAAATTTCTAAGGGGGGAGTACAATCATAGCCTATCGCTAGAGATAAAAATATTCCTAAGGCCTAAACAATATCTTGACTAAAGCCCAATAGACCACAATTGGGGTGACTGGTATGCATTTGACAATTTCACTAGAATTAGAGTATATGGTTATGAATGATGCCCTCACAACCTCCCCATCATAGTAACTGATCAAATCATGTATCTAGAAATTGTGTGGCAAATGATAGTCTCCAATACACAACACTTGAATTCAAAGAGCAAACAACCATTCTTGCTTGACACAATGTCATTTGGGGATTTTGTGGTCAAGACATTATATAGTTTTGACTGATCGAGAAAATTAGCAGATATGGACTAAGTCAGGGTGAGTCAAGGAGAGCATTCGATCCAGAGGGATATATAGCAAGGGCAAGGGCTTCTTAGAAATTACATCCTATTGAACATAGGGTAACATTGATTGATGATCTAATTAGGAACTTGGAAAGGGATGAAGCAGTAAGTAGAAAGAAGATGTATAGAAATGTGGAGAGAGCTTTCAAGTGGAAAATTAAGAAAAGGGAAGATTAATGTAGACCTTCTCAGTGGTATCACAGATCCACTTAGCAAAAATTTCAAATTTTTAGAAGAGAAAGATGATATTTGAGTAATATTCTTGATGGTTTTCTGCAAGAATGAGCAATTGCCGTTGGTCATCTATCACGTCAACAATACATACAATCAAAGCACATAGAAGAAAGAGAAGATAGTTGTGGTGAACATCGACCTATTTCAAAGGACATTGTCACTAGAGAATTGAGTTTGGAGCCCCTCTATACAGTACAATCACTTAATATTAGGGAAATTGAACATAACTAGTTCGTATGTAATGATGATTTCATATATTCTAATGAGTGTAGATCTTTATTATTTCAATACATTCAAATGAAGTTAAGCCAAACTTCAAATAAGTTGGACAATGAAATGATGGAAGAAATGTTATACGATAAGGTGCAAAAGGAACTTGAGGACATAACTCCACATAAGGCTAGGGAAATAGTTAACAATGCTAGTGTTCTAATATACCAAGGTTGCCATTTGCAATGTGTAGTAGTGCATGATTGTTATGAAAAGCACAAAGATGGAGTAAAAGGTTGTAAACCATAGGATTTTAGAAATATTGGTAACACATCAATGAAGGATCCATACGAGACAGCTTTATTACTGCGGGGATCAGATCACATAGATGAAAGACCAATTGTAATGGATAGTAATGAAGCTTTCCATCAAATTAAAATCCATAAAAACAAGCATAATAGACCCAAGACACATGGCATCACTGAATGTCACTACTACAATGAAGAACTAGGCTCAGGTAGATGAGTTGTTTAGAATGATGAACAAGTACAAATCCTTGTTTAAACATTTAGAGATTGAAAAGGAAGCATGGAAACAAAAAGCTATTACATTGGAGGGAGGGAAATGCAAAGGCTTTAATTTTGGAACTGTAGACCATGATCAGGGACAGAGAGATATGGATGACATGGAGGATGTAAGTTTTTGATGCAATAAAGCACATAAATTGGATAACATACTTACCAAAAGATGTGATCAGTTGGATGACTTGGCAATTAGAATTTTTGAAAATAGATGTCACGAGTTAATGAAGATGGTGGACAAGTATTGGGTCCATTACTTGGGCACTTTCAAAGCTATACAAGAGAAGGAGAGATTAAAGGTCAGAATTAAAGAAGACATGAAGACAAATGATCATCAAAACTTAGGGTGTGAATGGTTTGGACACAACATCTTGAAACAATATGCAGACTGGGCTGAGAAGTTACACTTTGATATGATGAAACTCAAGTGTGATGTTACACATGTATTGCCCATCATCCTCGAAGATATTTTTCCAATGCCAATCCAAAAATGGAGATCATTGTTTGCTGATAGTTTCTGGACTAGTCTCTTGGAATTGAACACCAAAGATGACATGGTTGATCACATGTTGATGATAACATACAAAATGACCCGACATGAAATTTCAATGGAAGTGTCAACAAAATATGTGTACATTTAGAAGGATGATGACTATGCCAAACATCTATGTAATGTATCTAAATTCTTAGCAGATTGAAAGGGTAGTAATGATGCTTTTTTGCAATATACGTAAAGATTGTTGACATTATGTCCTTTCTAGTATTAAAGCCACAAAAAGGGAATGCATCCTATTGTCAACCATGTATATAGAAGTTGCATACAAAAAATGCATTTACAAATTAAAAGTCATACTTATGAATTTGGTATACTTCCTATTTATTGGTAAGGATCAATTACTCAATTTCAGTAGTTTCTTCTAAAGGTATTGTTGAATCAATTCTAATATGGTTTCTCTCCACAAATAAATACTTGCCTTTATTGTATGTTGATAACATCTAATTGAAATAAATTTAATTGTTACTTTCCGTTACTATAGAAGACATATTCCATTTCATGTCAACTATTATTGGTTTCTTGTTGTTTCTTACAACCTCAAAACCATGCAAATATTTAAAAAAAAGGAAAATAATGTCTACATTCAACCAATCAGAAAAAACAAAAGTAACACATACCAATTTCATAGCAAACAAATACTTCATTTGCAATTTGTTACATCCACGCATCAGATTTCTTGCATTACGTAGTATATGAAATGAAACGAGCAGCAATGCACCTCAGTTTAATAACTTGAATATCATATGACATTACAATTGAAAGTCATCTGATATGATAGATTTACTTAATAAGAAAAAAACTTCAATCCATCCATGACATTTATTGCATTTAGCCCTTGCAAAATAAGAGCAACAATATGTATATAACAATGGCATTCCATTAACATATTGATGAATAAAGTGGATATGTAATGATTTATAAACATTAATAGTGTACAAAATATATTTCAGATATCAATTATCAATGCACCAAATTTTCAAATGTAAGTCTCAATGATCTTTTTTTTTCAGAAGACATTATTTTATATATCCAAACATTAGGTTCATATGACATTGTTTGTTACAACTGTGATTTGTCATTGAAATGAACAACAACCACATGTGGCTCAAAATATTCAATTACATATGTGCATCTAACCACATTTTGATGGACCTTCACATCTACGCATTGAAGATGAGGTGGAAGTTGGTTGTTGCCCTCTATTAGAAGGCAAACCAACCACCTCATTGTACTTCACCTTCCACCCTTCACTATGACCTCTGAAGACATCTAACATGTCCTCATATGTACGGGTTGAGTCAGAGAACATCTTCTTGTTTGCAGGAAGTGATTCCTCTAGATAGTGATTGATTAGCTACTGTTCATGCAATTGAAGACTGTACTCCATATTTTTCTTCTTAACCTCTATAAGAAACCTGTTGAGCTCTTTGTTTTTCATCTCCAATTGAGCATTTTTCATCTCCAATTCAGCATTCTACAACTTTAGGCACTTATTATCTACTTCACATACAACCAAATTATTTGACAACAAAGATATATGTTTCTCTTGAAGTGAGCTATTGAAGGTGTCATCCAGGGTGGGATCGTCTGAGCCTACATTATCATGACTATTACATTTCCCTATCACACCACCAATATTTGATACACCCAACATAGGTACTTCATTTGAACTCTATCATTGCCTCCTGGTCAATAAGTCATTCAAATTTCCAGGCTTCCTAAAAGTAGTAGACTTCGACAATCCTAGATTTGTAGTCATGGGGATATCATACGATGATTGATTGAGATCTTTCTTTCTGTGGACATCCTTGCAACTACCCATGACTGCATCAATATATAAGAACTATGCTCACATTCCAATAATGAAGTTTAATAAAAAATCCCTTAGAAATAAAACCAAATTTGGTATTTTGCGAACAAAATGAATAGAAAAGGTGCCACAAAATAGTAGAATACCTGTAATGAAATAACTTGCACAATAGAAGAAATAATATGAAATATTATATAAATACTTGATAGTGACTGAGAGTAATAGGCCAGTTCGAGGGGGCAAGCTCTAAATATCTCCAATGAGAACTTACTTCACAATATGATGATGAAATAAGACTCACAACCTCCTATATCTACCTAATTATGCTTAGGTTGAATAGACACAACCCTTCATAACACCTAGGCAAAACTACCTACCTAAATTATAATATAATAATGATAACATGACTTAACTAAGGATTAAAATAGCCCCAAGTTGACTATTCATAATCTTATATACAGTAATATTAAGGGCATAGCAATACTTGGTCAATATAGTTCAGTGGAAGTAGGAGTATCCACTTAATACAGTGATAAGATCAAATCATCTCCAATTTATTAAAATATCCATCAATTTGAAGAAAAGTATTCAACACTTTATGATAGAAGTTACTGTACATTTGAAATAACCATTGGATACATTATAAATTGAAATAATACTTTGATTTGCATGGAATTATTTATTTGTTGTGTTTCAATGCCATTAGTTGGCTTGAAGACTAAAATAACACCTTTCAATTACTTGATTAACTAGATGGCTACCATGAGTTAGATGAACACCACTACAATTCTGATCTACCTAGTTATAATGGTCGTCATTTAATAATTACAACAATATTCAAATACCATTTATGATGTCAAATTTTAATGAATAGCATTAGAATAAGATATTAAATTAAATAACTCAAGATTTGTAATATATATAAAAGTTCGTTCATGGAAAATTTTCACTACCATATGAGTACAACTTATTACTGAACACGACACTAACTTAATTACAAAGATAAGAGGCCACACTAGCTCTATGCGTGGAGATGTTCCTTTCACATTCTTTAGTCCCATGCATACTATCCAGTAAAATGTCATGTTTTTACAGACCATTACTAAACTTTCAACTACACATGCATGGAGGACAAAGACTATTTAATTATAACATGCTATGACCTACATCTACATGAACTCCAAATATGCATTTTAAAACTTGCACCCTGATTCTGTGCCCTTGATGACTGCAAACAAGCTACACACATTGGTGAAATCCTCCTTGGACCAAATCACGATTTTTACGATTTCCCTTTTGCTTTTGTGTTGTGTCTAACATTTTTTACCTACACATAGACCACAAGAGTTAATGCGCAAGAATGACATCAACGTAACCAATTTAGTAATGACCAACACCATGCAAAAAAATAGTATGTTTCTAAGACCAAATCATTTAGTGCACCAGATCCACTGAATTTTTTATATCACAGATGTTCCATAGTTGAATGGGTTCATCAACTTTTGGAAAGATATCTTCAAGATCTAATCCATCAGCATAAGGAGGCAGATCTTTTGTCATGAAACAAACTTTCATAGCTCCTACTCAGACATCCCTCATGATTATGGAAGTATAGCAATTTGGAATTGTATCATTCCTTAATACCACACCTCGACCAACGAGCATATTACCTTGATAAAGATCAACATGGTCTCTAGGGTTGATGACTAAGAATTCTGCATCATGGGAAGGTAATTGTGGACTTTTTGACTACAAAACAACCGTCCACATGTTCATTAGATACAAAAACCAACAAATTTCAAGAAAACAGAATACAAATAAAGGCAATACCGGTTCACCACCATGTTCGATTTCTCCCTCCTGCACAACACAAGAGCTTCATTCAACATCCAAATCTTCTACAACATCTTTGAAGGATTTCAAAGGGGATTGTGGATTTACTGACTACAAACCAAGAGTCCAAATGTTCACAAGAATATAAATCCAACAAAATTCTACTAAACACATTTGTAGTTAAAGGGAATATATTCTACTCCATGTTTTAAGATAAATATACACATATATTTAGAATGTAAAAAAAGATTAAAATATACAATTATGTATGTAACAATAAGTATAGACATATACATGCTCAGATATAAATATGAATAATAATAATAATATATATATATATATAATTACACATAAATATATTTATGTTTTATTTACCTATAGGAGTGATTACAATAGTGAAGAAGTAGGAGTAAAGGAGAATGAAGGGAGTCCACTTTCCACTTTATTTAAAATGTTAATAAACAAACACATTTGCAGAATGTAGGTATATATGAATGAAGTATAACATGCCCTTCAAATGAAGTGCAACTCTATAAAAATAGTTGATCCTATTCAGTCGTCAGCAATAGACTAAACACAACTAAAAAGACAATAATTATAACTATAGTAGAATCACACCATAGAACAACTACAATATGATAACAACCAATTATGAAAAATATGCCAGAAAAATTTAGATTTCCCTTGTTGTACATTAACAACAAAGCGCAACAAATCAACATGCGTAAAATATGCAATACCTATTTTATGCATAAATCAAAAAGCATAGTTTGAATTGTCGAATTGAATTGGAAATAAGGACTTAAAACAATATGGAATTAAACAAATATAAAGGAAATGATTACACATTTAGAATAAATATGGAACCTCATGATTCCATTAGTTTCCTGCCAAAGGCAGAAGCTAATAAGCACTAGTTCCAATTTCATTGAAGAAGGGCAGATTTTGACCAATGGCATCAACAATGCTTAGTAACCCTACTAACAATTCTGTGTACACTATTAAATGAAAAGCTAGAGACCATTGCCAGTTACAATGACATATAAAGAAATCCCTAATGTTTTGACATTGGTTTACCACTCCTCCATTGTTTTTTTTAGGCAACAGAGAAAATACTTTCATAAAATATACGATGCCTCTTGAGGTCCTTGTGCACTGTTGGAGGGGTGATACCTAACATGTTCATGTTGAGGAGCTACATCTTTTAGGGGTAGGAAGGGGATCATTGGGTTCTTCGGCCACCTATGATGTATCCTGCACTTTAGCCTAAAGTTATGCACACAAGTTGGATGAGTGCAACCTCCAAATAAATGACATCAATATATATAGACATCAATAAACTATTAGCTTAGGCAAAAAAAAGAGAGAGACGATAATACCTTATGTTGCTTCAAATCTGTATTAGAGGACAGGTCACAGATGTTCCACACTTCAAACAAATTTAACGAATCACTTAAAACTTCAGAAAAAGAATGAGGATAGGGTAGCCTAGTAATTGGGTCAAGAACCTCTACAATTTTGACTTTTGTAGCCCCTACACAAAGTAGTTTGCTATGGCACATCAAATCACTACCCACACCTTCAATGATACCTTTACCTACCAATATACCCTGACATCACAAGTCTACATGATCACCAATAACATAAGAGAAAACCACTTCCTCTTTGCCTCCCTCATCATCATCCGCTCCTTGCAATTGTAAAATATGCTTAGAGGAAACCTAGGTTGTCTGTCCCAATTATGACTATATTGTTGCTTACAAATAGAAAGAAAGGATACATCTATCATTTTTACTAATTTACGAGGACTCTGCAACTTATCCTGTGCATCTATTTGACTTTCCATGCCCATTTCCAAAGGTGTAGGTTTTTTATTTTCTGATGGGTGCGAGCTTATAGTTCCAACTAGCCTTATGGATCACTCAACCAAAGAATTGTGACACATCACAACATCTCTCCTAGCTATGTCCTAGTCCACAAAAATTAGAAAAGTGTTTTCTCAAATCACAATAACTCTAAACCAATCTTCCTTTGGGAAATAATCCAAAATACATTACGTACATCTCCATCTGGGGCCTTCATCATTGATGGAGTTTTAATGGAAACACCACCACTGTCGACTTGCATTACATATAACCAAATAATATAGGTATTAAGTCACATGGACACCACTATCAATATTCCATATACTAAAGTCTCTACCGATCACTAAATTGAATGTAAACATATTGTTTCTTCAAGATGTTCAATTGTAGGCTACTGTCCTACACACCCTTAAACACCACCATTACCATTAAGAGTGGGTTATAATGAAATTTAGAACACCAATAACATATGTGCCAAATAACACATTGCCTGTGCCAACCACATACTACTTACCCAAACTTCAATCTCATTTTCATCAACCAAAATTGCTTGTTTGTACTTTCCTAACATAGACTTACTGCCACTCCTATATTTCATCGATGTTGATTTAAGACCCTCACATACAGAAGCTGAGAGAGCAAGGATATAACTATCTTTACACTCAACTATTGTTGCAACAATGTCTTTTGTGGAAAATGACTGACATAGAATAAAACATTCGTTCTATTTTTTAGATATCAAACCAAAATGTTCACAACCACAAAATGCATGAGTGGTGAAAATAAAAAAATTTAATATGTTATTTGATCTTTACAAAAACTAAAAAAAAAATCATTTTATGTTCCTTGTTACCTCCACCCTCTCACTTCTGGCAACAAAAGGGATACCCCTTATATTGTCCTCAAAGTCAATAATTTTTTTAGCTCTTAAAAAGGTTCTTTTCCCTCTACCAGACTTATTTCGTTGTGCATGAGATCATTGCACACAACTCTTATCACCTACAACTGAGGTAGAAGGTGGTGCATATGTTGATCTTTCAACAACACCATCCATAGAACCTAGATTGGATAAAGATGGGGTGCCTTGTCAGCGGTAGATTTAATGAATATCAACAGATTGCTCTAAAGTGGTTCACATGCTTGCACAAATTTTTCACGTAAAGAAAAAACTATTGTATCAAATTGATCATACCATGATCTCTCTTCTCTTCACAAATTCTACAACCCTTTTCAATCTTTCCTTCCTCAACTCATCACTCTTGTAGCCTCTTCAATCTTGGCTAGACCCTCTTCCAGAAGGAGTTCAACTGAGGAGACCTTGTACAGTTTGCATGTGTTACTGTAAATGCCTTCTTTGGGCACCAGACCTTATCCTCATCTGGTAATCAACACTTGTGGCCCTCTTAAAGATGTATCCTATTGATTTTGACTCATAACAATGTCGCTTGCTATTTCTTACAAAAGGCCACCCATGACAAGGTGCCTTAATAAGTGGGAGATTGTGAATTTGCATCCTATGAAGGTTCGTCCTTGCAATGTTCCAAAACATCTTCCCCCCACCAACATAACAATTTCCAACAAGGTAGTACAATATATCCTCCTTTGGGCAGACTTTTCAATTCTATATTGACCCCTCCCCTATACAAACAAGACCATAACACAAATTTAAAAATTACCATACAAAAAAAACTTATAGCATGTAACTATAATACATATGAGTGCCATCTTCCTATGGATTACATCATTTATCAATAATGAATAAAAAATTTGAACATCAGTACAATTAAAATACGTGTCACCAACAACATCAGTATCACACTCACGAATTGTAGCATCTCCCACTACTTCCCTCGATGGAAAAACCACCGTTGTAGGTTTCTCGTTTTGTATATAAAATTAACTATAAGTCAATGGAACTATCCTCACACCATTCATTTGAACTATACGAGGTAGAAATTGACTGTAAGTGATTATGACTTTAATTGTCACACTCACATGGCCATCTCTGGAAAACTTGGGAGAAGTCCTCCATACAACAACCTTGCTCTCCTAAGAAAGAAAATAAAAAGAATTAGACATTTTCAACATTGTTCTCTGTACTTGGAGGATAATCTATTTTTTGGGTGTTTTCAAACCACTACATCTTACTAGTGTCTTTTTCGTATCCTCTCTTTGCCTTTTGTAGAGCACCTCTTTTGTATCCATAGAAGGCTTTGCTCTTTCTAGTCTATAGGTTGCCTCAAGTGAATTGCTGATTTTTATTAATTTCTCGCTTAATTTTAACATCCTATACAGTTTGCAATAATATAACATGACTATTACTAAACACAGCTTCCTAATACATTCAGCGCCCTGTAAATCCTAATAGTTTTGTGATGTTGGTCTTTTAATAGAACATAATAAAAATTATTTCTTCATTGTCTACAAAATTAAATATGGATTTCATCTAATCTTTTATATCTATCTATGTTTAAACTTATTCAAATTTTTATCTATCTATATGGAGTTGCATTCTTGACATAATTTTTTTGCATAACGTATAATCAAAATCATTGTCCCCAAGACTACACCTGGTGTGTATATCGTGTATTGTCATTGGCTTTAAACCGTTCAAACATGTGGATGCCAAATCATAAAATATGATATATATATATATATATATATATATATATATATATATATATATATATATATAGGTTGTAGAGAGTATTCATCAACTAAGATTTAAGCACAAAAAATGAATAAATCTTCTCTTGAATTGTGGTAGATGACAAAATCAACACAATCCTCTCACTAATTATAGTCAACTCAATAAACTACAACCTTTCATTATATTAGAAACTATTTTTTTTCAATTTTTATTTTTGGTATTGAATTGATGCAAAGATAGAGTTATATAAGCTTACATTAAAATACAATTATAACTTTGTTTTTGTTGGAGGTTTAGACTTGTGACCATGGATGCTCAATAGAGGCACAAAATCTATAAGAAAACCAATCTAATGAGGGTCACCACAAAAGTTTTGTTATCCAATAGGAGAGCATGAGTATGCGAGTCAATGAGTTGACCTCTTCGACTATGAGCCAAGGGTTGAGAGGTATTAATTCTATCAAATTCACCCAAAACATGACCTCACATTAACTCTTATAATGTCAGAGCCTTACACTCAATGAAACTTGATTGACATAGATTTATTTGAAACCATTCAACTTCTCACCACCTTAAAAACAATAAAGCCTAATTAATTATTTGAATTTTTTTAATATTTCATGCACCATTTTAACTAAGCTACATTTAAAGCTCCATGTATATACCATCTATTATTCTAACTCTATCAGAGTTGTTTGAACTCTATGAAATATATAATCAATGAATATCATTATTGGCATCACCAATTGTACTCGAGCAATTAAGCTTCAACTCTTTCATTATCTCAAACTTAAACCCACCGATGCCTAATCAATCAAGTTTTTCTATGCTTTCCTACATTTGAGGTCTTTCCACATGTATACATATATGTACTATCATTTGTAACTCCTCAAAGAGATTCATTGGAGAGGTAAAAAAATAGGCATATGAGTTTCTTTCCATTATAATCTCACCAAAAAGTAGATTAATGTGTTGATTAATGTATATACATCTCTTGCAGTACAAATACTGATTGATGCTTTAAGGCTTTTCTGAGTGAAACCCAAAAAGGAAAGAGGAACTTTGAAGAAGTGTTGTATACTCTGTTCAGTAGAACTTTTACTTAGTTAATCATGGATGCTAGAGCCATTGGAATAACATATAATGGGAAAGAGAAGCATGGGATAACTGTACTTCAGAAGATCAATGTACTACCAAACAAATCCGTTGAGTGTAAGTACTGTGATATCATAACATTTGATCTTCCTTATATTACTTTTCACTACAACCAGAAGGTGATTATCTATTCTTCCCCAAGCAAAGGTTTTTCCTCCATGGTGGAGGCTCTGAAGAAATGCCTCTCGGAAGATATGGCCTATTTCTACCCACTTGCTTGGAGATTGTGTATGAAAGATAAGATTCTTATGGTTGAATGCAATGATCCTAGAGTGGACTTCATCCAAGTTTCATGGAATGCTATCATAGTTGATGATCTAGTAGGGGAAAACTCTACTTCTTTGATGGAGGACATTATTCTTTTCAAAGATACCATTAATCTAAATGGGTTTTTCTTCCAATGCTTGTAGACTAGGTGAGATTCCTAGGAATGTTTGTGACCACAGAACCATTAGGAAGAATGAAATTTTATAAAGAAAATAGGATTAGAGGGAGTTAGAATATAAATGCTATTATTTATTTGGTTACCATGCATTACCAAGGAGAACTCATGTAGGTTAGGCTTCAAAGACTATTGTTGGAGTCATAGGATGAGTAAATATTCAAGTTGATTGGGAATATGTTTGGGAGTATGTTAGTTCTCATGTGGTCACTGAAGCCAAGTCTTTGCTAGGTTCTATGTGAATATAGTGATTAATATTACTCTCCCTAACTTCATTACTTTATAAAAAAAATATAAACTAGGCTTTATGGGAATGTTGTAGTTCACTGTCAAAAGTATTCTAAATTGGGAAACCTGGCCAATCTAGAGAAAATTATTTAGCTGTCTACATGATAGAAGCCTTGTACTAAATATCATCATTGTAGTTGTATAATAGATTTTGAGGTTGTTTAGTGATAATACCAATGATATAGTCACTTGAAACAAAAATGCAAATTAAAGACTACTTGATCAATACCTAAAATCGAGGGATCTTCAAAGAAGATCTCGTACACAAATATTTTATGAGACAATTATTGGTGCTGGTATACCAATAAACTGTACTATGCATACCCTTTTGAAAATTGGTGATAAATTTGTATGGATTGAAGGCATATTTAGTGGAACTTTGAGTTACATCTTAACAATTTCTTTTCCAAATTTACTATTTTCTTGATTCAAATGTTTCAAAATACCTCAATGATGGTAAAACAACAAGAGAGCTTGAAGTTACTTTAATACTTCAAACAAATTTTGAAATGCCTTGAAATGGTGGATAGTGTTGAAATTCTCAGAATTGGGCAACATTTTCAAAAGGAAATAGGAGAATCACTTGATTACGTTTATAGGTATGTTAAAGCATAGGGGAAACTAACAATAAGATTGACATGTTAAAAGTTTGATGTGTGAGTGAGAGTTATTTGAGTTGTAGGTTTTGGAATGAGATGAGTAAAGATCTAAATATCATAGCTTTGGGACTTTGAGTCCTTCGATTCCACATATATCCCTTTTCTTCAAGTGTTTACTATTTATTGCTTATTCATAAGTTAAAATGGATGATATGTTTCACAATGTTGTTGTTTTTTAGTTTAGCTATCATTAACATTGATATGTTCATGCTTTTGGTAAGATTGTATGTAATTTTTTTAGTATCAAATTTTTAGATTATATTCAATGATCTATCATCAAGGTGAGAGAGCTATAATTGTGAAGCTCTCTCATCTTGATCAAGATGAGAGAGCCAACAATAAGAATCTCTCTCATCCTTTTGATAAATCATTGAGTATGATCCTTAAATGTTGGTGCTTAAAAAATCACACACAATCTTACCAGAAACATGAACATAACAACATGGATTGTAGACATTTGTTATCAAGTAACATTGTTATTTATTAAATGTTTCATGTTGGATAATGTAATGGTAGATGTGTTAGAACAATTCAAAGAAAAAGATGGGCTATTCTTGTGTAGCGTCAGTCAATCAGAGGAGGGAATCAAAAGTATTATAAATTTATTCTGAGCTTCTTGGATTGCCTTCCCAAAGGAGACAATAATGGATGACGCTAAATCCTTTTCTACTATGTATTTGAATCAATTCTTAGAGAATGCTGATATCTTCAATGCCAATCTTTTGCCCGAGGTAATGATAATATGTATACACTAATATCAACTTTGTTTCATGTCTTGAGTCTACAAATATAAAAGGCTATGCGTAGCAAGTAAATCCTAATTTTTTTTTTGTCTAAGTCAGTTCTACTACAAGATATCTTTTAAAGTGATTAGATTTTCATACAGTTGTTCTGATTTTTAGATTCTATTGTGTGCGAAATTTTGTAGATCAACATTTCAGATTATACTTATCACCAGAACGTAAGTATGAAATTTAAAATGGAAGAAACCCTACACACAAACATTAAAAAAAAAGACAATGAAATCATCCATACTTGGATGTAGAGAAAAGCCCTTTTCTACTGCAAAAACCCTTTCTATGTCGATGACACGATCTGCAAAAACCCAACTATGTTGACGCAATGATATGCCCACCAGATCTATGCAGATTGCTGATCAAAAATCACAGTGACAGTACCATATCTTGGAGATTGCTGATGGAAAATTACCTTGCTTGTCCAAATAACATTAATAGGCCCAGATCTAGTTGCGAAAACCCTTTTTTACTGCAAAAAACCTTTCTATCTCGACGACACGATTAGCAAAAACCTTTCTATGTCGACACAGTGATATGCCCACCAGATCTATGAACATGCATGAAATGAAGTGTAGGAAACCCTAGCTTGAGCTGCAAAAATTAGATCTAGAGAGAATCATGTGTATTCAACTATAAACAAAATTGCAAAATGCGACACACAACGAACAGTCCACCATTTAATCCTATTCAAAAGTCATATCTATTTTAACCCGAGTTAGTTTTAATGCGGTTGGAGTTGGAGCCAAAAAGAAATTTCCTAATCGTGTACTCATTGTTACGGTCAATGTGGGTTTGGATGTTCGGTCATGGTTTTGAAGTGGTTACAGTGTATATGCGGTTAAGGTGTAAGTACGGTTTAGGGAAAGAGGTAATAAAAAAAAAGACACGGTATTTTGAAATGACATTCTAACACCCATGAGTAGTACACGTTATGTATGGTAGTATGGTATGGGGACATGGTGGTAGTATGTCTTAGGCATGGACGAATCATCTGGAGCTTAGCTTGCCCTGTTCGAAGGGCACCGGCTACGGTGCAACATATTTGCACCGGCCGGGCCCCTCCATCCTGGCACTCCATCCTCGGCGCAAGTACAAACGTCAGGGCAGTCAGCAGGCACAGTCTGTTCATTCCGACTGTCGTATTCTATCTGCGCCGTATGTTACCAGACATTGGCCTCCGCCCCCCTCAGCCATCCCCTCCGCCATCCAACTTGCCCAGCGCGCAATATTTCCCGCCAATGTTTTAAGCATATAATAATTATGGCAATTAACAACCTATCAAATAACATAAGAATACGCTAAGCTTCACATTGGAAATTTTTATAGTGTAAGGGATAAAATTTATACAATAGTGTACTCATATTTTTAAAAATTCAAATAATAATGTAGTTTAGAAAAATAAATTGAAATCTATTGTTTAATAGGAAAACTATAACGATATACATTTAAATTATTTTATTTTTATTTTATAGATAATATTAAATTTCAATTATACATGATTTATAGTTTAGATCTATTATATACTATTTAATATAGTATTTAGATTAATTCAAATTAAATATTTAGTGCATATAAAGTTTAAATTTTATTTATTATTAGATTTTTCTTAAAAGGCTAACTTGCAATAGTTTTTATTATTATTATCATCATAAATATAATACATGTCCTAGCTCGAAAGAGTCATAAAAGAATCTTCATAAAGCTCAAGGTCATAAAAGTTCCAAAGTTCTTTTTCAAAACCTTCACAAGTCACCTTCTATTTGTTTAAAATATTATGCAAAAATAAAGAAAAACCTAAATAATTATGATATGATAGATTAGAACAAACCACCAACATTTAAATTAGATCCCAATATTGGAAAATGGATTATTTAATTTTACAAATAGCTAACTAAGTTTCTATAAGTTTTGATATTCCAATTATAATGAATATATAATTATGTATATTTATACCTTTTACATAAAATAATAATTAGAAAATTAATATATTATATGTTGAAATTTTTTATTCATTGTTGAAGATTATGTCAAAATTATTAAATTGTAATATATGTTGGAGATTGTATTAAATTTTTGAAAGTGTAATATCAAAATATAATTATTAATGTAATTATGACTATCTATATCATTATCAAATTTATAATTTAATTGAAAGAAAAGAATTCAAATTAAAATACCAAGCAAAGAAAGCATTCATGACAGATGATGCTAGCGCCGAGATTGAAGCAATAAGGTTTTCTCCAACCTTAGTTTATAGTTAGAAGAATGCAATTTTTTAATGTTTAGTTTATACAGATATATGTTTTCCAATTTTTAGTATAAACAAGTTTCAATTTAAGAATTTTTCTTTTAGAATACTACTTATGAACTTTGATAATTAATTGTCTTTAAGATTATCCTTTAAGTGTCAAGTGTTGTTATGCATTTGGCATGTGCGTAGGGCATGGCTGAAAAATGTGTACAAGTAAGTTAATATTTTATTAGAATATATGAAAAATCACATACATAAGTGTTAACTCTGGTTTTACCGCCAAAGATTTAAATTCAAATCCGCGGCTTGTTCAACGGTTAGCCTAAAAAATTATTACTTTAATGCCCCGCTCTGCGAGTTTTCTTACCGTCAGATCTAGGCAGATCGACAGTAAGCGCCATCGCGTTATAAAGAAAGTGCACGTATTTTACGATAGCGCGATGACGCCCTGGCGACACGTTGCAAGGGTGGGTCCGGCATTCGGCAGATCAGAAGTCTCACGTCGGCGGGCAACGAGTTTTCACGGGCTGGAAGTTCCAAAGACCGGCGAGGCGCCATGGAGCCAACGAAAAACCAACGCATTTTCTGATGGCGACATAGCGCCTAAACGAAAAAGTTCATCACGACGAAGAATGACCAGACAGGTAGGTCCCGACGGTACTCCGCATGTACAGTTTGTCAGCCCAGCGTCGCGGTGACAAATCAGAAGTAGCCGTGTGTAACCAGGCTGGAGTCTCTGTCAGTACAGTTAGCGCAGTCAAAGTTTATGATCTCCACCGTCGGATTGGATTGCATCAACAGATGGCGCCATCTCGCTATGGCGGAGATGCGCGGATTTTATCATAACGACATAGCGCCCATCCGCCACGTGGCCGTTCTATGGATCAAGTCTCAGGTTTGCCAGTTGGTGTTCATCGAACCAATCAGATGATGCCATGTGTATGTGTCAGAACATGGCATACCGCGGGCCCAGTAGTTTTTAGAAGGGATGGCGAGTGAGGTATGACGTCGCTCCGATCGTTAGACCTACAAAGATCTACAGTTGGCGCTATCTCGCCATCGGGAACTGCTCGAACTTTAGCATCAACGACATAGCGCCCGTGCGCCACGTGTCCTGGCGGGGCTGCATTTCATGCCGCCAGAAGTAGTTAGGGTTGGATGACCGACAAACCAATGGACAAATGCCACATATCCGTGGGCCCGACGAATCATGAGAAAAGGAAGGTCGCGAGAAGTCAGATCTGTGACCATCAGATGAGAAAAGATCAACGGTAGGCGCCATGTCGCCTTAGTGAAGCTGCAAGATTTTTACCATGGCGACATCGCACCCAATTGACGCGTGTCGGTGGGGTTAGGTCTCGCCGGATGCATCACTGAGGTGGCGCCGATTCGGATGGGCCCAGTCGCAGGAAAGAGGGTCCACGGCGAATTAGAAATAGCCACGTGTGCTAGGTCAGAATGCAGGCATGAGATGGCACTGGATCTTCAACGCGGCTAGCGTAGTCAACGCCAACAGTGTTTCACGGGTCGGTAAAGGTAGCAAGGACGGTAGGCGCTATGGCGCTAACAAAAAACCCGTGGGTTTTTCGTTAGTGACATGGCGCCTAAATAGAAAGTGAAGGTCGCAGCAGGATCCTCAGGCAGGGCGGGTCCCAGATGGTTATGCTTCATCACGGTTAGCGCAGCTGGAAAGTTTTCAGTACACCTTGGAGCCACATCCGCATCAGACAAGGGAAATTCACAGTGGGCGCTATGAGAAGTTCCCCTCGATTCTTGCATAGCGACATAGCACCTAGGTGACACGTCAGGTCAGGTTGTCAGGTGGATCATGAGTTCAGAGGTCCCAAGGAAGAATGTGCAGAGTACGGCGAGGTTTCTGATCGTCAGATGAGACTGAATCAATGGTGGGCGTTATGTCACTATCAAGAAGTTGCACAAAAAATGCCATAACGACATAGCGCCCAAGGGACCCACCACGTTCTTAAGGATAGTGCATCAAACACAGGCCACACGATCAAAGGGAAATCCACGATAGGCGCCATCGCGCTATGAGGAAGTTGCGAGCTGTTTACGATGGCGACATAGCGACTAGAGGACACGTGTCCTCGTGGGCCCAAAGAGGAGGCACAGAAAGTATTAACAGTTCAGGGGATGGCTGGCAGTTTGTGTTGTGGTTAAGGTTGGAGACTTCGCAATTAAACATGACAGTTTGGGGTTGGCGTGGTTAGTAAATTAAAATCTAACCACTGGGCGCTATGGCGCTAATGAAATTTTTGGGGTAAGTTCTCCATAGCAACATAGCGCCCAGTCAAGTAAATGATGGTCAAACGCATTAAGATGATCGTAGGTGGAAAAGTAATGGGGAGTGATTGGCTCGCGTGGCTCAACTGGTTGTTGGAACTTGGTTGACCCATTTGACCTTGCTGTCTCACGACTTAGAATGATAAAAAATTCGTGACTTTTTTTTTCACAATCTGATTCTGAGATCAATGCCACCCACTCCAGAATGAATGCTAAAGTAACGAAGGGACTTTCTACTCATTGTTGATCCATCTACCTGGTCAGAGAGATTTTCATGGTGCCATTTCTATCTTCTCGAGGTTCTCTTTCAGAGGAATATCAGATTGTCTTGTACCTGCACCATGCTCAAGTATGATCTTTGATCAGATTTTCAGTATGGGGATTAATGCCAGTGGTTGAGCAGTAAATGTAGAAGCAAAATCCCAGTTATGCCTAAACTATAAAGGCAATTTGGTAATTCTTTTCTAGGGGTCGACTCTTCCTGATTTTCTCTGCTACCACTTGCAGACTTGCAGTGTAAAATCCCTTTGTCTCTGAGCCATGTAATATCTTGTATCATCTCTTTCAGCCATCAGTGTGAATATGCATCACTTTGCCTCCCATTGGTGTATTGTTGAGATCAGTGATCTGCATACTGTATCTACCTTTGGCCTATTGGATAATATACAAGTGAAATCTCCTTTCCCTGGTGTCATTCAGTTGGTTTTCTGATCTGTATGTGACTATTGATCGATATAAGTCTGGACGTGTATGACTTTTGTATATTACCCTAGTTTTGTAGTGCATATATGGGGCAGGAATGAGTCTGAACACTCTGTTTTGTTGCATCACCGCCTTAGATTAGACTAGGTAGATTTGCTTTAATGCTCTCTTTCTCCCTTTCCCTTCTGAGAATAGATAGGTGCACCCTGACAGTAAGAGGAAGCCGACCTTCTTCAAAGACTCAACCTCGTAGTTCAAGTCCCACAGCTTGGAGGTTGTTTCCATGTTTCACTAGGTTGTTCTCACGCTTAGGCCTTGGACAAGGGTGCAAACCTAAGTGACAATAGTTTTTGGCACGCCCGATGGGACAAATATCAGAAGATTTCGTGTCTACTGGTGTCTAAAGAAGAAAGAGTTTTTGAGATTAATGCTGAAGAAGTAGTGCTGGCTTTAGCATTCAAGCCTTCAAGAGGCTGATTCATCAAGTACTTGGCGACTCTGAACATCAACAAATCTGGTTTCAGGCCAAAGTTGTAGAAATTCATGCCCGAAGCTGAAACAAGGGTGTCTTCTAGAGGTAATTTTCAATATCAAGAACTCTCACTTTCAAGTCCTAGAAGAAGGAGGGCTAGAGCTTCATTATCACCAGTTAGAGGTGGAATAACAGTTAATATACCTGTGAGATCTGTCTCTACTCCTCCTACTGTCCGAACTCAGCCTAGATTGCCATCAACACTCGTCAATAGAACACTTGCGTATATGGCACACCCTCGAGTTCATGCTTTTTCCACCTTTAATGGTGGAAGTCCTCTATTGTTAGCCCAAAGACATGATATACCAGTAGCTGCACTAAAAAGCATACCTGATTTTATTGGCGAAACTTCTATTTCTCCCCTAGAGCATATCCAGGAGGTAGCGAATGTCTACAATATTCATGGTATTACAGAAGATGATGTTGCCGTCAGACTTCTAGCCTCATCTTTAAAAGGAAAAGCATTACAGTGGTATAGAGGCTTAGCTCATGGTTCCATAACTGATTGGGATGGACTAGGAGCAGGATTATGCAAACATTTTGAGGATAAGAGTGACCATTTGTCACTACTAGAGCAGCTGACTACAATAAAAAGAGCCCCCCATGAATGTATGACTGATTTTAATTACAGATTCCAAAAGACATGGGATAGAATACCTACTATAGTGAAACCTATCCCCAGTAATGCCTTCTTGCATTACCTTAGAGCTTTTAACAGTGATATTGCCACTACAATCCAAACTATGGGAGGAGATACATTACCTAATGCTTATGAGACAGCTATAAAAGCTGAGAATATCCTAATACAAGGTGGAAAGTTGGCTCCAAGGCCTCCTATGCCTTTCTTTCCTGATGTTCCCAACCACCAACCAGCGATAGCCCCTCTTCCTACAACTCCTACGTCACAAGCCCTTACTCCAATTCCCCAAGCTTCCACATCCTCAAACGGAATAGATGAACTCAAGAAAATGCTCCAAGGTTTAGTGCTGAGCACAGACAAAAGAGAGAAGACCCTGGATAAAAAATTACAAGAGCAGGGGAGGGAGTTGAAGGACCAAGGGAAGAGATTAGAGGATAGTTTTTCTCTAATACAAAAGATGAGTAACAAGGTGGTGGCCTTAGAAAGGCAGTAGGCCCAAGGTGGCAAGCCTCCCCAATTGCAATATCAGGCTCCAAGTGGTGGTAGGCCTCCTAATAAGTGGAATAGCTCTTTTGATCAGAATAGGCAGAATAGTCATACTTCTGTTTCAAGCTCAAATCAGAACAGAGCTATAGTCCCTCAAAATAACTTGGCCCAAGACCGAGATTTTTGTCCCTCATGTAACTATTCTTATACCTACTGCCTATGTCAGAAAGCAGAATCTTATTTGGCCCTAACTGTCCAGGAGTCCACAGTAAAGCAGTCACACAAGGAAGATCATCCCAAGGAGGCCTCATATGTTCAGAGGCAGGGTGATTGCTCTTTTATGAATCACCAGATGGAGGAGCATTGTAATGTAAACCAGGATTCCGTTGCTCATAACACAAGAAGCAAGAAGAGAGCTATGGAACATGCTGCCCCCCCTTCTCCCAATTAGGCCTCAACTTCAAGTCCTACACCTCATACACAAACAACAAATGAGCAGACAAACACTTCACAACAGCAAAAGCAAGGTCCAAGAAATGAGGATGCAAGTGATCCTTTTGTTGCCCCATCTCAACCTCTTATAAGTGCAGCCCCCAAAGTTTCTACCAAAATTCCTAGCACACCATTGAGTGTGGTAGAGAAAATGAAGAAGACCAATGTAAACATTTCCATGTGGGATGCTGTTGCTACCATACCAATGCAGAGGAAGATGCTACAGCAAGAATTGGAGAGGATTGAACCCAAGGATCAGTCGTCTACCATGGAGTGCCACTAGTTTAGTACAACCAGCAGGAGATGTGGAGGAAAATAAAAAGGTTAGACCTCTTCCATTTTATGTTTCTCTGATTATAGGGGGAAAATTAGTCCATAATTGCATGATAGATTCGGGGGCTAGTAGCTCAATAATGCCTAGGTGTGTTGCTGATGCTTTAGGGATGAAATATGAGCCCATTGTTAGGGATGTGTTACAACTAGATGGGAGTACTGTCAAAACCGTAGGCATCCTTAGAAGTGTGGAAATGGCCCTACATGCATGCCCTAGTTGTACTGTGATTCAAGACATATCCGTTGCTGAGGTTAAGCCCTATTTTGCCATCTGTCTTTCAAGAGACTTCGCTGCTCAAATTGGTGGATTCATATCTGCTGATTGGTCTTACATGTCATTTAAGACCAGATATGGGGCCAATGCTTCAATAAGAGCAGAACCTCAAGCCCTTCATCACACTGAACCCTACACTCCTAACTTCATAATATGAATTGCCCTATTCTAGAGATGGACGAAAATAACATAGTAAACGAGCCTGTCACTTCCATAGCAGAGATTCCTGATTTCTTCTTAGATGAGTGGGCAAATACATGTCAGTTTGAGCCTATGTCGAAAACCCTTGAGATAGGCCTTAGTACATATTGCATAATAGAGAAAGAGGTTCAAGTTCCTGACCTTGTTAGGACTAATGATGACATAAATGGAGTATGGAGTATGTACTTTGATGGCTCAAGGAATAGAAATGGGTCAGGGGCTGGTGTTATGTTGATCTCTCCTGCACAAATAAGATATTACTTCTCTTTTAGGTTCCAATTCAGTTGTACCAATAAGGTGGCCGAGTATGAATCCTTGATCCAAGGTCTCCTACTTGCCCAAAAGAGGGGAATTCAAACCTTGAAAATATATGGGGACAGTGAGTTGGTAGTGAACCAAGTGAGAAATCAGAATATCACCAAAAATGGCCTGCTCAAGTCTTATAAACACAAAGTCTGGGATTTGCTTGAGGGTTTCAATGCATTTAATATTCAGAGCATTCCTAGGAAAGAAATTAAACATGCTGATAGACTTGCAGCAGTGGGTGCATCATATGATGTGCCAGGGAATCTTGAGGAAGATAAGGAACAACAAATAAGGGTAGTGGTAAGGCCTGCTGTTCCTGATAATAATACTCATTGGCAAGTGTTTGAGTCTGATGAGCAAATTGTGAGCTTCTTGCAGAATGAAGCAGAATTTTCAGAGAGAAACCAGTCAAGACTACAAGATCAATATGGTGATCAGATCATTCATCTCAGTTCCAACAAGCTGCCCAAGGGTCTCATTACCTTGGAGAGTGTCTTTAATCCTGATGATCAGTCAAGGGATAAAGGGATGAATCTAGCTGCAGAAAAGGATGACCATGCCCCAGTTACTATTGCTGATGGAAAATTTCTTAACATGGGGAAGGTATGTTCTGAAGCTGAGCAAGAAAATTTCATTCATCTATGTCAATAATTTAGTGATGTATTTGCTTGGACGTATGATGACTTAAAAGGTTTTGACCCTAGTTTGTTTCAACATACCATAGATTTGGTTGATAGGGTCAAACCAGTAAGACAAAAGCAGAGGCCAGTGAATCCCAAGATTGAACCTTTGATGAGGAAAGAGCTATCCAAGTTGATTGAAGCTAACATAATTTTTCCTATTAAACACTCATCATGGGTGGCTAACCTTGTCCCTGTGAGGAAGAAGAATGGAGAAATCAGATTGTGTGTGGACTTTAGGGATCTCAATCAGGCTTCCCTTAAGGATCACCATCCTCTTCCTTCTATGGAGAAAATTCTGTCCAAGGTCAGTGGGTCAAGGAGATTCTCTTTTCTTGATGGGTTTTCTGGTTATAACCAAGTGCTGGTTAAAGAGTCTAATAGATACATGACAACATTTACTACTAAATGGGGCACCTATGCTTATTGAAAAATGCCATTTGGATTAACAAATGCAGGTGCCACATTCCAAAAGGCAATGGAGGTAGCTTTCAAAATATTAATTGATAAGTTTGTCTTAGTATACCTTGATGATATAACTGTGTATTCCAAGAATGTGGAAGATCATCTTGATCATTTCAGACAAGTATTTCTAAGATGTAGAGAGTTTGGGGTTTCTCTCAACCCAGCCAAATGTGTCTTTGCTACAAACCAAGGAAAACTATTGGGACACATTGTATCTAAAGATGGATTAACCATTGATCCAGAAAGAACAAAAGCAATACTTGCCCTTACTCTCCCTAAACACAAAAAAGGGCTGCATAGTTTCCTTGGTAGGATAAATTTTGTAAGAAGGTTTGTTCCTAATCTTTCTACCATGGTGAAACCCCTTACAGCCATGCTCAAGAAAGATATGGTCTTCTCATGGACCAAGGAGGGGAAGGAGATTTTTGAAAAGATCAAGGCAACCATAGCCTCAGCCCCCATTCTCATGAACCCAAATTTTGAGAAAGATTTCATCCTCTACACTTTAGGTGGTGAGTCAAGTATCTCTGCTGTCTTGACCCAAACAAATGAAAAGAATGAGGAGCAGCCCATAGCCTTCTTTAGTGAAGGGCTTAAAGAATATGAAGATAAATATAGCTTTGTTGAGAAGCAAGCCCTTGCAGTCATTAGAGCCTTGAAGAAGTTCAGACACCTCTTATCCCATAATAGGATCCATTTGTTGGTGCCCCATGCTAGTGTAAAGGATTTCCTTTTGAGCAAGGACATCAGTGAAAAGAGGGCTGGATGGATCACTAGGGTAATGGAATATGATGTTGATATTCAGATTACTAAATTGGTAAGAGGAAGAGGATTATGTAAAGAAATGTTATCAGATCAAAATTTAGATGAAGAAGTTGCCATGGTAATAGCAGAGAAGCAGGGGGAAAGAAATGCTGATGGTCCAAGGAGCTGGATAAATGACATGAAGAATTTCTTATCAGGGAATGGATACCCTCAGGGATTGGACAGAACCAAAAGAAGACAATATAGACTGCAGTCCATTCCTTATGTTGTAATTGATGGCATCCTATTCAGGAGGGATTTTAATGGGACCCTGTTGAGATGTGTTGAAGAGGATCAGGCTGAAAGGATGATTAAAGAACTCCATGATGACCCTGATGGTGGCCACTTCTCTGCAAGAAAAAATGCCATGAAGATCATGAGGGCTGGTTATTACTGGCCATCCTTGTTTCATGATTGTCATAGGTATGTGAGGAAATGTGAGAAATGTGCTTTTTTCTTAGGAAAACAAAGACTTGCAGCTCTTCCTCTTCATCCTATTCAGGTGGATCAGCCCTTCACCCAGTGGGGGTTGGATTTTATAGGCCCCATTAATCCTCCATCTAGTGCAGGTCATAAATGGATCTTGGATGCTACTGATTATTTCACTAGGTGGACAGAGGTAGTTGCCTTGAAGGATGTCACAGATCCATCAGTTGTTGAATTCCTTGATGGAATTGTATCTAGATTTGGTGCTCCTTCTACTATCATCTCGGATAATGCCAAGTCTTTTGTTGGAACCTAGATTTGTGCATGGGCCATGAATTACAATATCTACCTGAGCACATCATCGAACTACTATCCTCAAGGTAATGGTTTGGCTGAATCTTCCAATAAGAATCTGATCATAATTATGAAGAGGACAATAGAAGACAATCAGAGGACCTAGCACAAGAAATTAAGGACTGCTCTGTGGGCTGATAGGATAACACCCAAGAGATCTATTGGGAATTCACCTTTTGTGCTAGTATATGGTAGGGAAGCTAGACTTCCAATCTCATTGGAGTTCCCATCCTTGGAGTTGGCTCATCAGCTAGAACTGGTTGAAGATGATGCCATGTCAGTAAGAATGGCAGAACTAATTGAGTTGGAAGAAAAGAGAAACAAAGCCATGAAAACTCTAGAGATTCACCAAAAACAGATGAAGAAGAGTTTTGACAAGAAGGCAAGGGCCAAAATCTTCAGAGAGGGAGATTTAGTTCTCAAGTGGGACTCAGACAGAGCAAAACCAGGAAGGCACTCCAAATTTGACCCATTATGGAGTGGCCCTTATTTGATCTCCAGTTGCAAACAGGCAAATGCATTCCAACTAAGAAGACCTAACGGTGAAACTCTGCCCATTCCAGTCAATGGGATCCATCTGAAGCCCTATTTCTGAAAGGATTGTGAATCTATGTACATAGTTAATCTCGTTTCCTTCTGTCTATTCCTGTTTTTCAATAAGTGCGTGTGCATAAGGTTTCTCTTTTGAATCGCCAGTTTCCAAAGTTTTGATAGCCTCAGGTCATGGAGGAGGTTCTATTTTTTGTTTCTAGTCAAAAATAGAGCTAGAGCTTCAAGGTCTTCAACGTTTTGATTTCCTCTTAGGCGGGTTAGGGTTTCTTGTAGCTCTCAGTTTCGTGCCTTCCAGGTCCTTCTCTCGACCCTGTAGCCCAATGGAGTTTTCTGCAGGCACTGGTCTTATGCATTGAGCAGGCTCATGCCCCCTGCGAGTCGCTAGAAGTGTTACCTCTGGTTTTACTGCCAAAGATTTAAATTCAAATCCGCGGCTTGTTCAACGGTTAGCCTAAAAAATTATTACTTTAATTCCCCGATCTGCGAGTTTTCTTACCGTCAGATCTAGGCAGATCGACAGTAAGCGCCATCGCGTTATAAAGAAAGTGCACATATTTTACGATAGCACGATGACGCCCTGGCGACACGTTGCAAGGGTGGGTCTGGCATTTGGTAGATCAGAAGTCTCACGTCGGCGGGCAATGGGTTTTCATGGGCCGGAAGTTCCAAAGACCGGCGAGGCGCCATGGCGCCAACAGAAAACCAATGCATTTTTTGATGGCGACATAGCGCCTAAACAGAAAAGTTCATCACGGCAAAGAATGACCAGACAGGTGGTTCCCGACGGTACTCCGCATGTACAGTTTGTCAGCCCAGCGTCGCGGTGATAAATCAGAAGTAGCCGCGTGTAACCAGGCTGGAGTCTCTGTCAGTACGGTTAGCGCAGTCAAAGTTTATGATCTCCACCGTCGGATTGGATTGCATCAACGGATGGCGCCATCTCGCTATGGCGAAGATGCGCGGATTTTATCATAACGACATAGCGCCCATCCGCCACGTGGCCGTTTTGTGGATCAAGTCTCGGGTTCGCCAGTTGGTGTTCATCAAACCAATCAGATGACGCCATGTGTATGTGTTAGAACATGACGTACCGCGGGCCCAGTAGTTTTCAGAAGGGATGGCGAGTGAGGTACGACGTCGCTCCGATCGTCAGACCTGCAAAGATCTACGGCTGGCGCTATCTCGCCATCGAGAACTGCTCGAACTTTAGCATCAACGACATAGCGCCCACGTGCCACATGTCCTGGCGGGGCTGCATTTCATGCCGCCAGAAGCAGTTAGGGTTGGATGACCAAAAAAGCAACGAACAAATGCCACGTATCTGCGGGCCCGATGAATCATGAGAAAAGGAAGGTCACGAGAAGTCAGATCTGTGACCATCAGATGAGAAAAGATCAACGGTAGGTGCCATGTCGCCTTAGTGAAGCTGCAAGATTTTTACCATGGCGACATCGCGCCCAATTGATGCGTGTCGGTGGGTTCAGGTCTCGCCGGATCCATCACTAAGGTGGCGCCGATTCGGATGGGACCAGTCGCAGGAAAGAGGGTCCACAGCGAATCAGAAACAACCACATGTGCTTGGTCAGAATGCAGGCATGAGATGGCACTGGATCTTCAACGCGGCTAGCGTAGTCAATGCCAGCAGTGTTTCACGGGCCGGGAAAGGTAGCAAGGATGGTAGCCATTAGCGACATGGCGCCTAAACAGAAAGTGAAGGTCGCAGCAGGATCCTCAGGCAGGGCGGGTCCCAGATGGTTATGCTTCATCACGGTTAGCGCAGCTGGAAAGTTTTTCAGTACACCTTGGAGCCACATCCGCATAAGTCAAGAGAAATTGACAGTGGGCGCTATGAGAAGTTCCCCTTGATTCTCGCATAGCGACATAGCACCTAGGTGCCACGTCAGGTTAGGTTGTTAGGTGGATCATGAGTTTAGAGGTCCCAAGGAAGAATGTGCAGAGTACGGTGAGGTTTCTGATTGTTAGATGAGACTGAATCAATGGTGGGCATTATGTCGCTATCAAGAAGTTGCACGAAAAATGCCATAACGACATAGCACCCAGGGGACCCACCACGTTCTTAAGGATAGTGCATCAAACACAGGCCACACGATCAAAGGGAAATCCATGATAGGCGCCATCATGCTATGAGGAAGTTGCGAGCTGTTTACGAGGGCGACATAGCGACTGGAGGACACGTGTCCTCGTGGGCCCAGAGAGGAGGCACAGAAAGTATTAACAGTTCAGGGGATGGCTGGCAGTTTGTGGGATGGCTGGCAGTTTGTGTTAGTAAATTAAAATCTAACCACTGGGCGCTATGGCGCTAATGGAATTTTTGGGGTAAGTCCTCCATAGCGACATAACGCCCAGTCAAGTAAATGATGGTCAAACGCATTAAGATGATCGTAGGTGGCAAAGTAATGGGGAGTGATTGGCTTGCATGGCCCAGCTGGTTGTTGGAACTTGGTTGACCCATTTGACCTTGCTGTCTCACGACTCAGAATGATAAAAAATTCGTGATTTTTTTTTTTCACAATCTGATTCTGAGATCAATGCCACCCACTCCAGAATGAATGCTAAAGTAACGAGGGACTTTCCACTCATTGTTGATCCATCTACCTGGTCAGAGAGATTTTCATGGTGCCATTTCTATCTTCTCGAGGTTCTCTTTCAGAGGAATATCAGATTGTCTTGTACCTGCACCATGCTCAAGTATGATCTTTGATCAGATTTTTAGTATGGGGATTAATGCCAGTGGTTGAGCAGTAAATGTAGAAGCAAAATCCCAGTTATGCCTAAACTATAAAGGCAATTTGGTAATTCTTTTCTAGGGGTCGACTCTTCCTGATTTTCTCTGCTACTGCTTGCAGACTTGCAGTGTAAAATCCCTTTGTCTCTGAGCCATGTAATATCTTGTATCATCTCTTTCAGCCATCAGTGTGAATGTGCATCACTTTGCCTCCCATTGGTATATTGTTGAGATTAGTGATCTGCATACTGTATCTACCTTTGGCCTATTGGATAATATACAAGTGAAATCTCCTTTCCTTGGTGTCATTTAGTTGGTTTTCTGATCTATATGTGACTATTGATCGATATAAGTTTGGACGTGTATGACTTTTGTATATTACCCTAGTTTTGTAGTGCATATATGGGGCAGGAATGAGTCTGAACACTCTGTTTTGGTGCATCACCGCCTTAGATTAGACTACGTAGATTTGCTTTAACACTCTCTTTCTCCCTTTCCCTTCTGAGAATAGATAGGTCCACCCTAACAGTAAGAGGAAGCCGGCCTTCTCTAGAGACTCAACCTCGTAGTTCAAGTCCCACAGCTTGGAGGTTGTTTCCATGTTTCACTAGGTTGTTCTCGCGCTTAGGCCTTGGACAAGGGTGCAAACCTAAGTGACAACAATAACATCATAACTCTATATTGTTGTATATAATCTAGATTTGTTAAAAATAAAGATGTTGGAACAAGAATATTTGATAGACTGGGTGAGATAATGTATGCAATGCATGAAAATGAAGATGCCATTACTGATTTGATAATGAAGTTCATAAAGGAATTCAAAGAAGAGAAGAAATTCATTAATTACTTTCAAAATTATTGGTGCCATGATGAGAGTCGCATTGGTACGACCATCAAGATTATCTTTTATATTTTATTATGAATTTATATAATTTAAATTAATTATTCTATATGCTAAGATGTCATGTTTGTTTTTCTAGTAATGTGGGCAAAAAGCTTTCGAAGCTTCCCTCATGCAAATCAAGAAACTAATGCTTCGATAGAGTCATATCACTCCCACATCAAGAGTCAACATCTAAGTGATCATTGTAGGAAATGCATGAGAAGAATGGATTGGCTCATCTATACACTTCTTCATAGGGTAGAGCCATTCTATAAAAATAAAAGATATTTGCAACAATCTGGATTTTTAACCAACTTCAAAAAGGAAAGATATTACATAACTGCATTAGAAAGATCTAAATTAATACCAGATACTGATTGCTATCAAGATGATCAGCTACCAAACACATATAAAGTTAGAAGTTAAACTATTCTAGCAAAATGGTATTTCCTAAGGAATTTTGGACCAAATTTGCATGCGTGTGATTGTGAATGGGCAAAAAGAGGAAACACGTGCAAGCATGTGTTGAAGATGTTATATATTATAAAGAGAAACACACACAATAAATTTGTTGGTAAGTATCATTTAAAATTTAGCATTAATTTATTTATATTTTATTTAAAAAAATCTATGTTAACTATATAAGTCTCATTTAAAATTACAGAAGCTTCTACTCCATTGGTTATTGATGATGAGGAAGTCATAGGAAGATCGAGTCATGACATTAATGTCATTGGTAATGATCAATATGATCTTTATAGTTAAATATTAAATGATTTTATGATTCTTAACATTAATTACGTAATATTTCAATTGTAGATGATTCTATACTTTCTGGAAATCAAGATGTGCTTGAGGCTAATGTTGGTGAAGGTGACAAAACTGGTAAATCTCAAAACTATCATTTTTAAATGAAATTTCAATATTATCAGTAATTTTGACTTTGTCATTAAATTTGTATTGTAGATAGTTGGAATTTATCTACTACTATCAATGATAAGTTTCAAAAATCTGTTGATTATTTAAATTCATTGCTCAAAAATTTACCAACTACTGATTATGACAGACATCTTTAGTCAATCTGTTGACAAATTTAGAGAAATTCATGCATCTCTTGCTTCATCTTCCAAATTTAAACCAATCCCTGGCTCAGATAACATATCCATGAGATGAATAGCACCATTAAGTAAAATGAAAAAAAGTCGTTCCATTCACAAAAAGCGTAAATCCCTCTCTAGAAACTTAAATAGTAGAGTTGAGGAGAATGAAAATTTCCAGTTCCCCTCTATAGGATGCAAAAAGAAAAAGAAAATGAAGAAGGTCACACATCGCTCAAATATAGCTATTCAAGAAGAAAGAGATATTATCAGGCAACAAGGTGTGTGTATTTTTAAGAAAAAGTATTTTTGTAATTACATAGCAATAATTCTTATTTTCATTTCATGTATTAATCATATGTCATTGTAGGTTTGGATGATCAAGAAAGTATTCCACGACATCAATTACCTTTCTCCATTAATCTAAACCATACAACAATTGGTGAAGTGAACTTTCCAAATGGTAAGCTTTTAGCTATTAAGTGTCCTTGTTACTTTTATAATAAAATACTTGGTTCGTAGTTCTAACCACTTTTGCATGTACAAGATACAATTATTAGAGATCAACCGTCAATGATCAATACTATCCCTGTCCATACCTTTGAACAAGTTATTGTAGGTAGATAGTAATTTTAATATTGTTTAGATTATTTACATAAATTAATTTTATACTTGAACATTTTATATAAGTTAAAATGTTAAATATAAGTTTCTTATGTAGATTTGGATGATCAACAAGATGCTCAACAACTTAAGTTTCCCTTCTCTATTGATCTTAACCAAACATTAACAACAATGGATGTGATAAATACTAGACAAGGTAATGACATTATATAAATCAATGAATTATGAGTCTTTAGTTTGTAAATTTATTTTGCCAAAGTTTACATACTAAATGTTCATATTATTGCAGGATTAGATAATGGACATAAAAATCAAGAATACATGCAACCAAATTCCATTGAATCTAATCAGGCATCAACAAAAAATGATGCAATAGAAGCTAGATATGGTAATGAAGTTATGAAATAAACATAATTATGAGTATTAAATTGACAAGTATATTTTAAATTTATTGATGATATATATTAAATGTTAATTCTTTTTTTGAATTAGATGATCAACAAAAAATTCAAAAAAGCATGCAAGCATATTTTATTGATCATAATCAAACAATAGCAAGAACGAACACAATGCAAAGTAGAGATGGTAAGGAAAATACGAAATGAACTTCAATTAATTGTGTCTTTAGTTTGAAAATGAATTTTATTATTAACACAATATATTTGTAGGTGTTGATGATGTTTATATGGAGGATGGTGATCAACACTTTTTTGTAAATTTATCGAAGTGATAAAATTGGTTCCAATTAGAAGAGAGGTTAATATAAGTCAAGACTAAGAGCTTCACTATGAAGGATTTTCAAAACATATTGTATTATTTTATCATCCAAATATTACATCCTTGATTTTGTGCTTTTACAAAAGATTTGATTTTGTCTCGTAGTGAAAGCGTTATGATGCTTTGAGTTATATTTTGGTAAAATAGTTGTTCATCATCTTCATATATTTATGTTGTCTTGAACTTTCCATGTGTTATTTGATTAAAGTTAGCATGTAACGCTTGATCCAACTTTAGTATTGCAATAACACAAATGTTGAAATAACATATATGTGTATGGTTATGAATAACATGATCAAATTAAGTAATTTTTTTGTAACATTTTATATGGTTAAGAATCACGCAATTTTTCTCATTCTTACTTAGAAGAAAATAAGATGACAAGATATAGAATATATAAAATGACATGATTAAGTAGGTTAACTGTCTAAGAAATTATATTCAACATGGTTGTCTTATGAATTATTTTGTACAAAAAATTGATACTTGATAAGTGGGAGATCATTTCCATGGAGGAAACTCCGTAATTAAGCGCACTCAGGCTAGAGTAGTACTAGGATGGGTGACCTCTTAGAAAGTCTTGGTGCTTCAGTTCAGTGAGCATCACCTAGATCCAATGAGTGCTAAGTGTTACATTTATACTCATGAGAGATGGATTCATGTTGAATCACTACTCATGAAACATGGGTCAATGAGTTTGACTCAAAATCACACACCTAAATCTTGAGAGGAATATCACAAATTGATACTTGCTTAGTTTGTTGTCATTAAATAAGTTTAATAAATAAATGTGGAACTATTAATGTTACATGACAATGGAGACAACACATAAACATCTATGTTAAAAAATAAACAAGTTTGAAAACATATGTATTTTTATGTTGTATTCATAAAAGAAATATAATATTTTTAAATTTTATTTATTTATTTATTATAATTATTAATTTTAAACTATTTCATTTCAATTTTTAAAATTATTTTCTTTTTCAAAATCAGTTAGAAATCTTAAATATGTTAAATATTTCATGCAAAAATATTTTTTTATTTTTTAATGTACTAAATTATTAATTGAATTTCATAATATAATTAATATAATAATCAATTCATTTAATCTTATCTCTCAAACAACTAATTTTTCTTTAAAAAAATTATTACTTCTATAAAATAAACAACATTTATTTTATTTCTATATTACTATGTATTTAAAACAAAAAAAATTAACAATATAATTATTATAATAAAAATATATAAATTCTATTTACTTATCTAAAATAACTAATATTTATTATATTATTATATACAGAATTCTTTAAAATTGTAGAGCAATGTATATATAATTTAAATAAAGGCAAGGGGATGGTAGAGGGCGAATTATCTACAGTTGGGCAAATATCTTAAATTTCAAATATCTATAGTAGGAGACAAAATTTTTTCAAGATAGTATAAGTGTAGGAAAATTGATACTTATATTTTAAACATTAATTTTGAAAGTGAGAATTTTGACTTTTGTAATATAGTATTTATTTGTTTACAATATCGAGTTTGAAACTAGTTACAATAAATTCTATATATCTTTAGTATGTAGTAATAAAATGAAGGAATTGGTTTTTATCAAGTTAGTTATTCCTTAGTCCTTGATTGATTTCAAAATGAGTGATTTGATTATACAATAAATTGAAAAAGACAAACTTTAGCATATAGTTGGGAAGGAGTTGACATTGTCAAAATGTACTTCTTAATTATATATTTAGTCCAAGTTAAAGGGTATTTTTTTTGACATAATAAAAACAACCTCTTATTTCTAAGATATGAGATTGTAAGGATTAAATTGATGAAATAGATAAATATTTATCCTTAATAGGTATATATTCCATCCATTTAGTGCTTGAAATACCTTTTCTGGAAACATAATATCATTAATAAATAAATATTTGTCCACTTGCTAATTCAAAGTCTACATTAAAGAGAGTAAGTACATCAAAAACATTAATGAGAAATCTTATGGTCAATTTATTGAAATGAGGATTTATGATTCGATAAACAAAGGGAGACTAATTAAATATATAGGTACCTCTTAATATTAGAAACTAAGTTGAAGGACATTAAATATGGCAAGTTAAGGCACTTTCATCCTTAACACGGAGGCATAACAATTTGATGGATTAGATACCTCTCTAAGTCATTCATTAAGTGAAGGGAATTGCAATTGACAAAAATAGGCACCCCTTGTCCTTTAAAAAAACTAGAAAAGCGAGCCAATTAGGTAAGTCAAGTGAGATCAAGCTAGACATAAACATTTCATTATTGACATTAAATTGATCAAACATAGAACTTGTCAACTAAACCAAAGAAGATATCTCAATTGGTATGATAAGTATGCACAAAACCTTAAGACTATATTGAAGAAGGATTTTTTTAAAAAAAAGATTATATTGAAGAAGATTAAATCTAATTTCTATAGTTAAAACAAAAATAACTAAATAATATATAATCATTATAACTTTATTCCTTAATTATAAATTTAAAAATTAAATAATTTCATTGCAAGCATGAATGGAAGATTTTGATAAGATCCACACTAGTGCATACATTGCCTCCTAACAAAACACCCTACACATGTAAAAAAAAAAAACTACAAATCTAAAGAAAAATGTGATATTAAGATTAACTTGTAAATAAATTAGATGATTACAAATAACGACCACTTTTTTTTGAAGAATCAAGTGAAACACAATCTAAAATTAAGAAAGTAAAATTAATTAACTCAAAAAATAAAGATTAGTTCAATTAAATGAAACTATTATTAGTCTAATCTAATTTTAAAAAGTAACATCTAAATTTAATTTATATAAATAAAGGAATGAAATGACTTGATTGATAAACAATAGATCACATTCTAATTACTCCAACAACACACTTCCTAAACAAAAACCTTATACAATTTACAATTCCTAAATTTAATAATAATAAAAATCCTTCAAAATTTTTATACTGATTAAAAAAGTTTTGATACTAGATCCAAAGAAACCAAACTCCATACAAAACTTAGCGCTGTATAAGAATTATCTTCTAAGAATCAAAGCAACCTATAATCCTTAGGCACAAGGTAAAGCAAAGCAAACAAGCAACTTTTAACCAGAGGACAAAACACCACGTAAAAAACTATATATACAACTTTGAACGCGAAAATTTATGTTATTTGATAGGTTGTTAATTGCCATAATTATTACATACTTAAAATGTTGGCGGGAAATATTGTGCATTGGTCAAGCTGGATGGCGGAGGGGATGGCTGAGGGGGGCGGAGGGCAACGTCTGATAACATACGGCGCAGTTAGAATACCACAGTCAGAATGAATAGACTGCGCTTGCTGACTGCCCTGACATTTTTACTTGCGCCGAGGATGGAGTGCCAGGATGGAGGGGCCCGACTGGTGCAAATATGTTGCACCATATCCGGTGCCTGTTTGAAGAGGCAACGACTAAAACGTAAATTATTTTGCATGGTAGATGCCTATGCTTATACAGTCTGCCAAATATTGTATCTGTCCTTTACTACATACCATGTACTTTGAAATAAACTATAACTTTGTTGCAAATTTATTAATAAAATGTATTAAAAAATTAACATTGATTTTTAAGAAAATGTATTACAAATCCAACATTGGTTTTTTAGAGCCAAACTTCTCTTAATTTTTTTCAGCGTGCAGGAGCTTGTAGAATAGAATAAGAAATAAAATTTAAAATATGTTATTCATTAAGATATAATTATATATTATTAATAATATATAGATTTTTTTTAAGTTAAAGGAATATTAAATAATATTAAGTAATAAAATAAACTATATTATATTACATTAAAAAATTAATTAATTTAAGAATAATGATAGTAATCTCATATATTCTATACTCATATCATTTGACAAATGCAACATATTCCCTCCACTCCAAAATCTCCATGGACAAATGAACATACCTATTTAGAAATATAACAAAGCAATGACTAGCATTGAAAATACTAAAATAAATGCAATTATATCACATATTTTTCATGGAAGATGAGACTGTCCTCCTTCGTCATAAGTCTGAAATGTTGAGTGCAAGAAAATTATATAATTCAATCCTTCAATTGATAGCAAAATCAAAATTACTAACATATAGAAAATATTTAATACTTATAAATTACTAACATTATTTCTATTCCAATTTTTAACTTTAAAATAATATAAATAACTTAAATAATTTTTTTATTAAATTGAAATAATAGTTATAAATCAAAACTATTATATTCTCGTATTTACTATCATTATTCTTAAATTAATTAATTTTTTAATGTAATATAATATAATTTATTTTATTACTTAATATTATTTAATATTCCTTTAACTTAAAAAAATCTATATATTATTAATAATATCTAATTATATCTTAATGAATAACATATTTTAAATTTTATTTCTTATTCTATTCTATAAGCTCCTGCATGCTGAAAAAAATTAAGAGAAGTTTGGCTCTAAAAAACCAATGTTAGATTTGTAATACATTTTCTAAAAAACCAATGTTGATTTTTTAATACATTTTATTAATAAATTTGCAATAGAGTTATAGTTTATTTCAAAGTACACAGTATGTAGTAAAGGACAGATATAATATTTGGCAGACTGTACAATAGCACTATAGGTCTGTCCAAACTGCAGGCATGTACCGATGGCATGAGGTAGGCATAGGCATCTACCATGCAAAAATAATTTATGTTTTAGCCATTGCCATTTGAAGAAGCTACCTACAGAATCACCAAGTTGAAGTCTACAACCAAGTACAATAGTCACATCTAATGGCTTTGAATTAATATTTTAAGGTACTCTCTTATTTATTTATTTATCTCATCTTTAATTATGGATCACATTCTTCTATAAATTTAAACAAGTATTTTTATACCTTTCCTTTGGTATAAAGTTTCCAAAATAAAAAGAAATATTTTGTGTCAAGTTCTTATTAATAATATGATTTAAATTGGAGTAGAATTAGAGAAACATTTTGAATGATATTTTTAATAAAAAAGTTTTTTTTTTACAGGTGAAAATCTAGAGTATTATTAGTATAACATAATTTAAACTATTATATGATTTGAAGGGTGAGTCAATGCAAGTTGTATAAATATCTCAAGGGTGATTAAGAAAGAGGTTGTAGTCTAGAGCAATACAACAATCATCTATAGAGTGATAATTGTGAACAAAATAAAAGAAAATCTATCAAAACACATGGGTCAAAGAGACTTGGATTAGGCATATGAGATCAACTTCCTGCTAAAGAAATCTTGGTTGTTGATTTCTCTAGCCTAGAGAGGTGTGAAGAGATGATTGCTAAGTTGCCATGGAAATTAGAGGGAGATTATGTGTTTACAATTGATGGTGCCCTAACCTTGACCATTATGTTGTAAATAAGTATTAAAAACCCTTGTAGATTTAGTTGTATAATTTGCATTTTGAGTATTGGTCTAGTGATTGTCTTAACCAGATTAGGACTAATTGAGGAATGCTTTGGACCTCAACATGGGAGATGGGAATTGTGTTTTCTATGCACATAGTCTGCTCATTAATGTGCATCACTAGTTGAATTGTATCAATCTTCATTCTCAAGTTGGTGATTAGAAACACAAGATTGAGGTTTAAGAACCAATATTTTTTTTGTCTTAGATGTTGCAGTAGCTGACACAATACCTCTTGTTATACAAATTTCCAAAAGTCAACGGGAAAATATTGGTGTTGGATTCTATGGTGATTATTAATGCAAAGAATGACAATATCCTATGCTTTATTTATAAGCTAGGAATGGGTCAAATCTAAATGCATCTTCAAGTCCACTTAACAGTAAAGTTTGCAAGAACTTTGCTAGACAATCCAAGATCCAAGTCTACGCTTGAGACAGATGATATCTAGGTAACAAAGGGATAATTTTGTATCAAAATGATGGGGTAATGATAAAGACTCATGAAAAATGCAAATTGGGCTTGCCAATAAGGGTTAGATTGTAGAAGTTGGGGATGGGAGTTTTGGAGATGATGATTACTAACATGGCTTTATGAAGTTTTATTAGTTAGATGAGGATAGAGAAGAAAAGGATGGAATTGGGATGTAGGAGGAGTGATCCATTAACTAGTCAACAACCAATAAGATTGGTGGAATCAATAGTAAAGACAAAGGTAGAAATCGAATAAATAAGAGAAAAGTGAGGTGGCCATAACTAAGGACCTTCCTAATATCATGGAATATATTCTTAGATCCAAGGGAGCAAACAATTACCTTGGAAAGGAATGAAGGCCATTTTGTGGAATATTAGGGGTCTCAGTGCTCCTAAAAAAATGTTACATGACCAAGCACCAAATGGAAGTATTGATGGTTGGTATTGTTCTCTTGCAAGAAACTAAGTTGGATATGTAAGAATTTACCAAAGAAAAAAATGAAAATGTCAAGATCTAGAAGCTCAATAGATAGCACAAATGGGAGAGACAAAATGATATGATCAAATGATTGATTCAAGATTGATTAAAAAAAAGGATACCCAAATCAATAGAAACACAATCTAAATGTTCCTCAATATATAGGCAATGCATGATAACTAGGAGTAATGCAAGTGATAACCTATGAACTAGACAAGGTGTAATCACATGTTCACTAAAGGTGGATCATCCTCTATTGTATAATAAATTATGGGAAACATTACAATAATAAGAGGATGATAGTGTGATAAGAACACAAAGGTGAATCTCACAAATAATAAGGTGTGAGACAACAACTAAGAACAAGTGAATTTCTCCTACACCATGTGCTAAAATAAAATTCAAACTTTTATGTGTCTCAATGACAACTAATATGCAATTGCATTATCCTAAGTAAACTTAAGTAAAGTGTAATTAGTACTTAAGAGAAACATAATTGAGCTTGCAAAAGCTAGGTGAAAATGTATGATAGGTCTTAATTAATACTCCATGTTAGGTACCTATGTAGTGTTAGTTAATAGTATTTCTCTTTATTCAAAACAATTGATTTGTCAAGTAAATCTAAGCTCATGCATGAGTAAAACTTATCACTAACAATTGTGTTATTTACCTCAATTGAGCTCTCTATATGTTAAAGGTAGAGCTTCCTAGGTATGTGTAGGATCATGGTGTGCCAAAAAGTGGCGATGTGAAAAAAAAGAGAGTTTGAAGACGCCTAAAAGCGCTTCAAAATCCGCTTTGACTTTTTTTTACCTATCCAGGAACCAAACCTGGAAGGTTAAGCCGAGCCTTATCAGATATCCAATATGATATCGGATATCTGATTTGACATCGAATATCCGATAATATCAGATATCCGATTTTAAATCAAATATCTGACTAATAATTATAATCATATAATAGTATGATATATTATTTAATATTATTATTATTTAATATTAATATTTACTTAATGATATTATTATTATTTAATATAATATTATTATTAAGTAATAATAAGATATTATAATAATATCATATTAAATAATAATAATATTATTAAATAATATATCATACTATTATATAATAATAATAATATTATTATTTAATATTATTATTATAATAATTATTATGCTATAATATAATAATATTATTATAATAATTATTATACTATAATATAATAATAACATTATTATAATAATAATTATTATACTATAATATAATAATAATAATATTATTATATTATAATCGTATAATATTATACTATAATAATAATATTATAATGAATTATATTATATTAACATATTATATTATAATAATATAATATAATATTTCATATATTATAATATATAGTAATGTAATATAGTATATATATATATATATAAGATATAAAATAATAATAATAAGTAATATCTTATAATATAATATATAATAAAAAAGTATAATATATTATAAATTATAATAATATAATATAATAATAATATTATTATATAATATAATATTTTATATTATAATATATAGTAAATTAATATAATAAATATAAAATATAATATAAAAATATATAAAATGTAATATATATTATATATTATATGTTATATTATATATATTGTATTCATTTTATGTTATTGTGCCATATCGGATATCCGATATAGTATCGAATATCCGATACCTGTACATTGGATTAAATAAAATCACAGACCCGCGGGCCCTCATTTTACGCAAATTTGGGGCCAGTATTGCCATAGCGGATCGGATATCAGATACGAGATCGGATATCAGATATCAGGTATGTTCCCCCCCCGACTCATTTTTAACCTAAATTTAATATATTTTAACATGATTTTGTTTGTTTTAGTTGAATTTAGGGTTTTTTTGACAAAAATGGTTAAAATTTAGATTTTTTTTAATATATATTACGTTTTGCAATTCAATAGGAATGGCTGATCAAAATGATGACACTGAGATAGGGAATAATATTCCTCATAACCCACCACCAAATGATCCAGTATCCCCACAAAACCCTCTGCCAAATGATCCTCTACCTCCTCAAAACCCTCCTTGAATTGAGTTGAGAGGTTTGCATAGAACATACAATAATGTACCTGCACTGGCTCCTATGTTATCCACGTTAAACACCATAGTGGATAACATTGAAACCCTTACAAACTAACAAGATGCCACTCTTCGTTGGCATGATGAAATGCACCAGATGTTTGATGATGGTTTGGATTATGATGAGGTTGCAGCCCTCAACATAACCAAAGACGATTTGGCTAGCCTTTTTGCTAACCCAAAAATGGGTATACCAGTTGACCCAGAAAAAACCAATCTATCGATTAAATGGTGCACAAATGACGCCATATGTGCAAATTTTTGGGACCGTTGGTGGATGGTCTTTGATATCCCTCCACATGGAAATTTAGACATACCATTTTATTTCCTTAGAAAATTATATGTAGAATTTGTGTTGAAACTTAAAGTGAACTATTAGAGCATGAAGCCCAACATGGGCTTAGGACTAGGAGCTCCTTAGGATAGACCCTCTTCCTAGCAGAAGAAACTTGGCACTTTTGTCCCCCCCCCTGATATCTGCCCCCCTCCTCGAGTGCAGCATCCAGATATTATGGCAGAGGCTAGCTCTTAGACCATCAGATCCATTCATAGGCTGAGTAGCCTAATGATATCTCAGGCTAGGACAGTCCTGCCTCCTCATGTTGATGATGTTGGTGCCAGTTCATCATCGGCTAGCTCATCACACGTTTGTGTGCCTCACACTTGCATTACATGCAAGAATATTTGCCTGGGTTCCATAGGTGATCTTCTTGAGTATCATTTTGTATTAGTTGAGGATACACCAGATGCACGTGCAGAGGCTACAGATAGTGATGCGAGAGAGGAGGGGAATGCAGAGGCATGGACTCCTTCGGTGTCGGTACGTGTATACATTTTTTTGTTATGACATATGTGATTTAAAGTTAATTTTTATAATAGAGTAATTTTAATTTTTAAGCCATACTGACTTTTACATGTATGTGATCTTCATTCATGTTTAGTTGATGACCGAGGAGGAGCTCAGACAGATAGATGATGCTACACTCTCGGCCATTTCATTTGGCCTTGAGACATCTACAGTACATTATGTTGTGTTCGCATTTTTTTTTTCTATTTGATATTGTAGCATATATGGTTGCTAATCTTTCTTTTATCTTGCAGATATCACCTGCCCCGGGGGGACAAAGTGCGGGGGGTGAGCCAGCATGCATTGACAAAGGAAAGGTAATTAGATGTTTTCTAATTGATTAAATAGTGATGCATTCTTGTAAAATGTTTGTGGTAATCTCATTTAATTACATTCTTTATTGTATATAGGGTGTGGCTACTGGCGATGAGCCTGTACAGATTCGACGTCCTAGATCATCAGGGATTTTCATTCGCACAGAGAGCCCCATTGTATGTATAAGTATCATTTATTTTTTATTTTTTCATTGATGCAGAGGAAAGTATGATTGTTGTTCTATACAATTTCTGTGATTTTTTCTATACCAATAATGATTCATGTCTTGCATATGTTCATTACAACTTAAATAGGCTTATATGCACCTATCCAACCGACCAAGTTGGTTACAAAGGCTTATTTAATCAAACAAATACCAAATTACTACTTTCCCTCCAAAACTAATATGACCATTTGAATTTGAAATTCAAATTTCAAACTATAGTTTTTATGCATTCCCTAACTTTCTAACCTATTCCATTGACTCAAAATTGGTCATATGGATTTATTAAATGCAACTAAGTATGAAACTATCCTAAGACTACCCCATATGGCTCTTTTGGCCATTTTACATCATGTTGCCCTTAGGTCCTTACTAGGACTTTTATGAAATTTGTCTTTCAAAGTACATTGTTTATTACGTAATTCTATTATTGGTTTTAATATATCCCAATTAACAATCAATGATGTCTTTAATCCTCTATCTTCATTTGGTACCAAGGCTCTTTTAGATGATTTAATAGGTGCCCCTGCACCAAACACCCCACCTTCAAAGCAACTCTTGTCCCAAGAGTTAAGGGGTACTATCTTCTTTCCTCCCATCCTTCTAGAGGGATGTTTGCAACTTTGTACCTGCAATGTATTATCCTGCACACTTGCATACAAATAATTAGAAACAAAAAGCATTGGATCCTTGTTACCAATCATGGTAACCTTACTGCCTGCTGATTGTGAACAGTCATGTTTTATCCTTGACAAAGGGTGAATAACTTGTTGTCTAAGGTCATGCTGACCCTCTCTCTTATCCTCCATGAATATGTTCACTTCTTTGTTCACTCTCATCACCAAAGGACACCATACTATTCCTATCATCACTCCTTTTGCTGTCACTGTCTGCTTGTAAGCAGAATTCTGAGTTTGGTCTTGAACAATTTCATCCTTCATAACCAAAAGAGATGGCTTCAGTGGCAGATCTATCATATCATGTTTACTCTCCCTCTACTCCTGCAAGTCCACAAACTCTTTCTTGCCAAAACAGATAACTCTTTCCTCATCTTGACCAGTCAAAGGATTTAGCTTAAACTTCACACCATCTTTGTGAACTATATAAACATTTGATGAGCCAAAATGAATAGTGTTCCTTGAGGCTTGCCAAGGCCTTCCAAGGATTACATGGCAGCATGTCATTAGAATGTGATCACATATAGCTTGATCTTTTATATTCTCCTATAGAGAAATCCACTATTGCTTGCTCCCTTACAACAATATTTTGTGCATCATTGACCCAAAATGCCCTATATGGTCTATCAATAGGATACTTCTTCAATCCTAGTTTATTTACCATTTCATAAGACACTAAATCATCAAAGGAACTAGAGTCTATTATCATCTTACAAATCCTACCATGGCTCATGCAATTTGTCCTAAAAATGGATGGTTTGGTCTCCTTTTGCTGCTACATTTGTGGTCCTCTTCTCGTACTTATTTTCTTCCTCTTCTCCTTGGGTCAAGGTGACTCTCCTCTCCTCCTTCCTAAAATCCACACCTTTCTCAGGGCACTTGTAGGGTTGATTGCCTACTCCTCCACATGTGAAGCATTTACCTATGAAAACACTATTATCTCTTCCACTTCCAAATCTTCCTCCCCTGAAACTTCCTCTTGTCCTAGATGTAATCTCTTTTCCTTTATCTTTGTCTTGATTGTTTGAAGTGTCAAACTAACTTCTTACACCTCTTCCTCTCATTGTTCCACCTCCTCTCTAATTTGCTTGCCTCTCATTCTTTCTTTTCAACTTCTCCTCTACCCAGATTGCCAACTGAAAACATTCTCCAAGTGTCCTTGGTACATTCAATCCTATTTCATCTTGATTATTGTACTTGAGGCCATTAATGTATCTAGCCACCTTCTCATCTTCATCTTCCAGTCCGCTCCTAATACTCAGGGTATGGAATTTCTCAGTATAGGACATGACATCCATATCCCTCTATTTCAAATTGTTCCTTCTTATCTTTAAATTTGGATTGCTAAATCAGATGGCAAGAATTGATTTCTCACCATGGTCTTCATTCTCTCCTAATTTGAAATCTTATTCAATCCCCTTTTGATGTAGAGTCTGCAACAACTACCTTCCACAAGCCAATAAATGGCTGTCACAATCCAACTCAGGATTCTAGGACTTCTCATAAGTCCTCTTACCCACTCCGGGTATACTCAACCTCCAAGCCAAACAAGGCAATCCCACTTCAAAAGCCTCACCAACTATCACCAAAAATGGAGACAATCATGGACATACTATTCCAACCCAAACTCATCAATTTGTTTGGTTCCAGCAAACTCCCAACACACCTTTGCACTTCTAGGCCTACAAACCTTGTAGCCTTCCAATTAGCTTCTTTGCACTTTTCTGCCAGTATCCCTTAATAGCATAGGGACTTCTCCATAGGTCCAAACACCCTTCTTGGCACCTACTAAGAATCTAAAAGCTTTTGGGCTGATCTTGCTCCAGCACCCTCCAAACTGCTTCTTGGTATCTAGGCCTAGTTGATCAAGTTAGGCTAGGGCTTCAAGGAAGAATGGGCAAGGTGGGTTCCCAAGACCCAAAACACTTAAGGAAATCTCCAACATAGTCAATGCATCCAAATCCAGCACTCAAACTAATCAGAAGTGCTTGCAACCATGACTGTCACCAATTACCTTGCAAAAATTGGTCAAGCACATGGGCTTGCTTGACCTAGGGCCGACTTGGAAAAATAGTTTCCCTTCTCTCTAGGCCTCCAACCTCTGGAATTATGTTTCCTAGTCTCCTAACTTGCATATGCCTCAGTTTTAGAGGGTGCCACTGGTGGGAATGCAAGTTAGGGATGCATTTGTCGAAGGGTCTAGGAAACAAGGCTTTTCAGACCACCTTCTACTAAAATGTAAATAACTTTAAAACCCCAACTCCTTTTTGAGTCAAACCAAAACCAAAAGTTTCCTAACTCACCCCTAAAACTATTTCATACACTTAGCAATCATAAAAGTTCTATACGGATCTGTACCAGCGTAACAGCCGAGCGATTACCAGTAAATTTCCAGAAAATTGAAGTTTTTATTATTTTTTCTCCAAACCACCATACACTCTGATCTCCCCCTTTCAACTAAGATCACATATGACATATATAAAGGTCTACATGACTGTTGGAACAACCATATAGGAATTCCCAACCATAAAACAAACAAACAACCACTTTTTGCTAATACTGTTTAGACTCTAAATACCCTATTCTAAGGCCTTTTGGTCCCATGGAGTCACTTGGTTTATAACCACACCAAAATGCTTGTGGGCCTTACATTTGCCTTTATTACAAAACATAGACTAACTTGTAAAATATGGACCAAACCTTTATTCCAACTTCCTAATCTACTTGAATCCTCGCTTTCATGGAGTGGCAAGGTGTCCGGCAACATAGATACTTGTTCCCCCCTGCCACATAGGTTAGGTTTCCTGCACCACCTTTCCTCTCTCTCATTCTAAACACTAGTCCACCAAGTGAGTGATGTTCCTCTCAGTCTTGCTATTGCTACTTTTACCTTCTTATCTGCCTCTATGTCTTCAAGATCAAAGTAGTTCTCAAGGTTCTCTATCCACCCTAGCAATTCTTCACTATCCATTTTACCCTGGCATATTGGAAAATCAATATGGTTCTTCCCACCATTACCTTGTACTGCCTTAATGATTCTCATAAATCTCCTTTCTTCAGGATCATCTGTTGTCTCATGCTCTTGCCTTGCATTACCAACCTCTTCTTCTTCATGGTTCTCTCCATGATTTCTTCCTCTAACCTCTTCTCCTCTAGGTTCTTGCCTTTCCTTTTCTAAGGATTCTATCCTTGCAATAAGCTTCAACCTCTCTCTTCTCATCTGTCTTTCTTCCCTCACTCCAGATGCTTCAAGTTCTCTCCTCTCTCTTTTCTCTTTTGCCAACTCTTCTCTCAATTCTTCAAGTTCTCTAGCCATTTGATTTTTAGGAGCCATTTTCACAACAAGTTTTCTGCCTTCCCAAGGGCCAACTCACTGATTCTCTTTCTTTCCTCACCAAGAAATCTTTGGACACCACTTATGTACCTTTCAACTTTGGGACACACAAGGAGGAATTAGACACACCAAGGCTTCAACAAAGGGACCAACGCATTAAGGATTTTCAATATTATAGGTCTTGGTCACACTCCTAAACATCCAAACTTCAAAACCCTCCTTAAAATGGCTTAGAAACTAGGGCCTGCTTGTTCAAACCCCAAAACTCAATTCTAGAATGTTTTGACTTGTCTAATGACAAGATATGATCATGACAACCTACATGAACCTATCAAATGACTCATCTACCATATGAAATACTAAAATCCTATCTCATGCCCAATTACAACTTTTTTCCACATACGAGTCCAACATTATAACTTTGTATGCTTCCATGAGCCATAATTGGTGCAAGGATTGCCCAATTGACTTCAAGAGATGTTCCATGACCTCTGTAATGCCTTGGATCTTCAATGTTCCCCTGATGAGCATGGGATGCTCCTACATCACTTATCTTCATAAATAAATTCAAAACTAATTTCTGTGATATTAACAACTACTATTTTGTATCTCATAGGAGACTCCTAGTGCACATGAGGTTCGACGGGACAGTTATGTAGATTTGATGACGCGGCCACTCACTCCTGAGGAGGAGCCTACAATAGTAAGTTGTAGTTTGAATTCATGATTAAATATGTTATAAATTTAGCATGCTATGAATTATAATGTTATAGTTTAAATTGTAGATTCATCTAACAAAGGTATTTGAACATATATAGCCCACAATTAGAGAGGTACTAGCATTGCCGAGGGCATACGAGAGAACTCCTGACCGGCGCAGGAGGTCGACGAGAGGAGTATTTATTCTAAAATTTTGATAGTATTAATCTCCATTACGGAAAAGATCATTATGAATTTGAGTAATTCAATGTTAGATACGTAGAATCATATAAATTTAGTAGTCTAACTTTGGGTTTTCCTTTTTTGTTTATGTAGGAGGCATCCGATCCACCTAGTGCAGCGAAGAGGCTGCATTTTGATCATCCACTAGCACCCTAGGATAGTATAGTTTTCGTAGGATGCATCATGAGACATTTTGAGATGGCATATGCCACATTGTATACAAAAACATTGATATTATACACATTCTGATGGTAGGATCAGCCACATTTTGTATATGGATCTATGTATTTATATATATATATATATATATATATATTTGAGTACTTTGTCTATGGATACATGATCTTTGATATATATTTGTGTAAAATTTTGTCTATGGATACATGTATTTTGATATATATTTTTGTCATTTACGTGCACAATGATATACATATTAATTTAGTATCTACTATTGTTCAATTTATCGTGGATCATGTGTCATGCCCTAAATTTTACTAGTAAAAACACAACAATTTTTTATTTTTTTTGTAGCTTATGAAGTCGCATAAGAAATTACATATTGTAAAACAAGGTTATCATTGAATAGGAGTTCAAGACTCATGTGGATAGTGTGAAGGTGTTAACATTTTAGTCACAGGTGGTTTTCAAATAGATTGGATGACAGTCTAGTTCAAGTTAGCATCACGAGTCAAACAAGCAAGTTCAAGATACAACACTCATAAATTAGTGAGGTAATTCATATCCTAACAAGCCTCTGATACTAATATTCTATTAGGGTTTGTCGATTTATCATATGGACTAGGTCGTGATTCTAGCATGTAAGGGAAGGGGATCAGAATTACTTATTATCCTCATTACCAATGTACACACATTCATTAATCATTACAATATATATTAATGTGACAATTACTATATGGTGTGGAAGTGTAGTATATCTTAATCAATTAAACACACGTATCTAGAGAATTTAGATTTAGTACTCATCACATGAGCACCCTTAGTCAAATAAGAAAGTGTGCACTTATCTACCACACTATATCGGATCTAACCATTGGAAATTAGAAAAGATATGCTCCAAAGGTAGCTTCAAAGTCTACATGATGGAGTAGGGGCCACTTGCATTGATAGTATCCATCATTCAACACATTAGTTACACAACTTATGGAATAAATAATTTGTTTTATGTGCCAAACGTGTATCATGTGCTTGCATCCATATCTTACTGGTTACAAGTCCTCTCGAAGATTGGACCAATATTGAGTCATTTTCTCCCTCTTTACTCTATTTAGTCATCCTTATGCATTCTATCAACATTGCTTCCTCACCAAACTAGCACTCACTATAGTTTTCTAAACACAAAAATTACTATTTCAATACATAAATTAAACTCACTCTAACAAAAGACAATTACTAACTATCTAGCTCATCAACTACTAACTAATCTAGCTACATTTCCATGCTTTTACATTTACTATTTTAATTACTATAATTACTATACTATTACATTTACTTTTTACATTATTACATCTAACTATTCACCATAAGCTCACTTTCTCACTATCAATATTATTATTATCAAAGCATGTTAAGATTCAAAGTAGTTTCATAGTACGAATTAGTAAGCACATAAAATGAGGAACTCTTAGTAAATCTAAGGGCCAATTCAAAGTACTTAACTCAATAATAATTCATGATCTATATTTAAACACATCCTACTACACCATCGTATTGAGTTTGTCAATTTAAATTTGTTAGATGAATTGTTTATGCAAGGATTAGGTGCAAGCGTATAAATAAGGTTTGTATATAACATACCTTGTCGTTCTGACATATATGTATCAATGTGCTTTATTGACTAGATAAAACTAGATTTGAGTTATTATTTTAATCCACCATCCATCCTTATCCTTGATTCTCCAATCCCATCATCCCGACAACTTACTTCATATTAACCCTATTATATGTACATCCAATCAATCTTGGCTTTTATTTTATTTTTGAGTTAAATATTTAAATTTGTCATATTCTCTAACATGCACACTAATATGCCTTTATTTATTTAATTACTAATTTATTATTTGAGTGTTGGATGTGACTTAGAGGTCACAAGATTGTAATGTGTACCATTCTGTCACTTAGAAAATATATTAGTCTAGGACACTCATTAGTCTCTATATGCTATTATTATTTTTATTTTCATTGGATAGCAGTCTAGAATTTGGGAATATTCTTTAATATTTTATTGCTTTGTATTAAGGAAGGGATTTATTTGCCTTTACCATACATTTTCTAGAGAGGAAAATGCATGCCTATAGCAATGTATCTCATAGATTTTATTATGTCTTCTCTTACAACAAACTTCATTTTGTTATATCATAAAATTAATTTGATGATTTCCTTGCTTAGAATTGCATTAAGCTTGGTAATTAAAATCAATGTTATCCATGCATGTGATATGAACATAAAATTTTCCTTCCAAATTATTGAGTGAACAACAAGATTGTAAGCAATCTACTAAGTTTTAAATTTATACAATCAATGGTATCACATAACATCTATGGATTGTTATTATCAACTAGTCATTTACAATACCACAAGGAGAAAACTTTCTTTCACATTTTCAAATGATAAAAATGATGTCAAAGAAAATCCGTGACTCGTACCAATGCTTTCATAACAATATAAACTCCAAATGAAACATGCATATACAACCTTATCAATTATTTCTTCTACACGTACATTAGGTAACAATGATACAATCTCCTTCCATCACAATGGGGCAACATAAGGGACTTTTCAAAATCATAAGGAACATGGACATTGAAAGATATGGACAATGAGTAGCATGAACATTGTCCAACATAATCGTTGAGAACATGAACAAGATGGTGAATCCTCATTCACAAATGAGGGCACAATGTCAAGTTTTCTCATCCAACATCAATCTGCAAGATGATCATTCCAAGCCATTTCCATTGCTCCCTTGGACACAAATCTGCATATGCAACACAACAAAATAACAAGGACCATGGGTGCTTTCCACCCAAGCATAGGCCTCAAAGAGACCACCCCCGCACTAGGGAACAAGGCTCAAACTGGGATACACATACAATCTTTCAATGCATAAACATTACATTTCAAACTTGAACAATTCCCCCCCAAGACTATTTCACAATGGCTTCACAGATGGAACCATAAACATAGGGTGAAGGTGTGTTCTAAAATGGAGACTTGCCATACCAAACCATATTTACAATAAACAATTTTCATGCCCTCTCGGGGCTATCATAATTCAGCAAATTTCATGCCCTCTCAGAGCTATCATAAATTAACTATTTAATGCCCTCTCGGGGCCTCCACATTTCCTCCTCCAAACCCACTACCATCAGCTATAACTCCTCAAACTTCCTTTCTACACCATACTTTCCTTATCACCCCCATCAAGATATGAAATGTTATGGCATACAATGGAGCCCATACTCCAAGGTTCTCAATACATTTTTCGAACCCAACTTAAGCCCTTCACCCTGGACTTCTCTTCCCTTCCCACAAGGGTGAGTGTAAGTCCCACGCCCATAACAATACTCAAGCACAAAACAAGAAAACAAAACCAAGTAGAAATAAAACAAGAAATTTTCAAGAGCACATCACATTTTCACAACACAATATCAACACCCATAATACAACAAGGAAATAGACGAAATCCAAACCTCATACTCACAATACTCCACACAATACAACAAGATGCACAATGGTGTCACACTAATCTACATGGAATGAACACCATTCAAGCACTCACATGAATGCTACTCCACAATGCAATGCAATGCATACTCCATTGATAAACTCCACACTTGCATATTTGCTTAACCATGCTAAAAGAAAGAAATGGAAAAGAAGCAAGTTTGAGATACCAACCTTGGTCTAACCTAGGGTAAGGATAGTTGTAGTAGAGCTCCCCTAATCTCCCTCCAAAACCTACCTGTCTCTAAAATTAGAGAGTGGGCAAACACCCCACTAGTTTGGCCAAGACCCTTTAATAAAGCCTTTCCACTAACTTATTTTAGCAAAAACACTAAGCCACTCCATCCTTACAAACTTGTCTCCTCTAATGGTTCATTGATAGCCCTCACGAGCTCTAAGTTATGACCCTCGAAGGATCGACCTCAAAATGCACTTAGAGCACCTTGAAGACTCCTCGGTACGGTGGCCGCAAATAATGGATGGTCTTCGTGGCTAGAACAAGGGTGTGACTAGGGTTCACTCGCCCATCTAAAGCTAATGGCATTGACGATTCGATGCCAAGATCAACGGTTTCAAAGTTACACTGTGGTGCACCTATGAACTGAGGCATACTGCGTGTTTTTGCATTGAGCGAGATCGCTGTGCTGAATCCAAATGGAATGTGATCTCTAAAAAATGAGATAGGTTATTTTAGGCCTCAGTATCACCGTCCTGTAGCATTTGACAGTTCATCAATAGCCCTCATGAGCTCTGAGTTATGACCCTCGAAAGATCGACCTCAAAATCCACTTAGAGCACCTTGGAGACTCCTCGGTACGGGGTGGCCGCAAATGATGGATGGTCTTCGTGGCCAAAACAAGGGTGTGACTAGGGTTCACCCCCCCATCCAGAGCTAATGGCACTGACGATTCGATGCCAAGATCAACGGTTTCAAAGTTATGCTGTGGTGCACCTATGAACTGAGGCACACTGCGAGTTTTGGCATCGAGCGAGATCGTTGTGCTGAATCCAAACGGAATGTGATCTCTCAAAAATGAGATAGTTTATTTTAGGCCTTAGTATCACCATCCTGTAGCATTTGACAGTTCATCAATAACCCTCATGAGCTCTGAGTTATGACCCTTGAAAGATCGACCTCAAAATGCACTTAGAGCACCTTGGAGACTCCTCAGTACGGGGTGGCCGCAAATGATGGATGGTCTTTATGGCTAGAAAAAGGTTGTAACTAGGGTTCACCCGCCCATCCAGAGCTAATGGCACTGACGATTCGATGCCAAGATCAGCGGTTTCAAAGTTACGTTGTGGTGCACCTATGAACTGAGGCACACTGCGATTTTTGGCATCGAGCGAGATCGCTGTGCTGAATCCAAACGGAATGTGATCTCTCAAAAATGAGATAGGTTATTTTAGGCCTTAGTATCACCGTCCTATATCATTTGATAGTTCATCGATAGCCCTCACAAGCTCTGAGTTATGAACCTCGAAAGATCAACCTCAAAATGCACTTAAAGCACCTTGGAGACTCCTCGGTACGGGGTGGCCGCAAATGATGGATGGTCTTCATGGCTAGAACAAGGGTGTGACTAGGGTTCACCTGCCCATTTGGAGCTAATGGCACTAATGATCCAATGCCAAGATCAGTGGTTTCAAAGTTACGCTGTGGTGCACCTATGAACTGAGGTACACTGCGAGTTTTGGCATCGAGCGAGATCGCTGTGCTGAATCCAAATGGAATGTGATCTCTCAAAAATGAGATAGGTTATTTTAGGCCTTAGTATCACCGTCCTATAGCATTTGATAGTTCATCGATAACCCTCACGAGCTCTGAGTTATGACCCTCGAAAGATTGACCTCAAAATGCACTTAGAGCACCTTGGAGACTCCTCGGTACGGGGTGGCCACGGACGATAGAGGGTCTACGTGGTTGGAAAAAGGGTGTCACTATGGTTCACCCATGCACTCGGAGCTAATGGCACTGACTTGTAGCCATTAGGAGTTAGATTTTGAAAAGTTATCAAGAAAGGTTGACCCCTTTGACTTGTATCATGAAAGGTTGCTTTGTGCCTTACTTGATTGTTTGAAGACTACTCCATGTGTCACTATCTTTCTTGGAAAAAAAATTGCTTTTGAACATCAAGCTTGCAATATTATCAATTATTGTCAAACTTTTTCAACCAAGTCAAAACGTCAAATGCAAATATTTGTTTGCATTTTTTGCTAAGGGGAGTTTCATAAATTGACTTTGATTTTCTATGTCTCTAGTGCTTGAACATGCTTAAAATAGCTCTTTGGTCTTAGAGCTATTGGTATTTTCTAACTTCATGGTCTATGATATGCATACTAAGAATTTCTTTCACTAAATGGTTTCCTTGATCTATTGACTACACTTAAATTAGTTCACTTGTCATCTCTCTTTCTTTATGTTCAATACAAAGAGCTAGAAGAGACAAATAATCTTTCTTACCTTCATCTCTCTAAGCACATGATAGAAATCAATTCTAAACTTGAGAAAAGGTTAGAGGATAATATTGCATTCTTAAATTAATCTCCCTTAAGACCTTTACATACACACGGGGCATTCTTAAATTAATCTCCATGGAAGAAAATTTCATAAAACTAAAGATTCCATTGTGTTGAAACATAAAATCCAAGATCTCATTTATGATGGGATTGTTGATACCTCTAATGACTCATGTGTCACAAGATCATGCTGATGAACCTATGTCAAGTGATGATTTCCTTGACACCTTCACTTCTTAGAACACTAATGAACCTCCTAAAGTGTCAAAGCTTTCGAAAATGCCTCCACCAAACAAAGAACCTAATTCTTTCCATATAGACCATGCGTACCCTCAAGGGCTATAACTAAAATAAAATCAAGCTAACCATGCGTACCCTATTTTACTTTCTCATCCACTCATAGCCTTCATATCCAACTTCATATCATGTCATTATGCATGTGCTATCTTGCTTATTGGCTTTAATTGCTTATCCTACATGCTATCTTCTTTCATGGATTTCATGGCTTATCCCAAATGTGCTTCATACAACTTTTCAATATGAAAGTCTTTCAAAACATTATACAATATTATGACTCTTTATGCTTTCAAATGCTATGATTGGTTGCAAAATGGAAGAAATCAAGTATTCTAATTGTTCATCCGTACTTTCTAGATTTTTCTTATTTGATTAGTTTGATAAAAATAGTTTTAATAATCATAATGTCAGCTTTATGTCAAATAAGGAAAAAACCAAATTTGTAATAAGATATCTGCATGCAATTATCTTTCATATAGTTATAAGTGCTCTTAAAATTGTCGTTATAGCCTTGTATCACATGCAAATATGATTTGGAAGAACTTGTTCAATATCTTCCTCTTATAATTCCTTACAAAGAACCTACCAAAATATAAAAACCATATACAAAAAACTACACATTTTACATCATAATACATCATAAATTTTAGAAATTCTCCCCAATACCACCCCCTTCCAACTCTTCATGATGTACCTACATTCCAATATCATAAAAAAATTAGTAACTTATTGTATTAAACAAGATAATCATTAATTCATTAAATCATTATGAAGAAAATAACATAAGAAGTATATATACCTAGTCGAGTATTCCAATAGGGTCCTCTCTCTATTTTAGGGTCTACAACAGAGCTTCATAATCAGCATTAGCAATAGTAAAAAGTTCTTTTACTTTTGGTCTTCCTTGATGCTTCAATAACTTTACATTTGTTGCTATAATAAGATGCGAATATATGAGAATTACTTTGTGCTTCTGATAGTCTTCGAATGCAGGAATTTCGTTCCTTCTAAGCATGTATGTCCACAGCCATGTTCCAACAACAACCACTGAACCAGTAGGATACGTGAATCGATCATCATCTGTGATCGATTGTGCAAGTTTTTGTTTGCCTCTTACACAACGTGCTAACCAATAATCAAATTTCTCATCATTCCCCTGTGGTGCAACCAATGCAAAGACATGTCCTGGCTAAAGTAGATCTGATAGATGGTTATGCTCAAGTGAACTTTCCATGTCATCATTTTTGATAGAGGGTATGATAGACAATGGAGTAAGATAATGTGGAGCCCATGTGTCCACTCACTCACTTGACTCACAGTGATCCCAATCACATTGAAAACAAGTACGACAAAAACAAGCTAGTTGTCGTGTCCAAATGGTCCATGTACTAGAATTAGAGCTCCAAAATGAATGCATTTTTGATGAGTCTCTCACTATAGCACAATCTAATCTATAACCTATGGACCCTTCCTCAACCAACCAAAAGAACTTGCGTACCACTGAATCAAGAGTCCCCCCTTGTGATAATGCTAAACTACACCAATCAACAATGTTACGAGCTTCAAGAAGCTCTGTTGTTGAAATCTTCAGTTGCTCCTTAACTAGAGCTCTCTTCACACATGCCCGTGCTCCATCATGTTCCCCTTTTCCATGGCTGGACTCAAAAAAACTCCAAATATGAGGCACCCCTCTCTCTACGTGCATCCTACACAACCAATAAAACATGCAAGCATTCTTGAATTGACCTATACAGTTATCTGACCAAATGATATGTCTATCCATAGCAATTGCATGCTCATGTAAGAAATCAAAAAAATTCTCAAAACAATGTTGCACAAACTCGTGAGAGTGAGATCTATGATCACTCATATAAAAATGATACTATCTAATAATCTTTCGATTATCTTTCGCACTATCAAGGGCATCTCTATATGTTATGTGAAAAAAAATTGCAATCTGAATAGAGTTGTAATACTGAGATTGTGTCTCATTTTGAGGTTGCAATGTGTAGTTTTCAGAAAAATCAACAACTGATATAATAGTGCCAATGGGAAAAGTCTCCTTACATGTTCTAAATTGTTAATCCAACCACTGAGACTTGTGACTATGTCTTGCATACTTGTAAAAAAGATTTTCCTTGAAATCTGAAATAAAATTAGCCACACTGATATCTTTTCCAACCAATTCACATCTAGAGCTCTCACTCCCACTCTTCAATGTGTATTTCACCATTTCATATACCTTTTTTTTTAATATTGTCTTTCCAAGATCTTGTTCGCACCCCTCATGGAAACATGTGTCAAACTTGGATAAGCCACCACATTCTGAACACTTCTCATTTAAGCAAGCATTTCTATAAAAGGAACAACCATCAACTCTATGACATAAGAGTTGATCTAGCAAGTTTCTTGATGATTTTGGAAGCCCACTAGCCCCACAATCCTCCAACATTTTTTTACCATGCAAAGTAGAACAGATGGAGCGTAATAGTTCATGGTGCATAGAAAACTCAACATGATATTTGCAACAACATGTATTTTGAATTTTGAGTGGCACACAATAAAATGGCTTCAAAGATTCAAAAACCCTTTGTGATATATGAAGACTTGGATGACTCTCTCTAAATTGTTTGAACAACATAGTTTGACTTACTTCTAAATGGTGTTTAGGATGTGGCGTGCAATCTCTGATTCCAATTCTCAACTTTAAGACATCTTTAGCATTGGGTGATACTCGTGAGTTAGAGTGCCAAAATTGTGTAATTTCTTCCTTCACATCGTCAGATAGCTTCTTATCAAAATGTGGAAGTCTCCCACCAAATGCCCATGTTTCATTTTGAAGAGGATCATCAATTTTCTCTCGTCGACTAAGTGCTCTTCTCAAAGTAGTACGCTTTAGATTCAAATCAATACAAGTTTGTCTCATATATCTACCTTTTCTCAAATGATGACTTACCAAAGAGGTTGTAATGACCCTTCAAGGAGCTCTATTATCCTTCTCTCTGCTATTTTTCCCAATGCTATTGAGAGCACTGAAAAGATTCTTCACGATAATGGCATTTCTTTCCAACTTTTTATTGACACAAATCTTCAATTTGGAAAGCATAGGTCTCATCTTTTGCATCTTTAATAAGTGCATGAAAAGTTGACATTGCTCTACCACTGTCTTGTTGCCGAAAAACATCTGATATAGTCTTGAAGCCCATAACCAAATGGTTCTTTCTAATTTTTTTCCTTCCAAACTAGCAATAGTCATTTCATCAATTTCAATTATCCATTTTGGTGTTTTAGAACCTTCATGCCGATTATAATTAGGAGATATGTAAGGTTCTTGTGCATTAAGTTCCTGTGCATTGTCATCTTTGACATGGTCAATTATGCAATTTGGATTATGACTTGGTGGCATTTCTTCTTCAAAATTTTCATTCTCCAAATTTTCAATTTCGGCATTATCGTTTTCAATAGGTACATTTTCATTCCCCAACTGTACATATTCATTATCTGATTCTATGATTTCACCTTCGATTAATTGATCATCAACTTGACTGATATTTAGCATACCTTGTCTTTTTTTTTCGGTGTTCCATTTTGTCCCTTTCTCTATATGTCGCAATGTATTCATTGGATATCTTCCTTTTGCGTTTATCCTTTTGACGACTGCTGCTCCCCATTCAGATGACAAATTCGAACACCTAAGGTTATATTTTTGATTTTTTTTTGATTAGTTGGGCCCCAAAACACGACTTTTTTTGAAAACTCATGAAAAAAAGTGGAAAAGTGATGTTGTCGGGTCTGCAAGGACAGGGAATTATTGGGAATTGGTGCTAGTAAAATCGGATATCCGATATTGCAAAGTGAATTTTTGGAGGGAAAACTTGCTATAATTTCCCTCTTTTGCCATAATTATATTAATATTATCAAAATCAAAACTTGCTATAATTTTTTGACTTTGGTTTATTACTAAGCTAATAGTATAGTAGTATTAATATATAATAGTATTAATAGTATAATAGTATTAATATAAAGTATCAATAGTATTAATATATAATAGTATTAATATATAATAATATTAATATATAGTATTAATATATCTATAGTATCAATATTATTATACCCATAATAGTATTAATATTATTACTATAGATATAATAATGTAAATACTTAGTGTTTATTTATATTATTATTATTATTATGCTACAATATAGTGTTAATATATATATTATTATTATAACTATAATAGTATTATTATTACTATAGATATGATAATATTATATTTAATGTTTATTTATATTATTATTATTATTATCATAAAATAGTATAAATACTATATATATATCCTTTCATTTTTCAACCCATATCCATACGAACGATTTGAATATGTTCGTAGGTGTCATAGGACCCCTAGGGACATATGTCATCGTTTAATGGGTCAAAGAGGGTCGTAAGTCACCCTATGACCCCCTTTGACCCATATGGCCCATTCGAATATGTCCTTAGGACCCTTAGGGACATATGTTGTCATTTAATGGGTCAAAGGGGGTCATAGGGCACCCTATGACCCCCTTTGACCCATATGAACGATTCGAATATGTCCTTAGGGGTCCTAGGACCCCTAAGGACATATATAATCGTTTAATGGGTCAAAGGGTGTCATAGGTCACCCTATGACCCCCTTTGACCCATATGAATGATTTGAATACGTCCCTAGGGGCTATAAAACCCCTAGAGACATATGTCGTTGTTTAATGGGTCAAAGGGGGTCATAGGGTGATATGAACGATTCAAATATGTCCTTAGGGGTCCTAGGACCCCTAGGGACATATGTCGTCGTTTAATGGGTCAAAGGGTGTCATAGGTCACCCTATGACCCCCTTTGACCCATATGAACAATTCAAATATGTCCCTAGGGGTTATAGGACCCCTAGAGACATATTTCATCTTTTAATGGGTCAAAGGGGGTCATAGGTCATCCTATGACCCCCTTTGACCCATATGAACAATTCGAATATGTCCCTAGGGGTTCTAGGACCCCTAGAGACATATGTCATCGTTTAATGGGTCAAAGGGGGTCATAGGTCAACCTATGACCCCCTTTGACCCATATGACCCATTCAAATATGTTCTTAGGGGTCCGAGGACCTCTAGCAACATATGTCGTTGTTTAATGGGTCAAAGGGAGTCATAGGTCACCCTATGACCCCCTTTGACCCATATGACCCATTCGAATATGTTCCTAGGGGTTCGAGGACCCCTAGCGGCGTATGTCATCGTTTAATGGGTCAAAGAGGGTCATAGGTCACCCTATGACCCCCTTTGACCCATATTACCCATTGAATATGTCCCTAGGGGTTCTAGGACCCCTAGAGACATATGTCGTCGTTTAATGGGTCAAAAAGAGTCATAGGTCACCCTATGACCCCCTTTGACCCATATTACCCATTCGAATATGTCCCTAGGGGTCCTAGAACCCTTAGGGACATATGTCATTGTTTAACGGGTCAAAAGGAGTCATAGGTCACCCTATGACCCCCTTTGATCGATATGAACGATTCGAATATGTCCCTAGGGGTCTTAGAACCCCTAGGGACATATGTTGTCGTTTAATGGGTCAAAGAGGGTCATAGGTCACTCTATGACCCCCTTTGACTCATATGAACAATTCGAATATGTCCTTAGGGGTTCTAGGACCCCTAGGGACATATGTTGTCGTTTAATGGGTCAAAGGGGGTCATAGGTCACCCTATGACCCCCTTTGACCCATATGACCCATTCGAATATGTTCCTAGGGGTCCAAGGACCCCTAGCGACATATGTCATCGTTTAATGGCTCAAAGAGGGTCATAGGTCACCCTATGACCCCCTTTGACCCATATAACTCATTCGAATATGTTTCTAGGGGTCCGAGGATGCCTAGCGACATATGTCGTCATTTAATGGGTCAAAGAGTGTCATTGATGTAGAGCCACACCTTGGATAGCTCAGGAGGAATACTCACTCAACTTAGTTACTTCAAGGGTCACGTACATCAATCAGCCAGGATCGTACTCGAATTGACTTCAAGATTGGATTATTCAATATATATATATATCTGCACATTCTTTTACAACCATTGTTTAAAGGCTTTCTATCTTTTCATAATCTACTAAGCTACGAATGGAGAAAATTTAAAAAAAAAACCGAAAGTCCAAACTAACAACACCCTGCGGCCTGCAGCTGAATCGAACTTTCTTTCATTGCAGATGTACACCGGCTATATGTGTATAGGAACAGAGAATTCTCCGTAGCTAATAACTTAAACAGTAGATGAATGGCCACATGGATTTTTGCAACCGCTCCCTCACCATTGCATGGAGACTTTTCTACAATGCCCTCCTCACGGACTTCTCTGCATGGATAATAGTCGGGTGCAATTGGATCGAAAAAATCTATGTTTGAAAAACCACAATCTCAAACCGTATATCACATTCAAATTCGAATCGCAACTTTAGATCACCGATTCTTGCATGAACAAAAAAGACTTATTGTATTCTCTCCCAAAAATTTGATGATTTCACAATGACAAGATATAAAACAGGAGACGACATCTAAACTTGCAGAAATTAAAATCATTCCAAAGTTCTTCCTCTTCGACTACTCTCTTTTGGATATCAATTTCCAAGATGAGAGGGAAGCAATGCAAAAACTGAAACTTTTTCTCTTCTCCCAAATTCGAATATGCCTCCCTTACATAGCCAACCGGCTTATTAAACTGACTCTCCTTTTCTAATAAAAGGATGAGAAACGGTTTTTCGTCTTCTATCCAAGAAAAGGATAAGAAACTGAAAACTGCCAACTACCTATTATTGGACTCTGACAATCATGCAGTAGGCCACATGTTTCTTTTTCGTCTTCTATCCAAAAAAAGGATAAGAATCTGAAACTGCGTACTACCTATTATTGGAATCTGACAATCATTAAAACTATTCTAATTTAAAGAATCTACACCCGGTCCTAGGTGGCTATATCTAGAGAGCTCATCGAACTGCTACTCTAGGTATGCCACCACATGTAGGACGTTTATTGAAAACATTAAATTTAAAACACACAAAACATAAACCTTTCTTATTCTATTTCCCGCTCTACTACTGTAGCATACTCCCCTGTAGAAAGAATCTCAAGTCCTCTTGAGATGATGTGTTGTCGAAATGAATCTCATTCTTCTTTCGAAATTTCCAATTTCTTTGAACTAGGATGAACATATCTACAAGAAAAACAAAAATAATATCCAACTTCTCCACCTTGTAGCTTTGATTCTTTAATGCTGTAAATGTCACAGAAAATTCTCCAGCATGATTCACTATACATGAAATCTGCATCCCTGCTTCTTGACTATCAACCAGTTTCACATCTTGAATCTTAAGAATCGTATTTATCTCTTCTTCCTTTATTAAACATTTATCATCATCTTGATCTTCTGTAGTAATCTCACTTTCAAATATCTCTTTTTTAGTACAACTTTGCTCAAGAACAATAATAGTATTGCACTCTTTCCTTTCTTCTTGAAGCTGAGTTTCCATACTACCGCCATGCCTTTTCCATTCTCCCACAATGGCTACAAATTTTTTCCATAAATCAGATTCTTCTTTAGAACTTGCTGTTACACATTCCTTAGCTTCATCTTCATGCCATTCCTCTTGACATTTTTCTTCATTATGCATATTTAAGGCTTCATTAGTTGCCTCCAAAATCTTTTCCATCGGAGTACCTTCCAACATTGTACTCTTCTCTATTTTCAAAGGACATGTTACTGTTCCAACCACAGATTGTTTGCATTCAAATCCAATAGGGCTTGTCTTGTTACTGCTCTCATCAAGAGATACTTGCTGCACTTCTTATTGCTGCACTTTGTGTTCTTGCTGCACTTCTTTCAACTTAGCTTTATTCTCTTTCAACTTAGCGTCATTCTTCTCAAGTCTCCTTCTCAAATTGTTTATCTCCTTTTCTATCTTGCTTAGCTCTTCTCTTTGTTTTCTCCTTTCTTCTTTCTCTCTTTTCTTCTTTTCCTCTATCTCTTTCTGTTTAGAATCCTTTCTCTGCTGATACCTTCTAAAAAGATACAATAAAGCTACTTCTTCTTGTCCCATGATTCCTCAGCTAGGGTATTTTCTTCTTATCTAGTCTCCTGGACTTCTTCTCAGACTATTTCTCTCAATCTTTCACAATCACACAAACATATACACAACTAATTTTTCCCAAACCTTTTGCTGAGCTCTGATACCAAAAATGATGCAGAGCCACACCTTGGAAAGCTCAGGAGGAATTCTCACTCAACTGAGCTACTTCAAGGGGCACGTACATCAATCAGCCAGGATCGTACTCGAATCGACTTCAAGATTGGATTATTCAATATATATATATCTGCACATTCTTTTACAACCATTGTTTAAAGGCTTTCTATCTTTTCATAATCTACTAAGCTACGAATGGAGAAAATTTAACAAAAAAGCCGAAAGTCCAAACTAACAACACCCTGTGGCCTGCAGTTGAATCGAACTTTCTTTCATTGTAGATGTACAGCGGCTATATGTGTATAGGAACAGAGAATTCTCCGTAGCTAATAACTTAAATAGTAGATGAATAGCCACCATGGATTTTTGCAACCGCTCCCTCACCATTGCATGGAGACTTTTCTACAACGCCCTCCTCACGGACTTCTCTGCATGGATAACAGTCGGGTGCAATTGGATCGAAAAAATCTATGTTTGAAAAACCACAATCTCAAACCGTATATCACATTCAAATTCGAATCGCAACTTTAGATCACCGATTCTTGCATGAACGAAAAAGACTTATTGTATTCTCTCCCAAAAATTTGATGATTTCACAATGACAAGATATAAAACAGGAGACGACATCTAAACTTGCAGAAATTAAAATCATTCCAAAGTTCTTCCTCTTCGACTACTCTCTTTTGGATATCGATTTCCAAGATGAGAGGGAAGCAATGCAAAAACTGAAACTTTTTCTCTTCACCCAAATTCGAATATGCCTCCCTTACATAGCCAACCGGCTTATTAAACTGACTCTCCTTTTCTAATAAAAGGATGAGAAACGGTTTTTCGTCTTGTATCCAAGAAAAGGATAAGAAACCGAAAATCGCCAACTACCTATTATTGGACTCTGACAATCATGCAGTAGGCCACATGTTTCTTTTCCGTCTTCTATCCAAAAAAAGGATAAGAATCCGAAACTGCGTACTACCTATTATTGGAATCTAACAATCATTAAAACTATTCTAATTTAAAGAATCTACACTCGGTCCTAGGTGGCTATATCTAGAGAGCTCATCGAACTGCTACTCTAGGTATGCCACCACATGTAGGATGTTTATTGAAAACATTAAATTTAAAACACACAAAACATAAACCTTTCTTATTCTATTTCCCGCTCTGCTACTGCAGCAGTCATAAGGCACCCTATGACTCCCTTTGATCCATATGAACGATTCAAACATGTCCCTAGGGGTTATAGGACCCCTAGAGACATATGTCGTCATTTAATGGGTCATATGAACAATTCGAATATGTCCTTAAGAGTTTTAGGACCCCTAGAGACATATGTCGTAGTTTAATGGGTCAAAGGGGGTCATAGGTCACCCTATGACCCCCTTTGACCCATATGACCCATTCGAATATGTTCTTAGGGGTTCGAAGATCCCTAGCGACATATGTTGTCATTTAATGGGTCAAAGAGGGTCATAGGTCACCATATGACCCCCTTTGACCCATATTACCTATTCGCATATGTCCCTAGGGGTTCTAGGACCCCTAGAGACATATGTTGTCGTTTAATGGGTCAAAGAGAGTCATAGGTCACCCTATGACCCCCTTTGGCCCATATTACCCATTCAAATATGTCTCTAGGGGTCTTAGAACCCCTAGGGACATATATCATCATTTAATGGGTCAAAGGGGGTCATAGGTCATCCTATGACCCCCTTTGACCCATATGAACGATTCAAATATGTCCCTATGGGTCCTAAGACCCATAGGGACATATGTCATCGTTTAATGGGTCAAAAGGTGTCATAAGGCACCCTATGACCCCCTTTGACCCATATGAACGATTCGAATATGTCCCTAGGGATCTTAGGACCACTAGGGACATATGTCGTCGTTTAATAGGTCAAAGGGGGTCATAGGTCACCCTATGACCCCCTTTGACCCATATGGCCCATTCGAATGTCCCTAAGACCCTTAGGGACATATGTCATCGTTTAATGGGTCAAAGGGGGTCATAAGGCACCCTATGACCCCCTTTGACCCATATGAACAATTCGAATATGTCCTTAGGGGTCCCAAGACCCCTAAGGACATATTTTGTTGTTTAATGAGTCAAAGGGTGTCATAGATCACCCTATGACCCCCTTTGACCCATATGAATGATTCAAATATGTCCCTAAGGGTTATAGGACCCCTAGAGACATATGTCATCGTTTAATGGGTCAAAGGGGGTCATAGGTCACCCTATGACCCCCTTTGACCCATATGAACGATTCAAATATGTCCCTCAGGGTCTTAGGACCCGTAGAGACATATATCGTCATTTAATCGATTAAAAGGGGTCATAGGTCACCTTATGACCCCCTTTGACCCATATTAACTATTGTAATATGTCCCTAGGGCTCTTAGGACCCCTAAGAACATATGTCATTGTTTAATGCGTCAAAGGGGGTCAATGGTTGACCTATGACCCCCTTTGACTCATATATATTAATAATATACATATCTATTAATAACACACACACACACACACACACACACACACACACATTACATTATTATATTTAATAAAAATATTACATTATTATATATCGATTAATAACATATATATATTTATTACTTTATTATATTTAATGAAAATATTATGTTATTATATATATATTAATAACATACATATTAATATAATAATATATATAATAAATATTGTATATTTATATTTAATATATTATTATATATTTTATATATATATATAATATATTATTATACATATTAATATAATAATATATTATATATATAATATATTATTATACAATATTAATATAATAATATATTATATATATAATATATTATTATACATATTAATATAATAATATATTATATATATAATATATTATTATACAATATTAATATAATAATATATTATATATATAATATATTATTATACATATTAATATAATAATATATAATACATATTATATTTAATGAAAATATTATGTTATTATATATATATTAATAACATACATATTAATATAATAATATATAATACGTATTATATATATATATATATATATATATATATATAAATTACGTTATTATATTTAGTAAAAATAATAATAATATAAATTATATTTATAGATTGTAATAAGATTAACATAATATATTAGTATATATTGTTAGATTATATCTTATATCTTTACATTACGTTATTATATATATATATATATAAATACATTTTTACATAGTAATATAAGTGAAATAATTTAGAAATAATAAGTTGTGACGTTTAAACCCAATTTTCTCTCCAAAATGGGTTGAGATTTTAAATTTGCCCACGTCAACATATCAGATATCTGATTTCAAATCGGATATTCGATTAGGCTTGGTAAATACCAAGCCTACCCGGTCAACCCAAAAGACGTGTTTGAAGAGGGTTTTAGTGATACTCAGACTTCGGGTAGCTGTTTGACAATGTTATTTTGATCGAAATTGAATAAAATGAAAAAGGGTTTTTTAATATTGATCAATAGATTCCATAAATATAATTTCTGTCAAATTCTGAGTTCGATAAGTATTTATTAGTTAATTATCAATGAAGATAATTGTAAAGTGCTGATTGACATACTAATTGAAAAATAGCTATAACTTTCAAACGGTATAACATTTTTTAAATCTAAAAGTTGCATCACATTTTATACTTCATCTAGTATAAGAAAAAAAAAAAAAAAAAAAATTTGGTAAAATTTTCTATTAGGTAGGGTGGTCAGACACGAGACTTTTTTTTTTCCGAAAATTTTTTGGTAGAAAATTCATAGTTAATTATTTATTTGGAATAAAAATACCGAAAAATATGCGTCACATCCGGACATGAGTCTACTTTTCATATCTATAATTATATTAAAAAAAATTATGATTTGATTTTGATTAAGGTGGTCAAACATACACCTACTTTTTATTTTCACCCTGAAATTTTCTTAGTACTGCATTAAAATTCAAACTTTTGACCAATTAATTATTTTTTTCTCCTGATAAGGCCTAGTATTTTAGAAACTAAATTCAATTTCTTACAGATTATTTTCTTACAAATTTTTGATATAAAGTCCATAACCACTTCAAAATTATGTGTCAAGTTGACATAAACCTGATTTGCTGATTTTTCACTGCCACTTAAGGCCATAGTTTGGTACACCATGATTCTGCATATACCCTCCTTCTAGAATGATAGTTCAATTAAATCTTATTGAAAAAAAAAGTTTCTAAGTTCACACTTTTGACCTAAAAGTATTAAAGGGCTTTAAACATTCTCCATAAACATATAAATAATGTCATAAATTTCAAACCAACATTAGTAATCCAAAGCCACCTTACTTAAAATTAGAGAAAATGAAATACTTTGATTGGCAGAATACTTCAATATAAAAGACACTATTCAATACTTAACAAATAAACAAGTTATCATCACATATGATCATATTCAATTAGAAATAAATCTAATATGAAGCCCAAATTGCACAATTCAAGCATGTAATAACTAGTTTAAGAAAAGCCTCACGATCTTTCACTTTTTCTATTAAAATTCAATGGTAAAAAACTCAATAATATTTCCAAAGGTTTTTAAACCATATCTAAAATAACCAGAGGGCCAACCCTCATAAAGTATTGAAAATAAGTTTAAATAGAGACACATGGCCAGAATTTAGTTTTAACTATTGACAAAACAAAACTAACTAGAAAAGGCCTATCGACTATCAACTCCTCAATCTTATATAATATCCCCTTGGCACTAATGATCTAGTTGCTTCTTCCTGGTCAATAATAATTCCACCACCTACATCCTTCCACTCTTAATAGGAAGTCATGAACTTACCCAACTCTCCTTGATGTGCCACTCCCAAATAATCTAGATGCTGCATCCATATCTATTTTATCTTGTGAATGTATTCCACCTTCTTCTCATGCATATCAAAATGATCTTTGCATATTATTAATGTGGACTTGACCCTAGAAATCAGAGTAAAATCCTTTATAAAAATATCTTTCATTTCATTCATGATTTTCATTTTCTCTTTGAAAGAATCAATTATAGCTTTCACCTATCGATTAAAATTTTCTTCAGTCTCCATCAATCTAATAATGATGTGTTTGATATCATTATCCATGATTTCCTTGATACACTTTAACTCCCTTAGGAGTTCCCTAGACTCATTTATGCCTTGATCAAAGACAACATTCCTACATTCACTTTTGGCTCTAGCCATTAACAACAAGTTTCATCCACCCCATCAACACATTTTTCTATCAAGAACTTCATGACATCAAACATCTTCACTTCATTGATGGACATGGCCCTTTCTTCCCATTTTACTTTATCCACTTCTTAGGCATTGAGCTTAGATTCCAGTTTGTCAGTTACCTTTTCAACTTGTAGCTTGGTGTAACCAATGCTCATATTATAGTTCATTCAATTATCCATCACAAAATTCACCCCGTCATTACACATTTTAGCAACACCCCTATCTCTTTTGATCTATTCCATGAACTTCATGTTTGCAGGGGAAGTGACATCTACCACTAAAGGGGTATTTGTCAAGGTCAAGGTAGCATGATTTCACAATGCATGGATGTATTCTGCCATTAATCTCATTTCTTGTTTCATCTCCCACATATCTTGTCAGTCATTCCATATTTTTATGCTATTCTTTTTTTTTTTGTAATTAAACACTTTCATGTCAGCTGCTCTAGTGGTTAGTCCTAGGTCATCTTTTTCATCAATAACATCTTTAGTAGTGACTTCATCTCGGCTCTTCTCAATGACATATTTTTATACCACTATAATCTAGCATCCTATGCTTTCATCTACCCCCACTATGGCCTCTATTTTGGGATTTTTACTTTTAGGTGGTTTCCCTAATCATTTGTCGACCATTTCTTCAATACGGACCATGACAAGTACAACATTGCACTTTTTATTAATAAAAAGGTCAAATCACATAGGTGTACTAGTAATACCTTTATTTTTTGGTTTTTGAAGGTTAGTGTGATTTCCCAATATCATCATATCAGGTGTATTAGAGTTGTTTATCATCTAATTATCACCTTGTCTAGCAACTTCCATTGAATTATCCATGATTGATCGCTCCATGAGCTCCTTCTTCTTCTTCTTCTTCCTCCTCCTCCTCTTCCTCCTCTTCCTCTTCCTCTTCCTCTTTCTCCATACCATGCTAGGATATAAAAAAAATTAATAGGACATATAAAAATTGACCATTTCAGAAGCCTATACGAGTTCTTCATGTAGTTTATCTACAATAATTTCATCCCAATCAATATACTTATTGTCTCCAAGAATGGTTTGGATAAAAAAAGTACACCCAATTCTCCCAGAAGAAAGCATGTTGGTTCCCTTTCACTCAGTTAAGGAAAATGATGATATCTCTCACATCCTTGATCACATATTCTCTTATCAAAGGACATGATAGATGAGACCCTCCTTTTTCAGGCTTCAATAACTAACTCTTGGTAATGGTATTGTTATAATCTTTGGTGTTTGTGGAAAGCATGGTGTATGAGAGATTATAATCTTTGGTGTTTGATGCATGACATTATTAGACTTACAACTTTGATACATCAGTTTGTTTATGTGTATGACATTCTTGGTTATCGTAATATATATCTTATTTTCTTGTTTACATTAAGTATTTCATGTATTTCATTTTAATGTAATTTGCATAAAAAATAAGGGTAAGAATAATTACAATAAGCTTTGATAGCATCTTTTGAAATGTGAATAAGGCTATGATATTAATTTGCATTTAGATTATACACGTTATGAGTAATTTTGATTTAGATTAAAGATTTTTTTGGGATGAAAATAATGAAACTTGAATTCTTATTACTAAATTATACAATTAACATTTAAATTTGAATCTTGAGTTGGCTACATTATGTAAATGTCTAAGCTTGAATCTTAGTGTCATCATAAACATGTCAAGAGTTTCTATATTCTTAATATTTACAACACAAGAAGACTTGAAATAAAGTTTTAAAAATATTCATGGAATTTGATATCAAGATTGCTTGCTTATCCATCTCTTCAAGAGATTCATTCACATAAACACATTATATATGCTCTTCTTATGATTCTTGTAGCTATAGTTGTTGCATCTTTTCTTACATATCTTTTGTGTGTCATTATCCACTATGCATTGACTACACTATCTTTGACCTCCTTTGTATGGTGATGGACTCTATACCCCTATGATGTCATCTTCAACTTCTTGTATCATTTTCGTTCTTATAAGCATCGACACACTATTTAGTGACTCTAAGGGTAAATTCTATCTGGCATGCTTGAGAATGTTTGAGTGACCAATAGGGTGGGATGAGATTGGAACTAGGGTTTACCCTACCACTCAAAGCTAACAGAGAAGATAGTTTGATCCCATGATGAATGGTTAGAGAGATTCACCAGTTGGTGACTTTGTACTAGCCAACACTACAAGTTTCAACATTTCTTGAGATGGGGCCACAAAATCAAAATGGAATCAAATATCCAAAAAGTGAGAGAGGTTATCGTAGGTGTCAATAACATAATTCTGTAGCACTCAACATGTTGCATAAATACCTGACACGAACTTTGAGAAATGCCATGTCAAATTTTTTTTTCCATATGGCATTTAGTGACTCTCAAGGTCAATGCTAGCCAGCATGCTCGAGAACATTTGAGTGATCAACAAGATGGGATGAGCTTGAGACTAGGGTTTACCTAGCTACTCAGAGCTAACATAGCAGAAGGTTTGATCCCACGATGAATGATTAGAGAGGTTCACCAGTTGGTGATTTTGTACTAGCCAACACTACAAGTTTCAACATCATTTGAGATGGGGCCACAAAATCAAAAAAAAATTGAATCTCCAAAAAGAGAAAGAGGTTATTATAGGCATCAAATAAAAAAATCCTATAGAACTTGACATTGCATCCATACCTCACACAAGGTCTGAGATATGCCTCATCAAATATCTCTTTCCTATGGCATTTAGTGACTCTTAGGGTCAATGGGACATAACAAGCTTGAGAATAGGGTTTCCCTAGCCACTATGAGCTAAAAAAGTAGACAATTTGATCCCATGATGAATGGTTATAGAGATTCACCAGTTGGCGACTTTGTACTGACCAATATTACAAGTTCAGCATCACCCAAGTTGTGACCGCAAAATCAAAATGCAATCAAATCTCCAAAAAGAGAGAGGTTATTGTAGGTGTTGAAAAAAGGATCATGTAGAACCCAACATTGCATACATACCTCTCATGATCTCTAAGATATGCCTCGTCAAAGATTGCTTCCCTATGGCATTTAGTAACTCTCAGGATCAACTTCGTTCAACGTGCCCAAGAACATTTGAGCGGTCAACAAGATGGAATGAGATGTAGACTAGGGTTTACCCAGCCTCATGTAGCTAATGGAGTAGAAAATTTGATCCCACAATGAATGGTTAAAGAGATTCACTAGTTGGTGACTTTGTACTGGCCAACATTACAAGTTTTAGCATTACCTGAGATGGGGCCACACAATAAAATAAAATTGAATCTCTAAAGAGAGAGAGAGATAGGTTATTGTAGGTGTCGAAAACATGATCCTATAGAACCCACAATTTCATCCATACCTCACACAAGATCTAAGATATGCCTCGTCAAAGATCGCTACCCTATGGCATTTAATGATTCTTAGGGTCAATTCTATCCAATGTGCTCGAGAATATTTGAGTGGTCAATGAGATAGAATGAGTTTGGGAATATGGTTTACCTAGACACTCAAAGATAATAGAGTAGATAATTTGATCCCATGATGAATGGTTAGACAGATTCACTAGTTGGTGACTTTGTACCAAGGCCACCACTACAAGTTTCAGCATCACTCAAGATGTGGCTGCAAAATCAAAATAGAATCAAATCTTCAAAAAGAAAGAGAGGTTATTGTAGGTGTCAATAGTTAATAATCCTATAGCACTTGACATTACATCGATACCTTACATGAGCTCCGAGATATGCCCTATCAAAGATTGCTTCCCTATGGCATTTAGTGATTCTTAGGGTCAATTCCATCTGACGTGCCCAAGAATGTTCGAGTGGTCAATGGGATGGGATCAGGAAGTAACAAAGCAACAAAGTGTAGTTAAAAATGAAATATAAATTGAAGACCAAATAATCTAAAATTTTTCAATTGCAAGATTGGATCTAATTCGAGAAAAGTCAACAAAATTTTCAACTAGATAATAGTGGATCTAATTTAAGATAAGTCAACAAATATTTCAAGTAGACAATAATATTCATATCTTTATCTTAATGATATGTTTTTATGTACAACTTAGCTCTAAAAGGCATCGATAGGAAAGAGCTAAGAGAGAAAAACTCTGATCTTGCCCAAAAAAAAAATGAAATATAAATGTTACATCAAATGTTTTTGTAATTATATTCAATCTAATGAACCAACTAGATCTGCTCTACATTTTAATGTCTCAAGTACTACCTCGTGGTTTGACTTATGAACCTTCCAAAGAGTCTTATTATGTGGTTTTCCTTCATATTTGATCAAGTGGACATTTGACGCGACAACAAAGTTTGAATAATGAAGAATCCTCCTCTTTGTTTGCCAATCCTTGAATAACCACAAGTTAGGGTTCATCATAGAATATCATCTAACCCATGTACTTGTTACAACCACCACGCCTATATGGTACTCTAAATCTTCATCATCTGTGATCGAGTGATCCAATTTTTTTGGCCTAGACACAATGAAACAAATAATAATCTGTCACTTCTTCATTGTCTTAAGGTGCAATAACAACAAAAATATGGCCTATAGTGATAAATGTACTTAATGCCCTCATTAATTTAGTAAATACTTAAGTAAAAGTTATAAAGTTACATATTGAATTTACACACAGACACACACACATATTACAAGGTTGCACTAGATTAGACAAGTGGTCAAAGTCAATGGATGAATCCATCTCTACCATTTCTAGTGCTTATGGGGGACAATAGGTGTCAATTGGGCCCCATATATCCCATTTATCCACCCATTCAGTTGAATCACATTCATCCCAATTTTCCTCTGCACATAATGGACAAAAGCATGGCATTTTTCGTATGTGGATACTCCATGAACCCGCATCAGAGCTTCTAAAAGAGTGCAACTCACTTGATCTCGTCAGTGTGCAACAATCCTCATATGGTGCAATATTACTATTATCTATCAACCAAAAAAATATAAGAACCATAGACTCACCTTCCTTACTTGGACCCATTGTAGCATTACACCACTGGATGATGGATTTTGCATCTATCAATGTTCCTCCTTCTTTGTACTCTAATACTTCATGAGCTAAGGCTCTTTTGATGCATGCACCTACACCATCATGCTCTCCCTTTCCATGACCAATCTATGTGAAATTTCACATATATTGAATTCTAGATGGAACCTGTGCATCCTACTCAACCAATAGAACATCTGTGCATTCTTGAATTGAGATGCACAATTTTTTGACCAAATAATATGCTGAAAAAATGGTATATGCCCTTGTTAGCCAAATTTCCATAAAATAGTTGAAAACAACCATGTGCAAACTCTATAGAATGTGATCGATCATCACTGATGTAAAAATGGTACTCCCTCAATATCTTTCTATCATTCTCTATACTTGTAGGTGAATGCATGAATGTTATGTGAACAAATGTGAAAACTTGTTGAGAAGTATAATACTTTGCTTTCATCTCATTTTGTGGTCGTAGTGTGTAGTTCTCTGTGAATTCTATAGCCGAAACAACGGTTCTAGTAGAAATATATCCTTACAAAAATTGAGTTGAAAATCCAACCATCAACCTCTATGTGTATGCCTTGCATAGTCGTCAATAATCTTTTCACAAAAATCTTCATGAACCCATACATTGCAATATTTTTAATGATAAAATCAAATATTTCACCCTGTTTCCCATCTTTTAGAGCATACATCGCTGTCTTATATTTTTTGTAATCAACCATTTGATTTCTAATTGCATGTGTACTATCCATATATAAAAACTTGTAAAATTGTTGACCATCCCCTATTTCACATAAAATGTTGGATATGAATTCCCTTGAAGATCTAGGTGGCCCATTTATGTCACAATCCCAAAAAACAAACTTAGAATTAAAAAAAACACATATATGCCCAAAAACATCAAAATGGTTAGAAAATTCAATATATATCCTACAACAAGTTGTGTGTATGTGATTTATCTTCACATAATAAGGTTTACCCATCTCAAAAATATTTGACTTATTCAAATTTGAGGATACATACTAATAAATTTCGCAAAACATTGTGTCTGAGTTGAGTCCAAAATTTTTTTCACATGTGGATTGTGATATTAGATACCAATCCTCCTTACAACATCTCTTTGATTAGGGGAAGCACACATATTATTTGTCCAAAAATCTTCAATCAATGATTTCAAAACTTCACTAATTTCTTTATTTTTTTGTGGTAGTCTACCACTAAATGTCCATGTAACTCATTTTTTGTTGGTTCTTCCACTCTCTCATGCCTTACCATGGCTCTCCTTAGAGTACCTCTACCGATCTTCAATATTTTGCTTGTCTTTCTCATGAGTTGAGCTTTCTTCATTTGGGTACATAATGTTGATGTAAGTACATGTCTTGTGATATTACTATCTTTGGTGTGTGATTTAGAATCAACTTTGTCATATGCACTCATTAGATTCTTTACAATGCGTTTTTCATTTGAATCATCCATCGTTCTTACCCCAAGAATCTTCATGATGGGCCTAAATTTCAAATTCCTTATCATTTCAACAAATAATTGGTATTGACCTATCACATTTAATTTTTGAAAGAATAATCTCGACATACAATTAGCTTTTCTTTGACAAGTATGCTTGCTAATATTTTTAGGTATTGATTTCAAAATGTTAGTACCAATATCAATCAAATATTTTGGTCTTCTAAAATGAATTGCAAAATGTGTTATAATCTTTTCCATTCCCTCAACATTTTGAACATCAACATAAGGTTGAGTGAATTGCATACCTTGAATCGAAGATGATGTGCCTTGGCAATAAGATGCAAAATATGGAATATCACCTACTTGATATGTTGATGTTGTGTCTTCAACATGAAATGATGGAGTGTCTACATCGTCGGATGTAAAAATTGGCGTCTCTTAAACATGAGATGATGATATGACTCCAAAATTGGAAGATGGTGTAGCTTCAAAATTCAATTGTCTTCTTGAACATAAGAGTCTCATTCGTTCTCTTTGTCTTTCCAATTCTTCCTCTTTGTTTCTTTGTAATGGTGGTTCGTGTTCCTCTTCAAAAGAAAATTCTTCATTATTGCATTGAAATTTTCTTGGTTTACGTAGTAGTTTCATTTTATCTCTTTTAATTTCCAAATCTCTCTCCCTCTTTTCCGTCGTTTGATTTTTTGGTTTCTTTCTTGGCATGATGATAATTTCTACATGTCAAATTACTCAAACATCCGAATTACTTACAATTTGTAAATAACAAATCATTCAAATACATATACAAATTACAATTATTTCAATGAATACCCAATATATATTAAACAACTTGTAAAATTATAATAAATTATTCATACATTAAAATTTTTAACCATTTCCAATAACAATTCATTCAAATATACAAATTTTAATGAATTCACTAAATATTAAACAACTTGTCAAATTATAATGAAATTTGTCTCTATAGTAACAAAGAATATCTAAAAAGGAGTGCACTAACCTTTTCTATACAAAGAATTTTCAAAAACCCTTCAAATAGTGTATCCAATGACTAAATTTTGTGTTTTCTAACTTCCAATACCATGAAACATGTATTTTTTCTCAGAACAATAGAACAAAATACAAACAAAAATAGAGAATATGGGTCAATAGGGACCCAAAATTTCCTTGTAACCATTTTTGTTATTTTCATATAGTGCGTGCACACTATGTGAACTCTCTCTCTCTCTCCCTCCATGTCCCCCTCCCTCCGTCTCCCCCTCCATGTCCCCCTCCCTCCCCCCCCCCCCTCTCTCTCTCTCTCGCCCACCCTCTCCCCCTCCATGTTCCCCCCCTCCCTCCCTCCCTCTCTCCCCAACCCTCTCCCTCCCTCCCTATCCCACCCTCTCCCATCTCTCTCTCTCTCTCTCTCTCTCTCTCTCCATGTCTCCCTCCCTCTCTCCCTATCCCACCCTCTCCCATCAACTACTCTCTCTCTCTCTCTCTCTCTCTCTCTCCACCTCTCCTACTCCCTTGAGTTGTATCTCTATTTCTCTCACTCTCCTCCCTTTCTCCCTCCCCATCCCCTACTCTCTCTTATTCTCTTACTCTACCTTAATCCACCTCTCTCTCTCTCTCTCTCTCTACATCCTATCCCATGCTCTTTCCCTATCCCCTTCTCTCTCTCTCTCTCTCTCTCTCTCTCTCTCTCTCTCTCTCTCTCTCTCTCTCTCTCTCTCTCTCTCTCCATCCTCTCCCTTTTCTCCTACTCTCTTCCCATCCTCTCTCTCTCTCTCTCTCTCTCTCTCTCTCTCTCTCTCTCTACATCCTATCCCCCACTCTCTCCCCATCCTCTACTCTTTCTCATTCTCCACCCTATCTCCCTCTCTACCTCTCTCCTCCACTCTCTCCCTATCCATCATGTCTATTGAAATACAAGCTTACAAAGTGCATGCGCAATATGTAAGCCTTGAATTAAAAAATGTTTTACATTGTGCACATGCACTATAGTGTGTGCGCTACATGTGCTATAGAAAGCATTAGATTAAACTAAGCCTAAGGCTTGGATTTTCCTTGGGGACCGAACCCAAAGGTTTGGAGACTCTAAAATGGTGTTAGACGTGTTTTGTAGCAAGCATATAAAAAATGCTTGAGTTTTGTTCTGTGCTCTCCTTCAAGTTTCTTTGTGGTTGAGTATTGATAAAATTAGGTTACGTGATATTGCAGATCTTTGTGTTAGCTATATAAACATATAATTTATTTCTAATTTATACTATTTCAAGCCTTTCAACTATAATGTCTTTTGAAATTATGCCCATTTTCTCTAAAAAACCAACATGTACTAATTGGGGTATAGATTTTAGCCCGTTCATCAAATTTTGCAACAAGTTAGTTTTTTAGAAACTAGTCTCCATTCTACACACTTTTGATTTTTTTTTTTTTTTTTTTGATTTTAGATTAGTTTTCAATAATTCTAAAGAGAGCACATAGATATTTCACATTTTTGGGATGTGCCCAGTTACAAAATTCATTAAAAGAAAATTACAAGCTATAAAATTACCTAAAAAATCTAGGACAAACTATACAGTGTTAAATAAATTTTGACCAGAACGATTAAGGATTTTAAGAAAAAAGTTAAAATTTTAGGGTGGCCACACTTTGCACTATGTTATATTTTTTTCTGAAAGAATAGTACCACTTTTTGTGGCCCCCTTTTTTGAGGGCCTCAAACTAAACCATTTTGGAAAAAATGTTTTTAGTTTAGAAACTAGATTCAAAGGACTATTGCTTTTGTTTTTGTCATATCTTACAATTTTGAGCTTAACTATCTTCAAATTCTTGTCAATGTTCAGAAATTGCTGATTTCAAAAAAAAAAGTGGCCACTTATACCCCCCTTTTGGCATCACAACTTTGTGCACTTACCCATAATATCGATTATTATTTTGAAATATATAAATTTAAATTTGAATGGAAGAACAAGTGACCAAATCCAATTTGCAATGAATGCATAAATTATGAAAGCTATCAAACACTACAAAATAGAGTGTTTTTTTAGTTGTGAATAATCGTAATTTTGTGAATTTTAGAAAATTTTTGCTAGCAATTTGGCTAATAATTTTTAAGATTTAATGCAACCTAAATCACAAAATTTATATTAAATTTAGTTCTAAAATATTTAAAATCGCTTAGTAATTTATTTTATTAAAAATTAAAACTGAAAGATTCACCACAATATTCAATACATGATTAGATTTGATTCACCTAAATATTATATATTATCAAAGAAATTAAAATTAATTCACCAATATTATAATAATTATTAGTTACTTTAGGGATATATTACCAATATTTAGTTTTCATTATTGATTTAAAATATAATGTAATTATCCTCATATTTTCCATGAGATAAAACATGTTTAATTTTGATTTGTAATATTCCATGACGATTAGCAAACTTCCTATTGTTATTGAGATTTTCCAATATTTTCTACTCAAAAATTATGATTCCAAAATAATCGCCAATGTAAATAATATTTAAAATTAAAAAATTGAGAGATTCACTGATAAAAATAATTTGGTTTTTCAAAATAATGAAAGATTTGCCAATTATTTATATATTTTTCTAGAGGGGATTTCTTAAAGTCTACCCTGCTACAAAATTAAAATGAACCTTGGGATAACCATATAGTTTTCAACAAGATATCAAAGCTTGCTAATTTGGATGAACATGATAAAAAAATGCTTCAAACTCTATAATTGTAGGTTGCAATGTGTAGAGCCTTATTAGCTTAAGTGATTTCGATATCATCTTTCATGTGTGTGATTTATAGATCTTTTTGCTATGACTCACATCAATTTCAGAATAATGCTTCCCTTAGATGATTAAAACTTTACTTTCCAGAAAACCCATGGAAATATCTTTAGTCAAAAATAAAAATAAACACGAACAAACCTTTTAAACAAGATGAATTGAGGCTCTAACTTTCTGAAGCCCAACCATTTCTAACTAGGTGACACAAGTTTCTTTTTGGCTCATTTCTCTACAGGTTCCACAATCAATAGAACTAACATGGGAGCTCAAAAACGTTGATAACTACATATAACTAGGTAAGAAAAAATACTTTCTATTCAAATACTTTTTGCAGTATTTAGTGTATGCCATGAATTACCTTAATAGTGTGTTTTGAGCTTTCTAGAAACACATCTTAAAATGTATTCATTATAAGATAATCAAAGATCAAATAAAAACAATAAACTTTTCTAAAATCTCAAGTTACCATGCTTGAAATAAAATTGAGACCCTTATAACATTATCCTTAAACCCAATCCATAAATGAAAGCCCCAATAGGTTAAACTAAAAGATCAAGCAATCGACTAAAATAATATAATGAATGTGGAAAATTTTAATGCCCAAATATATAGGACTCGAATTCGTAAAACTCGGATTCATAAAGTTCAATGTTGTAAACATCAATTTAAAGTTTTATAAACTATGTAAAAGAAGGTATGCCTTCTACAAGACCCTCTATAGGGCATCTGTATGTATACAAGGCTTCTGTCCCGATGTATTTTTAAAGAATTTTGATATTAATAAATACATGCAATTATCATATATATATATATATATATATATATATATATATATATATATATATATATATATATATATATATATATATATATATATATATATATATAAACGTGACAAGTAAAATGTGAAGGAGCTAAAAAAATATTATTCTCATTTCACAATGGTGAAACCGAAATTTGCTACATACCTCTCACAATGTGATGTTGAATACAAAGAAATGCTCATATTTTTCTTGTATGGTTGATGAGAGGTATATTAGAATTTGAGCATCTAAAGAAACATAGAGGGTCTTTTAAAAGAGCACTGAAAAGGGAAAACAATGTAACCAATTTTTAGGTGTGAGGGAAATTAACAATTTCTCTCTTAATATTCACATGGACTACATGTTTCCTCCTTCATGCTCTGCACTAGCTCAACAATTGATTATGTAAAGACATGCCAACAATCCTATATGATGCCAGAGAAGCCCTTGTATGTAGAAGACACATCCACAACTTAAATTATTTAGAAGATTTGATTATTTTGAAAGGGAAAGATATTAGAGAGTGTTGTCTTAAATCATATGTCCATGTAAACCATTGAAAAAATGCTACTTGTCCATAGTTGAAATCACTTCTCATAATTTTTGTGAAACATCTCACCCAAGAAAATAAAAAGATCACTAGGAAAATTGAAGACAGATAATAGTTAAAAAGAAATTAAAAACCTAAAATTTCATTTTAATAGAAAAATTGTCTCATAGTATAGGTTTTGTGAAAGATGATCCATTTTTAAAGAGAAAACTAATGTTAAAAATGATGGTGAAAACTTTGATCTCATACCTTAATGTTAAGAACTAAGAACTTATAATTTTAAAAAATGATTAATCCATAAAACATAATATTATACAAAATATACTTAACTAGCTTCCAAACCTACTTCATATGATAATTAATCCCTAATTCCATTAGGGCCTGTTTGGTTGCAGGCATAGGAATGGAGAATAGGTATGCAATATTCGGAATAGGAATGGCTATTCCAATAACAGCGATTTTTTGGAATGGGTATAAGTTCATTTTAGAGGTAAAATGGGAATATGTATTCCTATTCCCTATTCCATTTGATGAACCAAACGGAAAATAGATAACGTATTCCAAAATTTCTATTCCTATTCCAACAACCAAACGGGTTCTTAGCATATAGTCAAGTACATGGCTTGATCGTAGATCTGGTTTTGTTTCTCAATTATGTTACATGTTTGTCGAATGGCCCCCTAATCTTTTCATAATCCTAGGCCATGACTGAGTCATATGATATGTTGAGGTTAACAACGCGTATTCTTTTGTTTTCTTTCACGAGGCGTTGGTTGCTTTCATAATCCTTCTAGGGACCATGACGGAGCCATCTAATGAAAGCGGGAAACCTCGTTCTAACGAGCAGATCACAGTCACCTGTACGAGTTGCACAACGTGCGTTTCAACCCTATTATTTTTATTCAAGTTGATGACCACCCATAGTTTTCATCAATATTTAAATGAACGATCTTATCAATTGCTGGAGAAAAACAGAAATGCCCAACATGTCAAACCTTTGGATAGGCAGGCATAGGACAATGACATATAGTGGCCCATCCATATCAGTCTCGAAAGTTAATTTCGCATTATCTTTCTTGTGCGATGATGCCTTAGACACGTTTTTCACAAACGAAGGGAGCCGTTACCGTCGATGCTTGGTTCTCTATGCATAAATAGAGTACGGGTAGTTGAATACCACATGTATCTCAATCTCAATTTCAAGTGGCGTGAGTGTTTGAAGAGTTGGTTTACACGTTAAGTCTGAGCGAGAGAGAATATTTGAAGTTTAGCCAACATGAATATCAAAAGTTTATTGAATCATATCTCCGTTCCAAAAATTCAAACAATTCCATTGATCTCTCAGAATGGGAACTCTGAGAAGTTTGAAATCAAGGGAGAAGTGGTGTTAATGAAAGCATATCTTGCCGATGTAACAGACTACTCTGCCACCATAGCGGACGCGGTCTCTGAATTGCTCGGGCGGAAAGCCTTTAGCTTGTTAGTAGGGACAAGATTGATCAAGGTAATAAAATCATTGTCAATTATTACTTGGATTAAGTTATTATTTACTGTTTATAGCATTGTCCAACGTTTGACTGGTTATGGAGTAGATTCTGGATTGGGAAAGAAGGGAGAAGAGAAATCAATAAGCTGGAACTCACTGGATGGTCCCATCGCCGGTTACTCGAAATTCTCCGTCAGCTTCACATGGAATTCTCAACTAGGAGTGCCCGGTGCCTTGCTCATCAGGAACTCCCACCCGAGGGAGTTCTTCTTGAAATCACTCACACTTTCCACTGTTCCGGGAAAACTTCCAGGAATTCGTTTTGTCTCCAACTCCTGGATCTATCCTTGCTATCTATTCAACAAAACCGACCGGGTCTTCTTTTCTACTCAGGTATACTTTGAAACAGATAATTTGAGATCTTGGAAGCAATCACGCAAACAACGTAGTACTAACGTAAATTTGGTGATTACAGAGTCATCTTCCCAATGAAACACCGGCGGGTCTGTTGACATTGAGAAAGCGAGAGCTGGCTACACTCCGAGGAAACAGTACGGGAGAGAGAAAGTGTTACGATCGTGTGTATGACTACGATCTTTACAATGATCTGGGCAACCCAGATAGCGATGCCGATCTACGCAGGGAGGTGCTTGGCGGGTCTCAGGACCTTCCTTATCCCCGAAGATGTAGAACTGGACGTGACCCCAGCAGAACAGGTTCTCTAGATATTAAAAAAGCTTTAAGGATTTTTGTAGTGTTAATTGATTCTAGTTTCAACTAGTTTAGAGATTTAATTAATGGTAATGTTTATACTTTTGCAGATCGGAAGTTCGAGAGCTTGCCTCTGTTGCCCACCACACAGTACTTCATTCCACCGGACGAGAAGTTCCCTCATATCAATCTGTCCGACTACAGATCTAACTTGGTGAGAGCCTTCGCCAAAAAGGTGATACCCACCATCAAGTCCATATTTGGTGACGAGTTCCACTCGCTGGAAGACGTCAGAGATATTTAGAGCAAAGGAGTACCCAAGGGTATCAATTCTGTTATGGAACTTAGTCAAGACCTAATTCCTCTTCAAATGGTGAAAGGATTGCTCAGCACACAGGACCAAGCTCTCGTTCATTTCACAGTTCCCCAAGTCAGTGAGGGTGCGAGAGATCATTACTATTTATTTGATTAAACTTAAAGTGATTCTCTCTAGCAAATTAGATATAACTATACCCACAACATAGGATTTGTCATTTATGACATGCAGCTGATGACCTTGCGTGGATGGCGGACGAGGAGTTTGCACGCCAAGCCCTTTCCGGTCTCAATCCCTTGGCCATTGAATGTCTGCAGGCAAGCAAATTGAAATTCCCCTCGTTGTATTTTAATGCTAATTTTTGTTTTGTTTTGTATATTGATAATAGTCCCTATGTTCTTCTCTTGATTTCGGAACAGAGCTTTCCTCCATTGAGCAGCTTGGACGCCAAGCTGTATGGCCCCCAGGAGAGTTCTATAACAGCAGAACATATAGAGAAAAATCTTGATGGACTTACGGTGCAGCAGGTATGTTATATAGATAAACTGATTCAACAAACTCAACGATATTATCAAAAGAGAACGGAACTGCCTATTTTCTATTAAATCTAATGATGGGATTATGTTTGAATGACTTGATTAGGCTTTGGAAGGAAAAAGACTGTATATCTTGGATTACTACGATGCGTACATGCCCTACATTGAACGCATCAACAAGGCATCAGACCATCGTAAAATGTATGCCTCGCGCGCACTCTTCTTCCTCACAGACCAAGGAATTCTGAGGGTTGTCGCGATCGAGTTGTGTTTGCCTCACACCAGTCTCACCCAGTCTGAAAGAAAAGTTTACACCCCTGCACAGGATGGTGAAGAAGGTGCTCTGTGGCTGCTCGCCAAGGCACATTCAAGAGTTAACGATGCCGGTTATCACCAGTTAATCAGTCATTGGTAAGATAATTAAGATTGAAACATGACAGTAATTTGTTGTACGAGTAGACAAAATAATGTCATGATGATTAATTTTCCATTCTGCACGCAGGCTAAGAACTCATGCCGTCATCGAGTCTTTCATCATTGCTACTCACAGACAACTAAGCAAAATGCATCCCCTCCACAAATTATTGCTCCCTCATTATTTTGACACCATGGACATTAAACAATTTGCCTGGCAGATTCTGATCAATGCAAATGGCGTTATTGAATCCGGATTCACACCCTACAGATACGCCATGGAGTTGTCTTCTAAAGCGTATAAACAATGGAAACTCAATGAACAAGGCTTGCCTGCCGATCTAATCAAAAGGTACACTGGTTTTTTTTTCCGCTGCACGACTCTCTATTACCAAGTGTTATGTATTGAATACAAATAATTCTAAGCTAGGAGATGTTTATATGCAATCGCAGAGGAATGGCAGTTGCAGACTCAACAGCACCTCACGGAGTGTAGCTTGTGATGGAAGACTACCCATACGCAGTGGACGGTCTGGAGATATGGGCCGCTTTAAAGCAATGGGTGAGTGATTACGTGTCACTCTACTACAAGAGCGACGATGCAATCAAGGAAGACACAGAAGTGCAGGCATGGTGGAAGGAGGTGGTGAACGTGGGGCATGGAGATCTGAAGAATGAAAGCGGATGGTATCAGATGGAGTCGGTGGAGGAAGCGGTGGAAGCAATAACAACCATCATTTGGATCGCATCAGCTCACCATGCGGCTGTTAACTTCGGGCAATATGCGTACGGAGGATACATGCCCAATCTACCCACTCTGAGCAGGCGCCTTATTCCTGCGCAGCATTCGCTTGACTACGCGGAAATGATGAAGGACCCAGAAGCGTTTATGCTGTCAACCGTGTCGAACCCGAACCAGGCCACAACGGTGATGGCGGTGTTGGAGCTTCTGTCGAAGCATTCAACGGACGGAGTGTATTTGGGGAAGGTGAAGGGATCGACTCTGAAAAATTTAACTATTGCAGTCTGATTATTAATTTCCTATCATAAACGATTATTAAACTGCTGAGAATAAATTCTTAGCTAATATCGAAAAATAACAAACTTCGGACAAATTGTCCCTGGAAAAATTCCTAAAGGAAAACTAGTTCTACAGATGAGGAATTATATTAAACTTCAGCAAATCAAGAGATACAAAATTCTTTGCCTCTCATTGGCAGAATTCCGACAACCTCCTAATATATCCCGCTGATATTTCCCACTGCTATTCCTGCACTAACACTGCACCCTTGCTAACACTGCAAGACTGTTTGCTAACACTGCAAACGTTTCTCCAAACTTCTTGTTCTCCAAATGTCCCCTAGACCCCCTTTTATACTACTCTCGTTGGTAAACCAACGGCCGAGATTGATTTACAATCGACAGTGGAGATATAAAACAATTTACCAACCCTAACAAAATTGGTTTCTAGTTGCTTCTAAAAGAAGTCAATTATTTAATAAATAATTGTCCTTGCTCTAACCAATTTGTTAGCAAAAACAATTAGATACTAAATAATAGCATATGGACAAACAGCTGTCCAAGCTAACAAAACTAACACTCCCTCTTAGCGAGGAAGCTGTTCTGCAGGACACCTAACTTATCTTTGAAGAAGATAAATTTTGCCTTTCCCAATGCCTTAGTCAAAATGTCTGCTACCTGCTCCTCTATAGGTATATATTGTAGCTGAACAACTCCACTTTGTACACAATCTCTGATGAAGTGATATCTGATATCTATATGTTTAGACCTATCATGAAACACTGGATTCTCAGACAACTTGATGCAACTCTGATTGTCACAATGTATCACAGTAGTCTCAACCTTCTGACCAAACAAAGCTACTAACAACTTTCGAAGCCATATAGCTTCACATGTTGCCATGCTAGCTGCTATGTATTCTGCTTCTGCTGAACTTAGAGCCACAGACTTTTGCTTCCTGCTGAACCAAGATACAACTCCTGATCCCAAGCTAAAACAACACCCTGAAGTGCTCCTTTTGTCTGTTGTACTTCCTGCCCAATCTGCGTCAGTATAGTCTATCAACTTGATACCTTCACCTTGAACACTTCTGCAAGGTTCCTCTTGCAATCCATTATGAGCCCTAGTGAACCTGTAAGAAATAGGTCGTCCACATAAAGAACAACAATGAGAATCTCACCCCCAATCATCAAGTAGTAGAGGTTAGCATCTGCTTCACTCTTCACAAAGCCCATTTTTTGCAAGTATGTATCAATGCGCTCATACCACGCTTTAGGAGCCTGCTTGAGTCCGTACAATGCTTTTTTCAATTTACACACGCGGGTCTCTTTGTTGTGTGCTACAAAGCCTTCTGGTTGTTCTATGTATACCTCCTCCTTCAACTCACCATTAAGGAATGCTATCTTAACATCCATTTGATGAATTTTCCATCCCATCTATGCTGCAAGTGAGATTACAGCTCGTATAGAAGTATACCTGGCAACTGGAGCAAATGTCTCCTCATAGTCTATTCCCTCCTTCTGAGAGAACCCTTTTGCCACGAACCTCGCCTTGTATTTCTCGATGCTACCATCTACACCGTGCTTTATCTTATAGATCCAACCTGATCCAACTATAGCCCTATCTGTTGGTCTAGGTACTACCTCCCACACATCATTCTGCATTATTGAAGAATATTCCTCAATCATAGCATCTCGACATACCTGATGTTCTGCAGCTTCCTGATAGCTAGAAGGTTCACTATCTACCAACTGACTAACTAATGCCACATAGTCATTGAACTTGGCTGGTTGTCTTCGCTGTCTAGTACTCTTCCTAGGAGCTCCCACAAATTTTTGAGTATCCTTTTGTGTATCTGGAACCTCATGGTTCCCACTGCCAACTGTAGAGGATGAAATGTCAAACTCTAAGTCTTCTAGATGCATTTCTTGTTGCACCTGTTGCTCCATACTCTGTGAATCTTCACTAACTGAGTCTACACTCGTACTGGTAACTGTACTTGAGCTTTGTTGCTCTTGTCTTGGTCATGGAGCTTCTGTTGGTTGCTCACTTTGATCATCTGCTGGCAAATCTCTGGATCTCCTGAATGCCTTGTCCTCCATGAACTTGACATCCCGTCTGACAATAATTCTTTTAGTGCTCGGAATGAAAATCTTGTATGCCTTTGAGGTCTCACTATACCCCACAAAGTACCCCCTCTCTGCAGTCTGATCTAACTTTGTACGCGTATCTTCAGGAATATGGCAATATGCCAAACTTTCGAATATCCTGAAGTGACTAACATCTGGCTTCTTCCCTGTGAAAGCCTCCTCTGGTGTCATCTTCCCTAGTACCTTGTGTGTAACTCTATTATGAATGTAGACTGTTGTATTACTCGCCTCTGCCCATAAGTAACGGGGCATGTCCTGGTCATGTAGCATAGCTCTTGCTGCCTCCGATATAGAACGGTTCTTCCTCTCAGCAACTCTATTCTGCTGTGGATTGTAAGGAACAATCCATTCTCTCTTGATTCCTTCTCTGGTGCAGAACTCCTGGAAGACATTTCCTTTGTACTCGCCTCCATTGTCTGACCGAAGAACCTTTATCTTCTTTCTTGTCAAATTCTCCACTAAAGCCTTGAACTCTTGGAATCGACTGAAAACCTCATCCTTAGTCTTCAAGAAGTATATCCAAGTCTTTCTAGAGAAATCATCAATAAAAGTAACATAGTACTCATATCATCTGAGAGATTTCGTCGACATCGGTCCACAAACATCTGAATGTACTAGATCAAGAAGACCCTTAGATCTGGTGTCACTCCTTGGAAAAGATGCTTTCGCAAACTTTTCCAACACACATCCCTTACATACATCATCATGCTCTGTGCTCACCTCTGGAACACCTGTCACCGTCTCACGAAGCAATCTAAGTGCTCCATGATGAATATGGCCCATCCTCCTATACCATAGCTCTCCAAGATCTCTAGGATTACTATTGCTCATAAGTGCCTTTGGAGTATCAAATTGCAATTTATAAAGGCGACCACTCCTAACTCCAATAGTTATGGGTGATTTCCAATCCTTGTGCTTAATCAACACATTTGTCCCTCTAAAGAGTACATTATACCCCCTATCCTGAAGAACAGATACAGAAATCAAATTCATACCTAAGCATGGCACATATAACACCTCATGAAGTGGGATTATCTTTCCATTCTCCTTCTGAAACTGAACAGTCCCTTTTTCAACAGGGTTGAGTTTGGACAAGTTTCCCATAGAAATCTGGATGTTGGTGTCCTCCTCCTTGTAACTAGAGAAGTACTCTCTAACTCCTGTCATATGAAATGACGCCCCACTATCTATATACCAAACACACTGTGAGGTTGAGCTAACCATACAAGCTATGAGTGCAAACTCATCTTCTATTCTACTGGAGAGTTCTTCCGCACTTGCTGAAGTTGCCACCTGCTTCTTACCCTTCTTCCTTTCTGGGCAATCACTGACATAGTGGCCAAACTCGTGACATCCAAAGCACTTGACCTTAGAAAGGTCCTTCTTCTTCTTTTCACTTTGTGAATTTGATCCTTTGCTAGATCCCTTCTTTGCTTTCCCTTTACCCGCTAGGGCAATGTTCTCTTGTTCCACCTCATTTTTCTGACTCTTGTTGGCCCCATTGACAAGACTTAGTCTAAACTCCTCTTGAGTGAAATCAGTCCATAGTCGATCCCAACTCGATAAAGTATCTCGTCCACTGACAACTTGAACAAAGACACTCCATTGTTTAGTAAACCCATTTAGGGCTATTCTCACTAGCTCGTCATCACTAGGGTTATCTCCAACAGCTGCTAACTCATCCTTGACAAGTCTGAGCCTGATGAGGTAACTTGTGACGTCTTCTCCCTGATTCATTCGGGTATTCTTTAGCTTCTCTTTGAGAATCAACTTCCTGTTGGTGGTAGCATTTTGGTATAGATTCAGAATGGCATCCCACATCTTCTTCGCCATATCTAGCTCTGCGATATGTGGAACAATATGATCCTTGACACCATCAAGGATAATCCTCTTTGCTTTGGCATCGTCCTTCCTATATGCTGCATCCGTTGGTACAGGTACAACACTGGTAGCACAATCTTTGATACCATTATCTTCCAACAATAAAGAAATTCTGGCCTTCCAGACACCAAAATTTGAGGCACCATCCAATCTATCATGATCTCTCAAACCAGCTGAAGCCATCTCAGGGGTTTAAAGAAATAATAAATCTAAAGAGATCAAAATTTCTTTTCTAGGGCAAAACTCTTCTACCCTTAACTAAGCTCTGATACCATGTGAAAAATTTAACTATTGTAGTTACTGATTATTAATCTCCTATCATAAATGATTATTAAACCGTTGAAAATAAATTCTTAGCTAATATCGAAAAATAACACAACTGCAACTTCACTTATAAAATACGGAAAGAAATGCGCAACACAATGAATACAATATTTTCAGACAAATTGTCCCTGGGAAAACCCCTAAGGGAAAACCAGTTCTACAGATGAGGAATTATATTAAACTTCAGCAAATCAAGAGATACAAAATTCCTTGCCTCTCACTGGCAGAACTCCGACAACCTCTTAATTTATCCCGTTGATATTCCTCACTGCTATTCCCGCACTAACACTGCACCCTTGCTAACAATGCAAGACTGTTTGCTAACACTGCAAATGTTTCTCCAAACTTCTTGTTCTCCAAATGCCCCTTAGACCTCCTTTTATACTACTCTCGTTGGTAAACCAACGACCGAGATTGATTTACAATTGACGGTGGAAATATAAAACAACCTACCAACCCTAATAAAATTGGTTTCTAGTTGCTTTTAAAAGAAGTCAATTATTTAATAAATAATTGTCCTTGCTCTAACCAATTTGTTAGCAAAAACAATTAGAGACTAAATAATAGCATATGGACAAACAGCTGTCCAAACTAACAAAACTAACACATGGACAGACGATGAGAGCATCGAGCAAGCATTTGGGAAATTCTCCGAAACTCTGGCGGGCGTGGAGAAGAATGTGTCGGAGAGAAACAAGAATTCGAAGCTGAAGAACAGGTACGGTCCATCACAGGTTCCGTACACGCTGCTGTACCCGGGCACAACTGATCACCTAAAGGAGGGCGCATTGACTGGCAGGGGAGTTCCAAACAGCGTTTCTATTTAATTTTATCTCTGTTCAGTGCACCGCTCAATTTGCAAGAGTGTTTTTGGAATAACCGCTCTGACGATTCTGCATCGTTGTCGAGCTGCTTAATTACTCACTAAATCTAATACAACTTTTAGAAGCGGGTGGAGTTGGCACCTGCATAATCCATCCTATTTTAATAAATAAGTAATTACTTAAAAAGAGGTTCGCCCATACTTTGCTTTTGTTGATTTATATTATTCTGATTCGCAATAAATTCAAATCACTTCTAATTTTAGGGTAGCCATTCACGTATAGGATATTGGTTTTTTTTTCTCTATTCTTTTTCTTTCTTGTTTCTTTTGTTTTATAAAAGATTTAAAAGGGTTGATCAACAGATTAGATAGGTGTGTATTAAGTCATATTTTATTGATGTATTATAAGTCTCTAGAGTCAACACTATTAATTTGAAACTCGAAACTACTAATACTATTTCATCAGAAAAAGTGAGCTTTAATGAAACAATTGTTGTAAGAGCTATTGATTTGCTCCTCTCCCTAATAACTAAAATTTTATTATTTGTCTAAAAGTCATCCCTTGGAAGTTAATCAAGTAAAAAATAAAAGAAGTATAACATCATCACTTGAAAGAAATAATAATTATGTATTCAATTTTTTTAAAAATCAATTCTAATAGGTTGGAACCTCTTTCACTAAGATTCAAGGAGTGATGAGTATCCATTGTACCATGTTTATCCAAAAAATTATAGAAACCTCATCCCTTATGCTGATGAAGACTTGCATAGAGAGTGAATTTATTAAATGTAGGCTCATTCCAAACCATTCAAATTCAACATCAAACTAAAGAACTATTACACATATCATCCCATTTTTATATACAAATATAAGATAAAATAGATTGTTGTATGTTATTTTCTTTATTTTAAATTGTCATCACTTAACCAATATTAATTTAATTGTCTGCTAAAGTTACAATTCAATTTTTTTACACTTTTCTTACTTAGAATTGAAGATATTCAAGATTGGTCATAGTTTCTGAAGTAGATAAGTTGTACAAATATTTTTAATCTAATTTGATGCAAGTATTTGTGCTCAAATCTATTGAATCGAGAGAACTAAGAATTGAAATATATGCATTATGTCAACGATGTTTACAAAAAAATCATAGTCTAATATCTTAGGTAGGCTTATTCCAAACCAAATAACTATTTTGATGATTTACATCTTATTGACATTATGAGAAAATGAATTGATGTGTTCTTTATCATGTTATCCATCAAGATACTACTGGAGGAAAGTGACTTTCATGTGTTGATTGTCTAGGGAAAAAGAAAGCTTCAATAATACATAAAAATATTCTTTTAATTACATACATACGTTAGAAAAATATAACCCCTTGTATAAAATGTAAATAAATATATTTATGTAGCCTTATTATTTTAATAAAATAGTATTAATCAAAATGATTCTTTATATTAAATATAAAAAATAATGCTCATTTTCTCTAAAAGAATTAGGCCTATGATATTAATCATGCTTATAATAAAACATTTCATTAGTTCAATTTTAATAGTGAACAAAATTAAAAATAAATTATAAGGATTTTGTATATTTAAAGTCATAAAAATAATGAAATTATATTATTTTAAAGTTAAATGGAAATATTTATTGTTAGAAAGTGATACGGGGACAAAAATCAAAGTTTCAAAACTCAATGACTTTCTACCATTATAGTTTTCATACCCTAGATTCAATTATTTTGAGGGAAAAGTAAACTTGATCTACTGATAAGATAACCTACTCAACATAAGGTTAATAACACACATATAATATTACATTCTAACCCAAAAATAATTATATGAATTTTATTGAATATACAGATACCCATACCCCCAGCCTCCCCACACACACATACATGGTTTTATAAATTACATCTAATGTAGTTTCTCATTATTTGATGCCTCTACCATAGTAAAAATAATCTAGCATATTTTTAATTTACATGTCATAATTCTTAATCATGGAGTCTGTTTGGTTGAGGATGCATGTACACCATTAAGATGTTCATGCAGTTCTCATTTGTTCTGAGAAACCATAGGTGTCTAAAACATCTTGGAACATTACACCTACCACTCCTTTAGTGTAATGCCTCTTCCTATCACACCTTGACATTTTGAATCCTTTGGCTAGCTTAGAACACCATAATTTACAGGTTCATTTTGGTCTCTCTTAGATTTTTTTAGATTTATTTTTGGGTATTGTAGAATTTTGGAAGCCTTATTAATCATATTCAATGTTTGACATAACGGATGCCGATGAAAGTAAAGGGGAGATTGTTGGAGTGAAGTTGAAGTGGAGTGAAGTTTTGATGTGATGGCCAGTTAGTAAGAAAATATTTTGAGCAAAATAGAGATCTGATCAAGAAAAGTGAGTTGTCATTTTTAACAAATCATTAACTCTTACTTTCAAACCATTGTAGCAGAAAATATCTTAACTAAATTCCTCTTACTACTCTTTCCTTGTTAACTATCTCCCCCCCCCCAGGGGTTATCTGACCAAAATTATGCATGGCTCAGCCTTGATCTCTTCTTCAATCTTAGAGTCTCATCTATTAGATTGCTCTAACTTTATCTTTTTACATTTCACCTCAAAATTGGAAATTTTGGTTCTCCACAAAAATTGAATGAAGGCCCTAGATTTAGTAAAATCATCATCAACTATCACAAATTTATTGGTAGCCTTCTCTATGATAGGATCCATTTCTCTCCCCTTAAAATATTCCACTTTAAGGTTCCATAGTAGCATTGGAGGTTCTTGAGGTACTCGGTCATCAATTTCTGATGTTGTTATTAAGACTTCATCTTGGCCCCCCATTTGTTTTAATTGCTTCCTCAAGGCATCTTCATTATCAAAATATATGGGGGTTTGAGAGGGAGAGTATTCCTCTATCTTTGATGAAGATCTCTCTTCTAACATTTGCTTCTTAGTTGCTAGCTTTGAAGGCGGGCTCTCTGAATGTTACCTTTCATAAATTGGCATAGGATATGCCCTCACATTCCTAGAAAATACATACCCAACCTTTCTTTGGAGGGTGTATTATCTTGGACTGATGAAAATTCTACTTATTAGTCTTCTCTCCACCTCCTTGTCTTGCACTCAATATGCCTTTATTAATGCCTCCTTTTTCTCATTCAAGGTTCACAAAATTTCAGCAAAATGTGTCATTAGCTTATTTACTTTATCTCCCCAAAATTTTATGTCAGCCAAAGGATCATATTTGTTGATCTCATTTTGGTTTTGACATGGTAGTGACGAAACACTTAGTCATTATCTAGCAGAGAATAGTGCTAGCCGAGTGCATAGTGTATGTTGTGCATAAGTCTCTAGACAATATATGCTGAGTAATATGACTAGTCAGTGTCAAACATTAGTACATGCCAAGTAGTCAGTATATGTTGAGTCACTTTATCACCGAGTAGTCAATACATGCAAAGTGATTCAGGCAACAAGCAACAATAAGTGTTGAGTTATATAGGAGTCGAGTAACAACATTTAGAGCATAGTGAAGGCCAAGCATCAGAGCCTATCGATGCCAAGTGAACAATTTTTGACATAGATGTTTGTTATGGCACAAAATTCTATTTAACTAGTTTTAGGCCAACACAAACATGATTTTTCAATCATAAGAGATAAGTGTTGAGTTCAGTTATGTATCCCTATGCAATGCACGCATCCAATTAGATTAAGGGAAGGATTAGGTGACAATAAGGATCAACCATAGCCGCTAATTTTGACCTAGCTCATCTCCACCAATGTCTATTTGAGGAGGTAAACCCTAAGAAGTTTATGAATGCATGAGGAGACAAATGCTAAGAGTTCACAAAGAATTCATGGTGACTTAGATGGCTATGACATAGTTATACATTGCAGAATCAGTTTGAGGAGAACAAAGTGAAGCAGTGAAAGGATAGAGAAGACATATCTAATAAGGAGGATCGAGGTTTAAATAGTAAAGAGACAAGAAACTATGTAGGATAGCCATGCAACCCAGGATGCTCCTGCATCATGTTGATAGACATGACACCCTTCAAGGCATTATATGGCTACAAATCTTCATTGTTCATGGATCTTGCATTGGGTGAAAATCATGCTCTAAGAGCTGAAGATTGGCTATAGGAGAGTTTAGATATCATGAAATCTCTCAAGGAAACTTTACAAGGGGCTCAAAACCAACAAAAGATGTATGTTGATTGACACTAGGTAGGAAGAAGTTTTGAGGTTGGTGACCTGGTATACCTTCAACTTCAACCATTTAGAAAATCCTCTCTGAAGTCATCTAGTAAGGAGAAGCTTAAACCTTGTTTCTACAAATCATATAAAGCGGTTCAGAGGGTAGGCGAAGTTGCCTATGAATGGAGCTTCCTGAGGGGAGCCAAATCCATAATGTTTTTAACATGTTATGTCTAAAGAAGGATATTAGAAAACATGTAACGATGTCAAAGGGATTGCCTCCCATTGATGAAGAGGGAAAATTAATTCTAGAGCCAACTGGGATCATAGATGTCTAGGAGAAGAGGCTTAGATCTCACACCATTAAGGAGTTTCTTGTGCGATGAAAGGATCTTCTAGTTGAGGATGCTACCTAGGAAGGCAAGCAAATTTTGGAGCATCCAAGTTTTCAATTGCTTGAGGGAAAGCAATTTTTGGGCAAGGAGGACTGTGATGTCCCCAATATTATTAAATAATAATTTTTGGCTATGTGGCTGACAATCAATGTTTTTATCTCTCATGCCCATTATTTTATTTTTGTTGCAACTTGTTAGCTTGTCTACATTTTTGTAATCCTTTGGGAAGCTTCCTCGAAGCCCTTTATAAGGTCATCTTATAGGTTGTTTAAGGGAGGTGATTGAGATTTTTCTTTGTAATTATGAATTCTTGTTGGAGTTCTAGGTTTGTTTGCCATTTTGGAAGTGGAAAATTTTCGCTACTCAACTTTTTTGGTTTCGAGGGGATTCAACAATCACCCTATTCTGTCTCCTACAATACTTTTCTTGGATCTAGCGAATCGAAGCACCATCATTGTATGTGAGTATTATTTGGTGGTTATCTATATTCAATATCTATTCATGCTTTGTATTTATTTGGTAGATTTGGTGTTGTACTATTATTTGCATATAAGTCTGTACTTTCTTTCTAATCTCCATGCAACACTTTCCATTTTGTGCACCATACTACCTTCCTCCAAACTCCTCCATTGATTTGTCATGCTACCTCCCTTTGTATTCCTCCCTCGATCAATCATACTACCTCTTCCATACTCCTCCCTCCATTTTCTGTACCACCACCCTTTGTACTCCTTCTTCCATCCGCTCAGTAATCTTCTCTCCATCCGCTCCTCGTACTACCTTCCTCCATACTCCTTGTTCCATCCGCCATACTACCTCCCTTCGTACTCCTCCCTCCATCCAGTGTACTACCTCCCTCAGTACTCCTCCCTCCATTCACCATATTACCTCCCTATGTACTCCTCCATCCATCCACTATACTACCTCCGTTCGTATTCCTCCCTCCATCCACCATACTACCTCCCTCCATACTCCTCCCATCGTACTCCTCCCTCCATCCATTGTACTACCTCCCTTAGTACTCCTACCTCCGTCCGCCATATTACCTCCCTATGTACTCCTCCATCCATTCACTGTACTACCTTTTGTACTCCTTCCTCCATCCACTATACTACCTCCCTCCATACTCCTCCCTTCATCCACCGTACACCAACATTTCGGTACACAAACCTCCCACCTGAATTCGAATATTACACCTCTAACAAGGACAAACACACTATACACATGTAATAAACTCCTAACAGGGTCAAAACCTTTTGCGAGGTACATTTTATTCATGGATAATTTTTTGGGTACCATCCCCACCATAATCTTCCCTTCGCCAAGGGTTCCCTAGTTAACAAAATATGGTGTTATGAGTTTTTTTGTGGTATTATTATTATTGATTTTTAGTTTCATCATTTATGTAGGTTTAAGGTTTATATTTGATATCCATATTTGGGTAAAAATTTGTGGAATACTGATTTCTAGCTCCCCCTTCCCCACTCTTTGTATTCTCTATTTCTAACAAATTTTCTAAAATTATTTAAATTTATAATTGAGATATTCATCCCATAATCTATCATTGCATTCAGTTCCTTTTTTCAGTTTAGTTTTAAACTAATGACCTAGACTTTTGTAAAACTTCAAATATTTCATTCTTTCTTTTATGAAAATTAAGTTGTACTTTCCCACCATCATCAATAAATGTGACGAGGTACCTAGAACTTAAAAGTGATGGATAACGTGGTTCACATATATCATTGTGAATGAGATGTAGTGGATGATTAACTATCCATGCTTTTTGTGATTCAAAAGGATCTTGGATGTGTTTACCTAACACATCCTTAACACACACCTTCAAAAGCTGAATTATTTTTTGATTCCCTAACCATATCCATTCTATGTCTTTTAATTTATTGTAATTTATATGTCCAAATCTAGCATGCCAAAGTTTTGACATTTGATCAATTTTAACAATAAAAATATAAGAAAGCATATACTCATCATTTAAAAACCCAAGAAACCTTTTTTTATGGTCAACTCTACCAATATCAATTGCATCCTAGATCATTTTTAGTCCCTAACAATAAATTGATTAATAGTAATAACCGTATATTCTTCTCGATCAATTTTAAATATTTTTAAATATTAAAATAAGAGTCATCCCTCATCCTTCCACTCATAAAACATTTGTCAAAGATCTATCTATCACAGTAATGGTCGTCATACTGTAAGTTCCGAAAACAATCAGTAAAAGGTCTATAATACTGTAAATTTCCATGGCAGTTTCTTAATCTGAATTCTTCTCCGATAAAAATTAAGAAACAAAGATTTACCCGGTTCATGTGAGAAAATGCAATCGTTTCTGAAGCAAAGTACCCGGATCTCTACCATCTATTATTTTCTCTTGTGGATCCACTGGCTAGTTTCACTTTCTTTCTCGGGCAATCCCCACATCCTTATAATGCTTTTGTTTGACCAGTACCAACAGTAATTAAAGGTTTGGAAATCTCACCTCTAGAACTATATTATAAAACTGATCAGTAGCGAGGTTAAAGAAATTCATAATGAACGAAATCATTTGAATTTTCCGTCAAACTTCAATTTAAAATGTAACCTAGAATCATTAAAAATTAGCCCATGTGGTGTATACGTAGATTCCGGATCGTTTGGTGAAACCTGCGTCCTTCAAACATTATGGACGACGAACAAGCTCGTTCTGCACGAGCATAAAATTTAATATTGAGAACACAGTTATCTGTAAATGCACAAGTTGCACAACGTGCATTGTAACCCTTTTATTTAGAATTGAGTTGATGTCTACCCATAATTTTCAGCGACTTTTAAATGATGTATCTTATCTGTTATTGGAAGAAAAACAAAAATGCCAACATGTCGAATCTTTGTATGGGCAGACATAGGACAATGACATATTGTCGCCCATCTTATCGGTTTAGAGAGTTGATTTTGTATATCTTTCAAGTGGGGTGAGGCATTAATCACGTTTTCCTTAAACGAAGAGAACTATTACGACCGAAGCTCGGCCCTCTCGTGCATAAATAAAGGTGCGGAGTGGAGCAGCAAAGGTATCTAAATCTCAAGTATTGTGTTTGTTTACTTGTTAAGCCTTTGCTAGAGAGAGAAGTTTTGGTGTTTGGCCAAGATGACTGTAAAAAGTTTATTGAATAACATCCCTTTGATCTCCCAGAATGGGGGTGCGGAGAAGTATGAAATCAAGGGAGAAGTGGTGTTAATGAAAGCATATCTTGCCGATGTAACAGACTACTCTGCCACCATAGCGGACGCGGTCTCTGAATTGCTCGGGCGGAAAGCCTTCCTTCAGCTCGTTAGTAGCGACAAGATCGATCAAGGTAAAAAGATTATTGTTTGTTATTGGTTGAATCAATTTATTATTCTTTCTTCTGTTGTACCGATGGAATGATGAATTTATAACATTGTCCAACATTTGATTGGTAATGGTGTAGATTCGGGATTGGGGAAGAAGGGAGAGGAGGAATCAATAAGCTGGAACTCACTGGATGGTCCCGTCGCTGGTGATTCGAAATTCTCTGTGAGCTTCACATGGAGTTCTCAACTGGGAGTGCCCGGTGCCTTGCTCGTCAAGAACGCGCACCCGAGGGAGTTCTTCTTGAAATCGCTCACTCTTTCTGCTGTGCCTGGTAAGCTTCCAGCAATTCGTTTTGTGTGTAACTCCTGGATCTACCCTTACTATCTATTCAGCAAAACGGACCGGGTCTTCTTTTCTACTCAGGTATACTTTGAAACAGATAATTTGAGATCTTGGAAGCAACTGCGCAAACAATGTAGTCCTAATTATGTGCTTTTGTTGATTTCAGAGTCATCTTCCCAGCGAAACACCGGCGGGTCTGTTGACGTTGAGAAAGAGAGAGCTGGCTACACTGCGAGGAAACGGTACCGGAGAGAGAAAGTGTTACGATCGTGTGTATGATTACGATCTTTACAATGATCTGGGCGACGTAGATAAAGATGCCGATCTACGAAGGGAAGTACTGGGTGGGTCTCAGGACCTTCCTTATCCCCGAAGATGTAGAACTGGACGTGCCCCCAGCAAAACAGGTTCTCTAGATTTTATAATGCTTTAAGTATTTTTTTAATGTTAATTGATTCTAGTTTAAATTAATTCGAAGAGTTAATCAATGATAATGTGTATGCTATGACAGATCGGAAGTTCGAGAGCTTGCCTCTGTTGCCCACCACACAATACTTCATTCCACCGGACGAGAAGTTCCCTCATATCAATCTGTCCGACTACAGATCTAATTTGGTGAGAGCCTTCGCCAAAAAGGTTATACCCACCATCAAGTCCATATTTGGTGATGAGTTCCACACCCTGGAAGACGTCAGAGATATTTACAGCAAAGGAGTACCCAAGGCTATCAACAACGTTATGGATCTTAGTCGAGATCTAATTCCTCTGCAAATGGTGAAAGGATTGCTTAGCACACAGGACCAAGCGCTCATACATTTCACAGTTCCCCAAGTCATTACGGGTGCGAGATCATTACTATTTATTTGATTAAATTTCTGTGATTCGCTCTAGCAAATTACATATAAGTGATACCCACAACATATGATTTGTCATTTCTGATACGCAGCTGATGAACATGCGTGGATGACGGACGAAGAGTTTGCACGCCAAACCCTTTCCGGTCTCAATCCCTTGGCCATTCAATGTCTGCAGGCAAGCAAATTGAAATTCCCCTTGTTTTATTTTAATGCTAATTTTTGTTTTGTTTTGTATATTGATTGTAATCCTAATGTTCTTCTCTTGAGCTTGGAACAGAGCTTTCCTCCATCAAGCAGCTTGGACGCGGAGTTGTATGGTCCTCAGGAGAGTTGTATAACAGCAGAACATATAGAGAAAAACCTTGATGGACTTACCGTGCAGCAGGTATGTTATATAAATAAATTGATTCAACTAACTCAACGACATTATCAAAAGACAAGGAAGCTACCGATTTTCTATCAAATCTCATGATGGGATTATGTTTGAATGACTTGATTAGGCTTTGGGAGGAAAAAGACTGTATATCTTGGATTACTACGATGCGTACATGCCTTACATCGAACGCATCAACAAGGAATCAGATCATCGTAAAATGTATGCCTCCCGCACTCTCTTCTTCCTCACTGACCAAGGAATTCTGAGGGTTGTTGCGATAGAGTTGTGTTTGCCTCACACTAGTCTAACCCAGTCTGAAAGAAAAGTTTATACCCCTGCACAAGATGGAGAAGCAGGCGCCCTCTGGCTGCTCGCCAAAGCGCATTCAAGAGTTAACGATGCCGGCTATCACCAGCTAATCAGTCATTGGTAAGAGAAAATTAAAAGCAGAAAGTAATTTGGTGTACTCTATACTTGTATTTAAAGACACCGAATAAACGAAATAATGTCACGATGATTAATTTTTCATTCTGCACGCAGGCTAAGAACTCATGCCGTCATCGAGCCGTTCATCATTGCTACTCATAGGCAGCTAAGCAAAATGCATCCCCTCCACAAATTATTGCTCCCTCATTATTTTGACACCATGGACATCAACCAATCTGCCCGGCAGATTCTGATCAATGCAAATGGCGTTATTGAGTCTGGATTCACACCCTACAGATACGCCATGGAGCTGTCCTCTAAAGCATATAAACAATGGAAGCTGAATGAACAAGGCTTGCCTGCCGATCTAATCAATAGGTACACTGATTGTTTTTCCGCTATACGACTCCCTATTAAGTGTTACGTATTGAATACAAATAATTCTAAGCTAGGAGATGTTTATGTGCAATTGCAGAGGAATGGCAGTTGCAGACTCAGCGGCACCACACGGAGTGAGGCTTGTGATAGAAGACTACCCATATGCAGTCGACGGTCTAGAGATCTGGGCTGCTCTAAAGCAATGGGTGAGTGATTACGTATCTCTGTATTACAAGAGCGACGATGCGATCAAGAAAGACACAGAAGTGCAGGCATGGTGGAAGGAGGTGGTCAATGTGGGGCATGGAGATCTGAAGAATGAAAGTGGATGGTATAAGATGGAGTCGGTGGAGGAATCGGTGGAAGCAATAACAACCATCATTTGGATCGCATCAGCCCACCACGCTGCCGTCAACTTCGGGCAATATGCGTACGGGGGATACATGCCCAATCTCCCCACCCTCAGCAGACGCCTCATTCCTGAAGAGCATTCCCTTGACCACGCCGAAATGATGAAGGACCCAGAAGCGTTTATGCTGTCAACAGTTTCGAACCCGAATCAGGCCACCACGGTGATGGCGGTGTTGGAGCTTCTGTCGAAGCATTCAACTGACGAGGTGTATTTGGGGCAAGTGAAGGGATC